>OV702280.1:252556078-252978578 GCA_916181665.1 Avena sativa | reverse complement strand
TTATGGTATTATGAGAAAGAGATCGAATGTTGTTCGGAGTCTCGGATGGGATCCGGGATATCACGAGGTGATCCGGAATGGTCCGGAGAATAAGATTCATATAAGGAAAGTCCCGTTTCGGAGTTCGGGAATGATTCCGGTGTTTTCATCGGGAATGTTCTAGAAGGTTCCGGATTGTCCGGCACTCCGGGGGGGAGGGGTACATGAATGTGTCATTACATATTGGAATGATTGCATCATGTACTAAGTGTTCTTGCTGTCCCAAATAAAGGATTAAATTGAATCCTAAAACAGAAAAGTCAAATGTCCAGTTTGAAAGTCAAACGGCTAAAACAAGAAACTGTGGGAAACAAGAAAGAGGAGTTGGGAACCGACTTGAGGGAGGAGTCTCCTCCCCAAGCCGGCGCACCACCCAAGGCCGACTTGGGGAGGGACTCCCCTCCCCTGGCCGCGCCTCCCCACCTATAAAAGGAGGGGCAGGGCTCCCCTCCTAGACACACAAGTTTCCACCTCTAAATCTCCGGTTTAGAGCCGTTTTGGTTTAGAGCTTCTAATTGCTTTAGCCAACGGTTTAGAGCCTTCTAATTGGTTTAGAGCCTTCTAATTGGTGTGTCTAATTACTAGACCACTAATAGCCTCTCTCATAAGCTCCACCATACTCGCACCGGCTTAAGGCGAAGCCCTGCGGGATTTCCCCTCTACTTCCGGTACCACGCCGTTGTGCTGCCGGAATCGCGAGGAGAGTGCTACAACCTCCGCTGCCTGCTGGAACAAGGGAGAGGAAGGTCTTCGTCGAGTACCGAACGTGTGACCGACTGCGGGAGCGCTGCCGGAACGTGGCGCCGGAAGGATCGTCTACACGATCTTGAGATCGGAAAGAGTACGACTACATCACCCACGAGAATCCGCTCTCGTTAAACTCTTTGGAATCTTCGAGGGTAAGTTATTCCATCGACTCGTTGCTACAATCTAGTAGATAGATCTTGGCTTGTTTGTTTGTATGCGATAGAAATTTTTTGTTTTCCATGCTACGAACCCCTATAGTGGTATCAGAGCCGTGTCTATATGTAGATCTGTTGCACGAGTAGAACACAATGGTCATTGTGGGCGTTGATGCTTTTATTGTAGATTGCTTTTTGTGTACTTTGCATCTTGCGGTATGTTGGGATGAAGCGGCCCGGGCTAACCTTACATGACATCGTTCATGAGACTTGCTCCACGCTTGACATGCAACTTGTATTGCATAAGTGGCTTTGCGGGTGCCTGTTTCTCCTAGCATAGTTAAGATCCAATTTACAACGGGTAATCAACAATGCTAGTATCAATGTTGTGGTTCTTGTTCGTAAGTTAGAACGACACTTATTGAAAGCCCCAAACCACGTAAAATATGCAAAGAAAGTAGAAGCGTCTAACTTTGTTTTGCAGGGGTGTGCAGTGATGTGATATGGCCATGATTGTGATTATATTTGATGTATGCAATGTTCCTTATTGTAAGTTGGCAACCGGCAGGAGCCATATGGTTGTCTTTAATTTATGTTAAGACCCGCGTGTCTATTCAAAGTAGTTGTAGTAGTTGAAGCCGGTGGATGACAACCATGGTGAAGCGTCATTGACCTTGATGCAATGCCGGTGATGATGGAGATCATGTTCGTGTTTGAAGATGGAGATCGGAAGCACAAAGAAGAAAGGCCATATCATATCACATATTATGAATTGCATGTGATGTTAATCCTTTATGCATCTTGTATTGCTTAGTAGACGACGGTAGCATTATAAGATGATCCCTCATGCACATGAATTTCAAATCATAAAGTGTTCGCCCTTAGTTAGCACCGTTGCTAAAGCTTGTTGTTTCGAAGCACCACGTGATGATCGGGTGTGTTAGATTCCGCAAGTGTATACAACGTAAGCAAGCCAGATTTGCTTATGCGGTGGCTAAGGTTTGATCTTGACGAGCCTAGCATGTACAGACATGGTCTCAGGAACACGGATTACCGAAAGGTAAAGCATGAATCATATAGTAGATATGATGAACATGATGATTGTTCGCCATTGAAACTATATCAACTCTCGTGATGATCGGTGTTGATGTAGTGGATTTGGTTCGTGTGATCACTAAAACAATGTGAGGGATGTTGTTTTGAGTGGGAGTTCACCTAGTTTAATTTCATTAATTAATTTGAACTCAATTTGTCATAAACTTAGTCTAAACTATTGCAAATATGTTGTAGATCAATGGCAGCCCCTACCATCAATTTTAATGCGTTCCTAGAGAAAGAAAAGTTGAAAAACAATGGAAGCAACTTCGCGGATTGGTTCCGCAATTTGAGGATTGTCCTCATAGCTGGTAATTTGACCTATGTGCTGGATGCACCGCTGGGTGACCCACCTGCAGCTGATGCTCCCGATGAAGTAAAGAATGTTTACCTCGCTCGGAAGAATCAGTACTCCATAGTTCAGTGTTCTATCTTGTATGGTTTAGAATCGGAGCTTCAGAAAAGGTTTGAAGAGTCAGACCCATATGATATTGTCGAGGATCTCAAATTGATTTTTGAGACTCATGCGGCAATTGAAAGTTATGAAGCTTCTGAAAAGTTCTTTAACTGCAAGATGGAAGAGGGCAGCTCCGTCAGTGAGCATGTGCTTAAAATGTCTGGGCACGCAAACAAACTTCAAAGCTTGGGTATAGTGATTCCTAATGCTTTGGGGGTTTACCGCGTCCTCCAGTCATTGCCACCAAGTTACAGGAACTTTGTGATGAACTACAACATGCAGAACATGAACAAAGAGTTGCCAGAACTATTTGCTATGTTAAAATCTGCAGAAGTGGAGATCAAGAAAGAGCACCAAGTGTTGATGGTCAATAAGACCACCAAATTCAAGAAGGGCAAGTCTAAGCAAATGGGACACTTCAAGAAGGGTGGTAAGAAAGTTACCACGCCGACGAAGAAAACCAAGGCTGGACCAAAGCCTGAAACTGAGTGCTTTTACTGCAAGGGAGTAGGTCACTGGAAGCGGAATTGCCCAAAGTACTTGGCGGATTTGAAGAACGGCAACATCAAGAAGAAAGGTATATCTGATATACATGTTATTGATGTGTATCTCACTAGTATTCGTAGTAGTGCCTGGGTATTTGATACTGGTTCGGTTGCTCATATTTGTAACTCGAAACAGGTGCTGCAGAATAAACGGAAGCTAGCGAAGAACGAGGTGACGATGCGCATGGGAAACGGATCAAAGGTTGATGTGATCGCGGTCGGCATGCTACCTCTTCATCTACCATCGGGATTAGTTTTATACTTAAATAATTGTTATTTAGTGCCTGCGTTAAGCATGAACATTATATCAGGATCTTGTTTATTGCGAGACGGTTACTTGTTTAAGTCAGAGAATAATGGTTGTTCGATTTATATGAGTAATATGTTTTACGCACATGCACCTTTGATAGATGGTCTATTCTTATTGAATCTCGATAGTGGAAATACACATATCAACAATATTAAAGCTAAACGTTTGAAATCAAGCGATAATTCGACCTATATGTGGCACTGTCGTCTTGGTCACATCGGAGTGAAACGTATGAAGAAACTCCATTCCGATGGACTTCTTGAATCACTTGAAAGATGCGAAGCATGTCTGATGGGTAAAATGACTAAGACTCCATTTTCTGGTATGATGGAGCGAGCTACAGACTTATTGGAAATCATACATACCGATGTGTGTGGTCCAATGAGTGTAGCATCGCGCGGTGGTTATCGTTATGTTCTTACCTTCACGGATGACTTGAGTAGATATGGGTATATCTATTTCATGAAACATAAGTCCGAAACTTTCGAGAAGTTTAAGGAGTTTCAAAGTGAGGTAGAGAATCAACGTAACAAGAAGATTAAATTTCTACGTTCTGATCGTGGAGGTGAATATCTAAGTTACGAGTTTGGCGAGCATTTAAAGAAGTGCGGAATACTTTCACAATTGACACCGCCGGGAACACCACAGCGTAATGGTGTGTCCGAACGTCGTAATCGAACTCTCTTAGATATGGTTCGTTCTATGATGTCACTTACAGATTTACCGCTATCATTTTGGGGTTATGCATTAGAAACAGCCGCATTCACTTTAAATAGGGCACCGTCTAAATCCGTTGAAACGACACCGTATGAATTATGGTTTGGGAAGAAACCTAAATTATCGTTCCTTAAAGTTTGGGGATGCGAAGCCTATGTAAAGAAGTTACAGCCGGACAAGCTTGAACCCAAAGCGGAAAAATGCGTCTTCATAGGATACCCGAAGGAAACTATTGGGTATACCTTCTATCATAGATCCGAAGGCAAAATCTTCGTTGCCAAGAATGGATCCTTTTTAGAGAAGGAATTTCTCTCGAAAGAAGTGACTGGAAGGAAAGTAGAACTCGACGAGGTTGTCGAACCTTCTCTCGAAATTGCGAGTAGCGCAGCACCGGAAGAAGTTCCTGTGGTGCCTGCACCAATAAGAGAGGAAGCTAATGATGGTAATCATGAAACTTCGGTTGAAGTTACTACAGAGCCTCGGAGGTCAACAAGAACTCGTACCACTCCAGATTGGTATGATTCCGTTATGAATGTCATGGTGGTGGACAACACCGATGACCCCGAGACATATGAGGAAGCGATGATGAGCCCAGATTCCAATAAATGGCAAGAAGCCATGAAATCCGAGATTGGATCCATGTACGAAAACCAAGTATGGACTTTGGTGGACTTACCGGATGGCCGGAAGGCTGTCGAGAACAAATGGATTTTCAAGAAGAAAACAGATGCTGATGGTAATGTTACTGTCTATAAAGCTCGACTTGTCGCAAAAGGGTTTCGACAAATTCAAGGAGTTGACTACGATGAGACTTTCTCACCGGTAGCGAAGCTAAAGTCTGTGAGGATTATGTTAGCAATCGCTGCATATTATGATTATGAGATATGGCAGATGGATGTCAAAACAGCATTCCTCAATGGAGACATTGATGAAGAGTTGTATATGATGCAACCCAAAGGTTTTGTCGATCCTAAAGATGCTAACAAGGTATGCAAACTTCAACGGTCCATCTATGGATTGAAGCAGGCATCCCGAAGTTGGAATCAACGTTTTGATAAGGTAATCAAAAGTTTTGGTTTTATACAAACTTATGGAGAAGCTTGTATTTACAAGAAAGTGAGTGGGAGCTCTGTAGCATTCTTAATACTGTATGTGGATGACATATTGTTGATTGGGAATGATGTAGACCTTCTTAATAGTGTCAAGGAATATTTGAATAATAGTTTTTCAATGAAGGATCTTGGCGAAGCAGCTTACATATTAGGCATAAAGATTTATAGAGATAGATCGAAACGCCAAATATCATTGTCACAGAGTACATATTTGGACAAAGTTCTAAAGAAGTTTGGAATGGAAGAAAGCAAGAAAGGGTTCTTGCCCATGTTGCCCAATACGACCTTGAGTAAAACTCAAAGTCCAACATCGGCAGAAGATAGAGAAAGGATGAGTAAGACTCCCTATGCCTCAGCCATAGGATCTCTAATGTATGCCATGCTATGTACTAGACCCGACATTGCATATGCTGTTAGTTTAACTAGCAGATATCAAACTGATCCAGGAGTGGATCATTGGACAGCGGTCAAAAACATCCTTAAGTACTTGAGAAGAACTAAGGATATGGTTCTTTCTTATGGAGGTGATGAACAACTCGTTGTTAATGGTTACACCGATGCTAGTTGGAACACTGATCCAGATGATTCTAAATCACAATCTGGGTACGTATTTATTTTGAATGGTGCAGCAGTTAGCTGGAGGAGTGCAAAGCAAAGCGTTGTGGCGAGATCTTCAACTGAATCGGAATACATGGCTGCTTCAGAGGCTTCACAAGAAGCGATATGGATGAAAGAGTTCATTACAGAGCTGGGTGTGGTTCCAAGTGCGCTGGACCCAATGTCTATCTACTGTGATAACATGGGCGCCATAGCCAATGCGCAAGAACCAAGGTCACACAAGAAGCTGAAGCATATCAAGCTGCGTTTTCACGCTATTCGAGAACATATCCAGGATGGGGATATAAAGATTTGCAAAGTACACACAGATCTGAATGTGGAGGATCCGTTGACTAAACCTCTCCCGAGGGCAAAACATGACCAACACCAAACTGCCATGGGTGTTCGGTATATTACCATGTAATCTAGATTAGATGACTCTAGTGCAAGTGGGAGACTGTTGGAGATATGCCCTAGAGGCAATAATAAATATAGTTATTATTATATCTTTGTGTTTATGATAAATGTTTATATTCATGCTATAATAGTATTAACAAGGAAACATTAATACTTGTGTGAATTGTAAACTTAAATTGAAGTCCCTAGTATAGCCTCTATACTTCACTAGCTTGTTGGTTGATTAAATGATTGTGGTTTCCATATCATGAACATTGAGATGTTATCAACAACAAGATCATATCGTTAGGAGAATGATATGGTGTACATACTCCTATTGATAAGCGTAGCATAAAGATCAAGTCATTTCAATAGTTCAATTGCTATATGCTTTCTGATACATAGTAACCTAATTCCTTCGACCATGAGATCATGCATATCACCTTTACCGGATGGATGCTTTGATGACATCAAACACCACACCGTAACTGGGTGGCTATAAAGGTGGCATTAAGTGTTCGGAAAGTATTGGTTGAAACACATGGATCAAGAGTGGGATTTGTCCATCCACATGACGGATAGATATACTCTGGGCCCTCTCGGTGGAATGTCATCCAATTGGCTTGCAAGCATGTGACTTGGTCACAAGGGATCACATATCACGGGAACGAGAAAAGAGTACTTATCAGTAACGAGGTTGAACTAGGTATGCAGAGATACCGACGATCATAACCTCGGATAAGTAACATATCGTGAGACAAAGGGAAATTGGTATCGTATGTAAGTGGTTCATTCGATCTCAAAGTAATCGTAGAAATATGTGGGAGCCATATGAATTTCCAGATTCCTCTATTGGTTATTGTTCGGAGAAGTGTCTCGATCATGTCCGCATAATTCACGAACCGTAGGGAGACACACTTAAGGATTCGACGTTGTTTTGAGTAGTTATGGTATTATGAGAAAGAGACCGAATGTTGTTCGGAGTCTCAGATGGGATCCGGGATATCACGAGGTGATCCGGAATGGTCCGGAGAATAAGATTCATATAAGGAAAGTCCCGTTTCGGAGTTCGGGAATGATTCCGGTGTTTTCATCGGGAATGTTCTAGAAGGTTCCGGATTGTCCGGCACTCCGGGGGGGAGGGGTACATGAATGTGTCATTACATATTGGAATGATTGCATCATGTACTAAGTGTTCTTGCTGTCCCAAATAAAGGATTAAATTGAATCCTAAAACAGAAAAGTCAAATGTCCAGTTTGAAAGTCAAACGGCTAAAACAAGAAACTGTGGGAAACAAGAAAGAGGAGTTGGGAACCGACTTGAGGGAGGAGTCTCCTCCCCAAGCCGGCGCACCACCCAAGGCCGACTTGGGGAGGGACTCCCCTCCCCTGGCCGCGCCTCCCCACCTATAAAAGGAGGGGCAGGGCTCCCCTCCTAGACACACAAGTTTCCACCTCTAAATCTCCGGTTTAGAGCCGTTTTGGTTTAGAGCTTCTAATTGCTTTAGCCAACGGTTTAGAGCCTTCTAATTGGTTTAGAGCCTTCTAATTGGTGTGTCTAATTACTAGACCACTAATAGCCTCTCTCATAAGCTCCACCATACTCGCACCGGCTTAAGGCGAAGCCCTGCGGGATTTCCCCTCTACTTCCGGTACCACGCCGTTGTGCTGCCGGAATCGCGAGGAGAGTGCTACAACCTCCGCTGCCTGCTGGAACAAGGGAGAGGAAGGTCTTCGTCGAGTACCGAACGTGTGACCGACTGCGGGAGCGCTGCCGGAACGTGGCGCCGGAAGGATCGTCTACACGATCTTGAGATCGGAAAGAGTACGACTACATCACCCACGAGAATCCGCTCTCGTTAAACTCTTTGGAATCTTCGAGGGTAAGTTATTCCATCGACTCGTTGCTACAATCTAGTAGATAGATCTTGGCTTGTTTGTTTGTATGCGATAGAAAATTTTTGTTTTCCATGCTACGAACCCCTACAGATAAAAATGGACTTCCAACTGAAACTATTGGATGTCCTATTAAAGTAAGCTCTCGAGGTGGAGAGATGATAGTAAATTTTGGATGTCATGATCTAGTGATAGAATTTGGAAAGTATAAGTTTCCAGTTAGTCTGATAATCCTAGATTCCCAAGGATTGGATGTAATTTTGGGCATGGATTGGATGACTAACTATGAAGAGTATTAGATTGTGAAAATCATACTGTTACACTCACGACCCGAGATAAGAAACGGATTAGGTTCAAGTCTAACTTTGAATCTAAAGGGAGTAAGCTAAATTCTCTTAAGGGGGTTAGCGTAGACAGTGTACCAGTTGTGAAGGAATATCCGTATGTGTTTCCGGAGGAATTGATAAGAATTCCACTAGATAGAGATGTGGATTTTTTGATTGACTTACTGCCAGGATCTAGACCAATAGCAAAGAGACCCTACAAGATGTCAGTTGAGGATTTGAAAGAAATCAAGAAACAACTTGGAGAACAGTTGTAGAAAGGATTTATTCAACCAAGTTCTTCGTCTTGGCATGCACCAATTCTGTTTGTTGATAAGAAGGATAGAAGTCAAAGGTTATGCATAGATTACCGTTCACTCAATGAGGTGACTATAAAGAACAAGTACCCTTTGCCTAGAATCAATGATCTATTTTATCAGCTAGAAGGAGCCCGTGTGTTCTCAAAGATTGATCTCCGGTCAGGCTATTTTCAATTAAATATTAGAGAGCAAGACATAACTAAAACTACTTTCACCACTAGGTACGGATTGTATGAGTATACTGTGATGCCATTTGGATTAACAAATGCACCAGCTTATTTCATGAATATGATGAACAAGGTGTTCATGGAGTTTCTTGACAAGTTTGTTGTTGTATTCATCGATGACATATTGATCTATTCCAAGAGAAAAGAAGAGCATGAAGAACATTTGCGTTTGATTCTTGAGAAACTCGGGGAGCACAAGTTGTATGCCAAGTTTAGTAAGTGTGAATTTTGGTTGAGTGAAGTTGGATTTCTCGGACATATTGTGTCAGGAGATGGTATAACTGCTGATCCCGCAAAGGTGTTAGCTGTAACTGAGTGGGAATCTCCCAAGTCGGTTAAAGAAGTTCGTAGTTTCCTAGGCTTGGAAGGATACTATAGAAGGTTCATTGATAATTTCTCAAAAGTAGCTAAGCCAATGACGGAGTTACTTAAGAAAGAAAATAAGTTTGATTGGACTGAAGGATGTGAAGTTAGTTTCTAATAATTGAAGAAGAGACTAGTGTCAGCACCAGTCTTATGTCTGCCAGATTTGGAGAAGGATTTTCAAGTCTATTGTGATGCATCTCACAAAGGATTAGGTGGATTTTTGATGCAGGAAGGAGAAGTTGTGGCTTACGCCTCGAGACAACTCAACACTCATGAAGTGAATTATCCTACTCATGACTTAGAGTTAGCCTCTGTTGTCCATGCACTCAAAACATGGAGACACTATCTTTTGGGAAAACTTTGTGAAGTGTTCACATATCACAAGAGTTTGAAGTATATTTTCACTTAGAAGGGACTCAATATGAGACAAAGAAGGTGGTTAGATCTCATCAAGGACTATGACTTGAGTTTGCAATACCATCCCGATAAAGCAAATGTTGTAGCGGATGCTTTGAGCCATAAGGTTTATGTGAATGGCTTCACTAAAGGAGAATTTCCAGATGATTTGTGTGCCCAATTCAAAGAGCTAAGATTGGAGATAGTGCCTGAGGATATCTCATGCCATTCTAAGTTCAACCAACATTGTTGGACAAGATCAAAGAAGCCCAAAAGTTGGAAAAGGAAATAGAGGAAATTAATAGCAAAATTAGTAAAGGGAAGGCTAAAGGATTCCATGAAGATGAACAAGGAACTTTATGATATGGAAAGCATATCTGCATTCCACAAGATCCGGACCTTTGGAAATTGATTCTGCAAGAAGCACACAATTCACCATATTCTATTCATCCAGGTAACACCAGAATGTACATGGATGTGAAGGAAAGATTTTGGTGGAACAATCTCAAGAAAGATATCGTAGAACATATTGCCTTGTGTGATGTGTGTAGTCGAGTGAAAGCAGAACATCATAAACTTGTAGGGTTATTGCAACCAGTACCTATACCTGATTGGAAGTGGGATAAATGGATTTTATCACCGGATTTCCAAGGACTAGGTCCGGATATGTGGTTGTGGATCGCCTAACTAAAGTGGCTCATTTCATACCCGTGAAGACTACATATACAAGTGATAAATTGGCTAAGATCTATATGAACAGGATTGTATGTCTGCATGGAGTACCTAAGAGTATTGTGTATGATAGAGGAACTCAGTACACTTCACATTTTTGACGACAACAGCATGAATCATTGGGAACAAGGTTAGAATTCAGCACAACTTTTCACCCTCAGACTGATGGACTGACAGAAAGGACCAATCAGATTTTAGAAGATATGTTGAGAGCTTTGCATTGGACTATGGTGCTAGTTGGGATGAAATTCTGCCTTACGCAGAATTCTCTTACAATAACAGCTATCAAGCAAACATAGAGATGGCTCCGTTTGAATTTATTTATGGAAGGAAGTGTACTACGCCATTACTATGGAGTGGAGTAGGAGAAAGAAATTTGTTCGGACCAGAACTGATCAAGAAAGCTGAAGAGCTAGTCAAATTGGTAAAGGACAGACTGAAGATAGCCCAGTCCCGACAAAAGAGCTACGTAGATCCAAAGCGTAGGGAATTCACCTATGAGGTGGGTGATAGAGCTTATCTTTGAGTCTCACCACTTCGTGGTGTGAAGAGGTTTGGAGTCAAAGGAAAATTGGCACCAAGATATGTTGGACCATTTGAAATTTTGAGCCGCAAAGGAGAGGTGGCTTATGACATAGAATTGCCAGAATCACTATATGCTGTTCACAATGTGTTTCATGTGAGTCAGTTGAAGAAGTTTCATCCGGAGATGGAAGAAACTTCATTGAAGGACACTATACCTTTGGAAGAGGTTTAGTTGGAGAGGGATCTTCATTATGAGGAGAAACCTATCAAGATTCTTGAGACTGCAGAAAGAGTTACTTGTACTAAGACTATCAAATTCTTCAAAGTGCAATGGAATCATCATACCAAAGAAGAAGCAACTTGGGAAAGATAAGATGATCTTCGGAAAGATCACCCTCACCTATTTGCTAGCCAATCCGAATCTCGAGGGTGAGATTCATCTTAAGGGGGTTAGATTTGTAACATCCCAAATTTCATCAAAAGAAAAGTCATGTCATTGCATTCATATCATCCAAGCATTTTAATCTTGCACAAAAAAATTCAAATCAAAACCCTAAGCAAAACCATATTTAAACCCCTCTATATATTATATATGGGGCATGGTTTTATTTTTATTTCAAAGACCAAAAGTGTTTTGAGTGAATAGATGTGTTTAGTACACTTTTTGAGACTAGGATCACAGTACAAAAGTTGGGAAAAGTTTTGAATTCAAACATATTTGAATTGGGGTTTCAAAATCATTCCTGAAAATCAAATCAGAAAAGAAAAGGTGAAAAAGAATAAAAACGAGCGTTGTCTATCTAGCCCAGCCCCACTTGCGGCCCAGTAAGCCCACCCGGGATTTCCCCCTCCCCCTCTCTCTCTCACTCACACGCGCCTCACCCTCACTCTCTTACCACTAGGCTCGATGCCACCTCACCTCTTCCTCCCCAGACCCTGCACCCGCAGACCACGTCGTTGCCGCCCGTTTCTTCCCCTTTCAAAACTGATGAAAATACGCTTAATTGTCGTTGATTGCTCGCGAGATTCTCGCCCCAGCCCTAATACTTATTCCCCACCTCGCTGTGGCCCTTTCCCCTCAAACCCCATCGCCAGAGCGCCCCTAGGCTGCCAGTAATCGAGCTCGCACCGCTGCAGCATCGCACGTCTCCAGTGACCAATCCCGGTGAGCTCCGTCCAGCCTTCTCTCTCTGGTTGATGCTAACTTGCTCGCCATCCTCTTGCGCTCCTTCTGATGCTCGCCGTTTGCTCTATTGTACCCCAGAACATCGGCATCGACAAGCTCTGCAAGCACCCGACAGCGACCGCGACTCCGACGAGCCATTCCGGTGAGGCATGTGTTCCCCTTGCCCTCTGATTAAAACCAGCATGTGTGCCATGACCTTGTGCACTTCCTAATGCCATTTGTTTGCCTTCTGGTGACCTAGGTCGTCGCCTTCATCTCCACAGCAACCACCCGATGCTAGCGAGGTCTCCGACGACCTCCCGCGCCCGCGACAGTACGCCCATGTCCAAGCTAGTTGCACCTTGAGATTCCTCGCGTCCACGCGACCCTGGTAAGCCTTGCCACCAGCCCTCTTACCCCCTAGCGCCACCAGTGCATCACCGACAGTGCCTTCGCCGCCGCAGTAGCCATCAGCACCGCTAGGTTTTGGTCGTTTAGATCTGGTGCGTTAGATCTATATCCTGTGGTGTACATTAGATCACTTACTGAACCGGTATATTTAGATCTGGCACGTTAGATCTGACTTGATCCAATGGCACGGAAGCGCGATCCTGAGCGAAGCGGTACGGGCCAATAGGAACACGCCGTGTGTCTGGACTTTTGTTTTAAAATCTGATTTTGAATCTATTAGATGAATTAACTTGTAAAATTCATATATTTTGTTCTGTTTGTCCAAAAATTGCAAATAATATATCAATGGATTCAAAAAATTAAGCCGTACACACATATGGCCTTGAATTGGCCATGTGCTTCAGGAAAAAATAGGATTATTTTTAGAAGCATTTGTAGGCCTATTTTGCATATAAAAATTATTTAGAAAATTGTTTTAAAGTAAATTTGAGTTTTTTTAGACTTCAGAAAGTTTACTTTGTGTCCGGTACTGTTTGGTTTGACTTGTTTAGTGTCGAAAATCATTCCATTGCATTTGCATGCATTCATATGTATTTTTGTTTGAATATTGAAATGTGAATATGGTGTTATGATTTTATGTGTAGATTTTGGTGATTGTGGTGACTGTGATTGTGAGGATTGTTGCTACTCCCCTAGCTACCAAGGCAAGTGATGCTCCATATATTTATTCCTACTATTTTATCTATCACTAGTGATATTTTGAGTAGGATTTGCATTGGAAATTTTCTAAGTATTTACTATGCTATGCCTTGGGAAATCCTAGTAGATGTTGTCTTTGTAGAAATTCACTAAGTTAAGAAACTTGCTACTAGTATGCCTAGCTAGTAGAAAACAAGGGTGTATTATTCATGCTATGAAATATTGCTAAGCCTATGACTTGTATTTTTTATTAATAAAACAACTATGTAAATGAATCACCTAGGTGAAATGGTATGGTTGGTTTATGTTGAGTGGTTACACAAGGCCCATGTCTATGGTTTACCTTGCGTATCACACTTGTGGATTGCCACCCAGGAAAAAAGGGATTTGAGATATTTAGTGTTGAGAAGCTTCTAGTGCAACCACATGGAATATGGGATCTGCCTTGACCAACTAGGTTGCAATAACTTAGCCAGATGGACAGTTGGTGGTAGGGTTGATAGGATGGAACGCGTCCATGGTGGTCTAAGGGAATGCTTCTGAAAAGTCTCATCTCGATGCATGTTGATTCTTGTGGGGAAAGTGCACCACCTCTCGAGAGGGTAAAACCTAAGTACTTAGCCATGTCCCCGGCAACGGACAATTTGAGCATCAAAGACATTGAAGTGATCAAGAATCTCCTCTTCCCAATTTCTCTAAGTTAAAACTTGTGGTTGAACAAGGGTAAAGGTTCACCAATGTCTATTGGTGGTCCCTTGGGTGTTTCTGTCAAACAAAAACTTAGTGTTTTCAACTGATAAGACAAAACCTTATTTTTAGCAAAGCTATCCTAAACTACACTTAGCCAAAATCATATAGTTATTAGATACTACTATTCTACTATGGTATCACTTGCCAATACAATTACAAATGTATTGACCATCTGTGGATGTAACTTATGATGTTGTAGGTTACTCTGATGGAGACTAGGTTTATAAGTCTACACTCAACATGTTTGCCTGTGGCACATGAAGATGAAGCCTTCTAGTTATTTACCTTGTTATTAACCTTGGGCTATTAAAGTTGTAAAGACTATGTTATCTCTGGAATGACGATGTAATAATGACCTTTGTATTTGTGTACTTCATCTTAAACTGTGGATGCTAGCATTTTGATCCAGGGACTAGCATTGCAATCACATGGGCCTTTACCTTAAAAGGTGGGGTCTTACACGTCCTTTCTACACTTAGCATATTTTTATCTACTGTGTACCTCTTATATGATCAATGAAATAAAGCTCTTTGGTTTTCTCATATTCTTGAGTCTTTTACCTCCTTTAGTCTTCATTTTTGGATCGTATAAAACCTTTATGCGCAAGTTTTGCATCTGCACTTGTGAAAATTCCACCTACGGGCGTTAGGTTAAGTTTTCTGGTCTACACGTTCTTTGTTGTTTTTATGTGGATTCTGGAGTAGTGACTTTTGTCACTTGAAGTCGGCGATTTTGTGCTTAGGTTTTGATGGTGCCATTGGGAATCATCACTTGAGCGCATGGTTCCGACTATGAGTCTTCCGACTCACGAAAAGTCAAGCATAAAATCCAAAGTAATGAATAAGCCAGCACTTGCTTAAAAAATATGTACATGCTGGAACTAGTAATTAAGTTGCAGGAAGTATACAGCTATTGTTTTCCGCCTTAAGATTAACTCAGTAGTTTTTCCGCATACACAAACCAGAGGAAACAAATATTACAAAGTGTTTTTTCATCCCTCTCGCGCAGGAGACTTTGAGGTAGCATCGTCGGTAGCAGGAGAGCCATCCTGATCATCTTCAAAGTCGGTGGTCTTGAGGGACTTGGAGGAGCTAGAATGGTCACCATAAATAATATCAAGAGGCACAAAGGCGTTGGAATCAACCACCTCGGCGACCCTGGTGTCATAGCCGGTGAGCGATGCCCAGATAGCTTTGTGATCAATATTCTGGCCGTCATCATCTATGTCGGGCAGACCCGAGGTCACCGTGTCAATGTCGGCATTCTCGTAGTGGGCCTTGACCATCGCCAGCGACATTCTAGCACTAGCCCGGGTACATGAAGCTTTCCAGCTTATGATACACTCGGGGGCTTGGCGCAGAATGTCTGAGTACTTCATGACAGAATCCACCGCCTTGATGTTGATGTTTTAGGGCTTGGCAATCTCTTTGGCTTTCTTGATGGCGGTACTAACGAAGTTTCCGGCAAGGACCATGCATTCTTTTGGCGGAGGAGGCGTATTGGTTAAACCAATAGGAGCTGCATTTCCGGCAAGCAAAGGAGTACATGAGTTCAATAACACAAAAAAGTTCAGAGTACCTGGCTTACAGAAGTACAAGACGGAGATCGCTTACCAAAGGTGCTTGTCTCCGCTTGTTGGAGTGTCTCCGCCATGGAGTCCCATTCTTGTCGGAGAACCTTCTAAGCCTCAAGGTTGCGCTGATTCTGCTCATCGGCAGCTTTCTTCTGCTCCTTGAGGATTGCAATTTTCTCCTTCAGTTGGCAGACTCCTGCAAGGCCTTCATGGATTCTTCGTGCATCTTCAAAGTGTCAGGCCTCTCCTACTTGAGGATATTGTTCTCGCTATCCAGCAGTTCTATGTGCTTGGATTGCTTGACAATATCCTTCGCGTTGGCAATAGTTTCTGCAAGCCGGAAAAATGACAACACACAATGAGTAGTCGTAGAGTGATGGCACAATACCAAGTTTGAGTGCAAAATTGAAAGGAAAAACAGACTCTTGCTCTTGGTGATTTGATCCTTCAAGAAGGCAGTTTTACCCTTTTCAGCTTCCAGTTCAGCGCGCATCTTGTGAAACTTACCGTTGGCGACACCTCTCTGAGCATTATCATTCTGTGGAAACGAGATCAAAAGTTGCTTAGTCTACTTGGAGCATCTAGCCAGATAAATATCCACCTAGAGTCTTGGGGGCTACAGTAAGAGTTTTTAACTCGGCAATATGCTTAGTCTTTCTTTAAGCATCTAGTTGGAACTAATTATGTTTCAACTAGAGGCTTGGGGGGCTAAAGTATTGAAATTTACAAACACTGCGTATGCTACTCTAAAAGTATCTAGTCGGAATAATTCATTCAAACTAAATACTTGGGGGCTACAGTGCGAGTTTTTCTAGCTAAGTCACTCTTAGAGCATTCACATGCAAAGACCTATGGTTTTCCGTCTAAATTCTCGGGGGTATAGTGGGATACTGCATATGAAATGCAAAAGGCAAATAAAACTTACAAGTGCGATGATCTTGAGGTTGGTGGCGCTCTCGGCAAATATCTTGCTGAAGGAAAGACTATTTCCGTGCAGGATATCCGCCTGCTTAAGTAGCTCCTCAAGACCACAAGTCAGAGAAGTTGGCGTTGCACCAGGAGCCAGAGCTGAACCACTCGGCGTAAGCGCCGGGTAGACAATCTTCGGGAGCTCTGTTGGCATCCTGGGTGCAGTGGCGCCGCCTTCGGCAGAAGTTCCGCCTTCCACCTTTGCCTTACCGCTACCAGTGGCATCCTTAGCCGGAGCTTCAGCCACTTTGTATGCGGTGCTTTCTTGTGTCGTGTGCTCGCCGGCAATAGCAAGATCCATGGCGACACATGGGTCCACTTCCATGGCGGAAGGGCCAGATGCTACCTTAGCTAGAGAGCTTGTCGGTGCGGAAGCAGGCTGGACGCTCGCAGTTGTAGGGGCGATGGCGGGAGATGCTTGGTGTAACATATCTTTAATGTTTGTAGAAGCCCCCGATGTTTTGGAGGTCTTCTTCAAACTCAAACTATCCTTCTTCTTGAAATGTGCAAAAGTATAAGTATCGGAATAAGATGAGCAAGAGACAATGTCGGATGATAAGAAGCTTACACAACAGTCGGTGCCTTGGTAAATGGGATGCCGGTGATTCTTCTTTTCTCCGCCTCCAGGGATGCGGTGGACTTCTTGGAGGCTCCACCCTCCGTCTTCTTATTCTTGCATCCATCAGCAGCGTCAGAGGTGGAGCTCTTCCGCTTACACGTCAATGGGACATCGTCGGATACGACGGTGACTTCCTTCATCTTGGGTCGTAGATTTGGACATCCATGCTATCCTCCTCTAGACTCTTTAGTTGTTAAGTGAAATCCCGAAGTGTTAGATGAAATGGTAATGGCTAGACGGAAGAACTGGACTATATGTCATACTCGGAAAATAAATATATACCTCTGGGCACGTGCCGCCCTCAAACATGTCGTAGGTGATGGTGAAGCCGCACTTCTTGTCCTTCAACTTGACGATGTCTTTGAGGTGGAGCTTGATGGAGTCACTCGAAAAGTTTTCCTCGGAGATGCGGAGGCTATCCTTCCTATCCTTGGTATGCTGGTGCATCAGCTTCGCGCGATGCTGCAGAGGCTGGATCCGCCTGACGAACCAGCACATGGCTAGATCCAACCCGGCCAAACCCGTCTCTACGAACCACTCGATCCGCCTTATGGCACGGGAGGCTTCGTTGTCGGAGGGTAGGATGGCTTGGGATCTCCATGTCTGGGCTTCAGCGGTGGCCCCGTAGACAAAGTCCGGGTACGATGCTTCTCGGCCAGCCAGAGGGATATCTGGGCCATAGAAGCACGTCCTCTGCCAATTCTTGCAGGACTCGTGGCCTACAATGTCGGGGAACAGCTGGCCAGGCCGGATCTTAAAGCTAATGGTTCCACAATTTCTGAGCTCGTCCTTGCTCGCTTCGGTTTCCCTCTTGACGGTGAAGAAGTATATGAATAGAACTAACCTAGCCTAATTCCTAGTTAGCCCTCACAAAGCGCCACGTAGTTGCTAAGCGCGAGGATGCTATTCGGAGATAGGTTCTGAGGTTGAACCCGGTAGTGACTAAGGGCCACTAAGAAGAAGTCGGAGATTGGGAGGGAGACGCCATGTACCATTTGTGCTTTGAGGTACACCTTCTCTCTGGCTTGGGGAGAAGGGATGACCTCGCCGACCGGTGTCGCCCGCCAGACCAGCCCCTCCGTCGTGGGGAGGTAACCCTCGGCGAGCATCTCCTTGAGATTGATGTTAGCAATATCCGAGTCGTGCCACTCTCCCTTGTGAGAGTCGCCCTCCTACTCCAGCGGTTCCAGCCCCGCTGGAATATGGTCACCGCAGGTGGATTCCACCACCACGGTGTGTAGCAGCACCAGGCCCTCTAGGGGCACATGAATGGATCCTGCCCGCTTCGCCGCGGCGTTGCTTGTTGCCGCCATGGATTGGGTTGTGATGCCGCTCGCCATTGGTATGGGGAGGAAGGTGATTGTGGGACTGGGGAAAGCTAGGGTTTTTCTCGGTGCGCTGAGAGCTCGAGGAGGCATTCGCTGGAGAAAGAAGATGACATGAGGAAGAATACAGTGAAAAGATAAAATCTACCATGTTTATAATTTATAGTACTCTGTGTCAAGATTCGTACAAGTTGATCGAACGATTGTTGCGGAGACAACACGTGCGTGTGCGTGCGTAGAAATTTCGCCACGTTACCACCGCCGCCGCCAACGTTTCGCATCCTTTGCGCGGGAAAACGGCTATGATTGTGTTCTCTGCATGTGTGAGTTATGAGGCGTCGCTGACCTATGGTTTACGTTGCTCTAGCTGACACGGGCAGGTGAACCATCCCATCTGAAGATTCCGGCATGGACGGATCCAATCCGACTACGAGAAGAGTATGATGGAAGATCCAGCAGTTCTCCGACTTACAAATTGAATATAGAGAGCGTTGCAGGGTTCTTGGGGGGACTACAAGATATTGCTTGACGATTTGTCGACATTCATCTAGATGGAGCATTCAAACTAAAGAGGCAAGACGGTGCAAGATCTCGGAGTTCTCCGGGGGCTACTATTGGGGATATGCTAAATGGGTATCACCATAGCATGTCTCTAATCCGGATAACCCGGGTGGCCCATAGTTGGTAGCAAGGTCCATGGCCTACTGGGCGGCCCAGTTAGATGATCCAGAAGGGGGGCCCATGTCAGATAAAGGAAGGCTAAGGAGGAGTCACCAGCGTACCCGGAGCCTTGGAGTGCAAGACACGTCAGACAAGTTGTGTACTGTGTAGGACTCTATAACCTGTCCGGCTAGGACTTTGCTTGTAACAGTAGGATATGGCAACTATATAAGCTGGACCTACGGGAGCCTTTAGGGCATACAACAACTCATATCGCGCACAACGAACCGATCCCTATAACTCGGCATATTGCCATTATAGTGATTTATAGCAGGAGTAGGATCCCGCCACCGTCGTGAGATCTAAACCTAGGTAAGCTGTGTTACCTCGTACCCGCCAACCTTCCGCCTTACCCCACATCTCTAAACACGCTCTGTGGGGACCCCTCCATGGCGTACTCATCGGCAATACCACGACAGGCCACATGTAGGACTTGATGGAGACATGGCGTATTGGCTAGCAAAATTGAAGATCATCTTCGACATGCAAGCAGAGGAGATGAGCCTAATAGAGTAACGAGGCAGTTCGGTCTTCGCCACTTGGCCGATCCTCGTTGTCGTGGGAATGGTCACGACAGATGATGCGATTGGTAGCGAGTAGTAGAACGAGGGACAAGGGCGGCCAGCCATCTGCAGTGCCAGATGAGGGCGGAGACACAACGTTTTACCCAGGTTTGGCCCCCCAATAGGGTAAAGACCTACTCCTACTAGATTGTATTATCAAGAGATTACAGTGGGCGAGCTCGGCGTCTAGGCGATGAGTCGATGGGGTATATGATTGATCTTGAGTGCTATGCGTACCCTGGGGAGGTTTATATAGGGGTACCTCGCTAGAGTTTACAGATCTACAACCGAGTTGGCTAAGAACTCGGAGGGTTTTGACCTAATCCGACAGGGCCTAGCTACGCTTCTAGGCCTTCAGCTTCCAGTCGCCTGGCTCCTTCTTGTGTCGTGATCCAGTCACCGTCCTGCAGGCCCACTCGCTGGGAGTTGGATCCAGTAGGGAACGTCCTGCTGGGTATACCCCAGTCCGCATATCCCCATCAGTAGTCCCCGAGGCCGTCGTTGATTCTTCACAGGTGTTATTTGGCAGTTGGAGTATGCGGGTCCAATTTGGACGCCTAATCGAATAGGTTGTGGACTCCCTTAATGAAGGAAGGAATCCTTAGCATATATCTTTAGTCGCAATATCGGTGACCGGTCAAATCGCCAATTTGGCAATCAATCGAGTCGCTGCTTGGGCGAATGGGTCGATGAGTCGAGTAGACGAAGTTGGACCATCATTTTTGGTCAAACAAGCCATTGGGTAATCCAACGGTAATATCGGCGTAATCACCATGCGGTAACGGCTCCTCCGAAACTGGTGGGAAGCAACCGCTATATAAGGAGAGTGACGGGAGGGAGGGTTGCGAGTCTTCCTCACATTTCCCCTGATCCCGTGAATCCTCCAATCTTCCATTCCCACCTGATCTAGAATTTCCAGACCAAGCGAGTGGATCTAGATCTCCGTTCTGATGGCGCCCCCAAAGAAACAGTGGAGCAAGTCCAAGTGCACTGCGGCGTCATTGAAGTATTTCCAAGACACGGGAATCCTCTGCAAGGGGAAATGGCGAATTCCCCCTATCGGAGAGGTGGAGCCGGACCCCGACGTCGGTGAATTCATCTTCTTCACTAGCCACCTGTAGAGGGGGCTGGGATTCCCCACTTCGATCTTCTTCCGGCGGTTCTACGCCTATTATGCCATCAATCCCTCTGATATGGGGCCTCACAGCATCGATCAGCTCGCCATTTTTGTGGCGTTTTGCGAGTGCTACCTGGGGTGTCGCCCCTACTTCCCGCTATGGCGGGAACTGTTCCACGGGCACGTCAGTCGTGAAGGAGCCCGGCGGCCCGATGCTGGCAGCAGGCGGCCTAACCTTCCATTTGAAGAACAAGGCCCCCTTCCTCGACCTCATACTACCGAAGAAGGCGGCCATCGAGTGGAAGAAGTACTAGTTTTACGTCAGTGAATCGACTTCGAACGGCGAGGTGCCGCTCCCAGCATTCACCCCCGACAGGAGCGAGCCACGCCGTCTACAGGTGGCCAAACTCCCCCACGATCAGAGGATGGTCGTGGACGAGATGTTGAAGACGATCCGTCAGCTCAAGAAATATGGGCTTGAAACCATTAATTTGTATAATTGTTGGCTAGGACGGCGATTGGTTCCACTCGCCAGTCGCTTCCACTGGATGTACGAGTACATCGGCATGGAAGATGGGACCAAGGCCTACACCACCGACTAGAAAGTCGATGATTACGGCGTCGCACTAAGGAAGATCACCGACACGGAGTACATCAATCCGAAGGCCGGGATTGCCCTTATATCGCGAAGCGCCAGGCGCCGAAGGTAAGTTTGTTTGTCTTTTCTATCTTCATAGTCGCAGAGATGCAATCGCGGTTTGCTGACACGTGCTTGTCCCTTTTAGCTATTCCAAGTCTTCGAGGATTGGATCCCTCCCATCGATGACGAGAGCTTCAAGGAGGTTGAGGGGGATTCAAGCGAGTCCTCCGACAATGATGACGAGGCGGTGGAAGTTGCCGCACCCACGGCCACGGCTCGGAAGACCCGCAGGCAGTGGTAGCGCGAACTCGAGGCCAGCCAGAGCCTCGAGGGACATGATGGGGGCGAGGGCGACATTCAAGAATAGAGTTCGCGGTGTGTGGCCACGCCGTCAAAGAAGAAGTCGCCCGCGAAGAAGAAGGCGCCTAAAATGGCGTCTCTGCTCCAGTATACGGCCAGCTCCGAGTCGGGCAGCAAAGCTGACGACACAGAGGCCGAAGCTTTGATACATCGAAAACGTATCTATAATTTTTTATGTTCCATGCTTGTTTGGTATCTACTTTGCTTTTCTTTGTCTACACTTTGAGATATTTTTATATGTTTTCTGGTACTAACCTACTAACAAGATGCATAGTGCCAGTTGTCTGTTTTCTTCTGTTTTTGGTTCCAGAAAAGGCAGAAAATCAATATTCTCGGAATTGGACGGGAAAAAAACCAAAGTCAATATTTTACCGTGGGGAACACGGAGCCAGAATACGAGATGGAGGGGAGCCACCAGGGGGCCACACCCCCTGACCGTGCAGCCAAGCCTAGCCCGCGCCTGGGTGGGTGCGGCCACCCTGGCTTCCCCCCTGACTCGCCTCTTCGCCTATAAAGACCCCCCATTACCAAAACCCTAAGTACCCGATCAATATTCCACGAAACTGTCTTTAGCCGCCGCCACCATCATCCCTAGATCGGGGGATCTGAAGCTCTTCTCGGGACCCTACCGGAGGGGAGATCATCTCGGAGGCCTTCTTCTTCATCATGCCAGCCTCTGGTATGAAGCGTGAGTAGTTCCACCTTGGACTACGAGTCCATGTAGTAGCTAGATGGTTGTATCTCCTCCTTTGTGCTACCATGTTTAGATCTTGTGAGCTCCATTCATGATCAAGATCATCTATTTGTAATCATGCATGTTGTGTTTGCGGTGATCCGATGGATATTGAGATTACTATGTCACATTGATTAATGGTTTTGTCTTATTGATTCTATCATGTCTGTGTTATTTGAGATCTTTCATGCTCTCCGTTTCTAGTAGCTATCTTGGCCAAGTAGATGCTAGTGACTCCAAGAGGGAGTACTTATGCTCAATAGTGGGTGCATGCCTCTATTTAATCTAAGGGAAGTGACAGAAATCTCTAAGATTGTAGATGTGTTGTTGCTACTAGGGAGAAAACAATGCTCTCTTGTTCATGGAACATGTGGATTGTTTACCTTACACACTTTGCTTAAAGCAGTTATCCGTTGCTTGCAACTTAATACTAGAGGGGGTTCGGATGATAACCTGAAGGTGGATTACTAGTCATAGATGCAGTTGTATGGCGGTCTATGTATCTTGTTGTATTGCCCAATCGAATCTCATAGGATCACGAATGTCTAGTATTGCATTGTTATGCCTTGCTCAGTCCTGTCAATTGCCCTACTGTAATTTGTTTACCCAGCATGCCATGTTTGTTTATCTTAAGGAGAACACCTCTATGGAACTATGGACCCCGGTCCAATCTTTACCATTGATACATCTTTCACTGTTACTATTTACTTTCTGCAAACCACTATTACCTTCCACACCATACAGTTAATCCTTTTTTTAGCAAACCGGTAAGATTGACAACCTCACGATTCATTGGGGCAAAGTCTTGAGTTTGTATTGTGCAGGTTGCCAAGTTGCTAGCAACACCTTTGATTCGTTTCCTTCCTCATACTTCTTCGATAACCTTGGTTTCTTACTGAGGGAAGAACTTGCTGCTGTACTCATCATATCTTCCTCTTGGGGTCTCCCAACGAAGCTCTACAGTGATCTGAGCCGCATCAAGCTTCGATGAAAGCTCCAGAGGAAATGGAACCGAGAGCCGAGGACGTGGTGGAGAATGAGGTGCCTCTTGCAGCAATTCCACCACCGTTATCGACGGTCTCTGGGCTTGAAGCCGCTCCGGCGGCGATGGCCTCCCCGTCGAAGGAGGAACCGTTGACGACCAGAGCAGAGCTCCCCGCTGTCACGGTCTCGTCGTCAAAGAAGGATGCGGTGTCATGGGCCCCGTCCGCGTCGAGACGGGAATCGGTCGCAAACTGGGACCAGAGTTGGAGAATCCGGCGCACATCCGCACTGGTCTGTGTTTCATTCCAGTCGCCAGGTATGCCTTTGCCGAGTTGATTCGGAGTAATGTTTTTTAGTTGTTATCTAAGTTGCTAATCGTGCCTTTTTGCAGACTGGCATGAAGAAGATTGGTCATCCTTCGGTGGCCAAGGTACCACCAGTCGCCACGAGAGGGGACGTTGACCACCCGAAGAAGAGGAAGGGCGACAAAGCCGAGGCGCCCTCTGAAGGCACGAAGTAGAAGAAAGGCGATGACTCTGTCATAGACATGGACGAGTCAGTCGATGCGTCGAGCTTGGCGCCGACTGGAGTTGACATGGCCGGGGAGGCCGGAGTGGTCGTGGGGTCGCAGCCAGGTGAGGCGACCGTGTTGGTTGGGGCGTCAGAGCCCACGGCTAGCGCTTCAGGGGCGGTGGCGGCAACGTTTCCCTGCTTCATGGCGAAGGCCTCCGCCGCCGGAGTTATGACGCAGTCGCTTCAGGTGCCCGAAGTTTTGGAGCATTGCGAAGCGAACATCCTTTGTGCTACCATCTGTGGACGTTGTCGAGATGCACAACATGCTGGGCGCAGCTATCCAGGTATGTCTAGTCCCCGAGGATCTACGCGCTGAATTTCAGCCGGTGGATTCTTATGTCTTTTGTTGTCCAGTCGCCGAGTGCCTACTCACTAAATTTCAGCGGCTAGACACTTAGAAACTTTGTTGTCTAGTGCCCGAGTGGCTAGTCGCTGAATTTTTTTTTTGAGGGTAAAACAGTAGGGCAAAAAACCCCACTGCAATTTTTATATATTATAGAGAGTTACAAAAGAATATTTACAAACATATTCCACCTCAAAGAAGAGGGATAACATTCTAATCAGCTATCTCCTGTCTAAATTGGTTTCAATCCAAACCTTAAGGCCCTGATAATACTTCTTCTTAATTCTATAAAGGACCCATCTTAATTCCTGGGCTACAATAGCCTTCCAGGTCTCCATCGACGCATGCTGATTGTTGAAAATTTCATTATTTCTGCAAATCCAGATGCCCCAAGTTCCAAGTATCAGAATTTCCATTGCAAAAGGGACCTTGAGGTCTTTTTTAATACTGGCTAAAACTTCAAAGATGCTTTGATCAGCCATATTGACCTATGAAATTTCAGCCCAGCAGGCTCTTCCAAAGGGGCATTCCCAAAACAAATGTAAACTGGTTTCTTCACTATTGCAGCCCTGGAAGACACAGTCATAAGATGCCAGAGAAAAACATTTCCTTTTCAGAAGATTTCTTGTGTTGAGTCTATCAAGCAGTAAGATCCAGAAGAAGAATTTGTGCTTTTGTTGACAAGAAGATTTCCATATCCAAGAGAAATGTGGCTGAGCCGGTTGGTAACCGGCTAAAGAGCAGTAAGCCTTTTTGACCTAAAAATTACTGCCCCAAATGTAGGACCAACAATCAGATTCCCCTTCCCTGCCAGAATTGAGAATTTGTTCAAGACTTTGATATTCCTGATAAGCTTGTTGGGACAAAGGAAGATAAAAGAGATCCTGAGTATTTGCAGTATGCAGGAACTCACTGACAGAGATGTGAGGGTTTTTTGCATATGAAAGGAGGTGAGGAAGCTTATGTTGGAGGCAACTATCATTCCACATATCAGTCCTAGTCGCTGAATTAAGAATTTGAAAGGAGGTGAGGAAACAATTTCAGCGGCTAGGCACTTAGAAACTTTGTTTTCCAGTCCACGAGTGGCTAGTCGCTGAATTTCAGTGGCTAGGCACTTAGAATCGTTGTTGTCTACTTATTTGTGTTTCCTCTTTGCAGGGTCTTCACTGTGAGTCAGCGGAGAGACTAGCCACAAAGGAGCGCTTGGAACGCAACCTCCGATCCATGCAGGAGGTGAACCAGCAGCTTCGGGCGACTGCATGTGGGTGTTTCGAGTACCTTGTTAGTTATTTTTCTTTTGTTGTTTGGAGTCTCACTCTTATTTTTGTTGCAGAAGAGCAGTCTGCCGTGGTTGCCAAGGCCCGCGAGGGACTCATCCCAGCTGTCGAGTTGGAGACGGCCAAGTCGTCATTGACCGACACGGAGAGGCGGGTTGCCGAGCTGGAGAGGAATCTTAAGGCCGCGAAAGAGGAGGCGACCTTGTCAGAAGAGAGGGCCAAGGCCGATGTTGCCGCGGCAGCGGACAAGCGGAAGCTCTCCGATACGATTGTTGCGGGTCTTTAGGATCAGTTGACGGATATCCAGGACTTCACCACGGGGCTCTGTCATCCCCTGCTAGGTGAGCGTCTCGTCGAGTCTTTGTAGTAGTGGTTGATGGGTTTCCGGGTGGGCGAGTCACTGCGCCGGCGAGTCCCTAAGCGGGTGAAGCTGAAGTTGTGGATTCGTTTGACTCTGACTTGGTGTTGTTTGCAGGGAAAATACTCGACGAAGATCCTGAGGTGCAGTTGTATGACGCCAAGTGATGTGTGTCCATGCTGGTGGACTCGGCCGCCCTTTCGGCGACATGCATACGCGCCGTTCTCCAGGAGATCTCGCCCACTGAGATGATTCCCAGCGAGCTGACGGAGGTATGGCGTTATCTTGGGCGAGTCCCCGAGCATGGTACATAACCGTTCGAGTCGCTGCGTCGAGGATGTGGAGGACCGGTCGCTGTATGAAGCGTGTTCAGTCGTCTTGGCCCGGTGGGCCAGTCGAGCAGGGCAACTCTGATGGGGGCTCCGGGTTGGCATTTTTGTGGACGACGCAAGGCCTGAATTCCTTCAGTGCCCTTGCGCCGCACTACTTAGTCGTTCCGGTCGCGCAGCCAAGGGTTGACTTCCGTGAGTAGCGCTATGCTGTAATTACAAGTGTGATTGGCACAAGACTTGGAGAGTAGGCACAATTTGTGCGAGACGAATGTATTTTATTGCATGGCGGGGGGAATACAGGTAGGAGTTCTACGTGTAGAACTTCCTTAGGAGATTTACATTCCACGGCCGCTTGACGTCGAGCTGTCCGTCGCATCGGACGCCGATGAGGTAGTAGGCATCATTGCCAAGGACTCGTCTATGGCGAATGGTCCCTCCCACAGGGGATAGACCTTGTGCATGCCCTTCTTGTCCTGGATCAGTCGCAGGACCAAGTCGCCTTCCTGGAAGGTGCGAGTCCGGACTCGGAAGCAATGGTAGCGGCGGAGTCCCTGCTGGTAGATGGCGGTGCGGGAGCAAGCTAGGTCGCATGCTTTGTCGAGCTGGTCGACCCCGTCTTGGCATGCGAGCTTGTTGTTGGACTCCATGTAGTTGACAACCCGGGGCGAGTCGTGCTCCAGGTCAATTGACATCACGGCTTTGGCGCCGTATACCATGAAGAAGGGCATGAACACTGTCGAGCGGTTGATGGAGGTGTGGATGCCCCATATGATGGAGGAGAGCTCTTCGACCCAGCATCTCGGAGTTCGCTCGAGGGGAACTTACAGTCGTGGCTTGAGGCCATGGAGGATTCTTTGTTGGCGCGTTCCGGCTGACCGTTGGACTCCGGGTGAGCGACTGAGGCGAGGTCAAGCCATATGTTGTGCTCCTCGCAGAATTCGTCCATGGAACCCTTGGCGAAGTTGGTGTCTTGTCCGTGATGATGCTGTGCGGGAATCTGTAGTGCTAGATGAGCTCGCGGAGGAATTTGGCCGCGGTCTTCCCATCGCACTTTCAGACTGGCTTGGCTTCGACCCACTTGGTGAATTTGTCGACTGCGACTAGGAGGTGGGTGTAGCCGGAGGGGGGCTTCTTGAAGGGTCCTACCATGTCCATGCCCCATAGGAAGAATGGCCAGGTGATGGGGATCATCTTGAGCGCTGAACTGGGGACGTGCATCTGGTTGGTGTACTTCTGGCACCCGACGCAACGTTGGACGATGTCGATGGCGTCAGCGTGCGCGGTGAGCCAGTAGAACCCATGTCGCATGGCCTTGTCGACCAGCGACCGGTCCCTGGCATGGTGTTCGTAGTCGCCGACATGGATGTCTTGGAGGATCTTGCGTCCTTCCCCAGGTTGCACACAGCGTTGGAACATGCCTGTTATGTTGCGCTTGCGGAGCTCGTCGTTGATGATGACGAAGGATTTGCAACGGCGCACGATCATGTGGGCTTCCGTCTCGTCCGCTGGCAGGGTCCTGCTCTCGAGGTATGGCGTGGTCCAGTCGCTTGGTTCTGCAACCATGGCGACCAGGGCGGGCTCTAGTTGCAGCGGGATCCCGAGGTCGGTCTCCTTTGGAGGGGAGACAGAGGGCTTGTGGATTGTGTTGAGGAAGACGCCTGCGGGTGGGGTTTGCTGAGTCGACCCAATGCGGGAGAGGGCGTCGGCTTCCTCGTTCTTGCGCCTGTCGATCCACTCGATAGAGTAGCTAGCGAAGTGGCCCCCCAGCTGGTCCACTACTTGGCGGTATGCTGCCATGGTGGGGGAGACGGCGTCGCAGGTACCAGCGACTTGCACGGCGACGAGGTTGGAGTCGTCGTAGCACTATAGGCGATTGATATTCATCTCCTTGGCGGATCGCGTGTCGTGAAGGAGGGCCTCGTACTCGGCCATATTGTTGGTGCAGGGGGTGAAGTCGAGGTACAACACGTAGAGGAGCTTGTCACCCTTGGGCGAGGTAGGTATGATTCCTACCCCTGCGTCGTCCGTGTTCTTGGATCCGTCAAAGTGGAGCGACCAGTAGTGGAGGTATGTCAGCTTCTCTGGCTGCTGCGCCTCTTTCGAGTCGGTGAGGAAATCTGCTAGAGCCTGTGACTTGATCGCCTTGGCGGCTCGTACTTGATGTTGTGGAGGCCGATTTCGACGGCGCACTTGGCGACCCGCCCATTCGCCTCGCGGTTGCGGATGATCCTGCAGTGGCGCGGAGGAGACGACCGTGATTGGGTGCTCCTGGAAGTAGTGCGATAGCCGTAGCTGGGCTCGGAAGACCGCGTACACCAGTTTCTGGTATTGCGGTTAGCGCTGTCATGAGTCTGTGAGGACTCCCTTAATGTAGTAGACCGGGCGTTGTACGGGGCGCTCCTTTCCCTCCTCAGGTCACTCGACGACCATGATAGCGCTAACGACTCGCCCGGATGCCACGACGTAGACGAGCATCGGCTCCTTGTTGATGGGGGCGGCGATTAGCGGTGCAGCGAGTAGCACTTCTTTCAGTGCATTGAGCGCGTCGTTTTCCTCCTTGTCCCATTGAAATGTGGGGTTCTTGCGCATCAGGCGGTAGAGAGGCATTGCCTTCTCTCCTAGCCGGGATGAAGCGACTGAGAGCCGCGACTCGCCCGGCCAACTTCTGGACGTCGTGGAGGCACTCGGGTTTGCCGAGCCGTGCAATCGTGTCGATCTTGGTGGGGTTCGCCTCGATGCCTCTCTTGGAGACTACGTACCCCAGGAGGTGTCCAGTGGGTACGCCGAAGGTGCACTTACCTGGGTTGAGCTTGATCTTGTACCTCCGCAGATTTGCGAAGGTCTTGGCCAGGTCTGAGTAGGTCGCTCTGGCGATTGGACTTGACCACCACGTCGTCGATGTAGACGTGGATGTTGCGGCCAATTTGGCTCTCGAGGCACTCCTGCATGCACCGCTGGTAGGTCGCGTCGGCATTCTTGAAGCCTAACGTCATGGCGGTGTAGCAGTAGGCACCGAATTGCGTGATGAATGCAGTTTTCTCCTCGTTCTCGACCACCATCTTGATCCGGTTGTACCTAGAGTACGGGTAGAGGAAGCATAGCGACTCCAAGCTCGTAGTCGAATCGATTATCTGATCGATGCGCGGGAGGATGAACTGCTCCTTTGGGCAGGCGCTGTTGAGGTTGGTGTAGTCAATACGCATCCTCCAGGTCATGTTCTTCTTCATGACCAGGACTGGGTTTGCCAGCCACTTGGAGTACTTAATTGGCCGGATGAAGCCTGCAGCGAGTAGACGCTGCACCTCTTAGGCGATTGCTTGGCGGCGCTCTTCGTTGAAGGGCCGTAACAACTGCTTGACAGATCACGCTTTGGGGTCGGCGTTGAGTTTGTGAACGGCGAGTTCCCTCGGACAACTGGCATGTCAGATGGCTTCCATGCGAAGATGCCACGATTCTCATAGAGGAAATCGACGAGCACGCTTTCCTATGCGGGGCTCATGCATGCCCCGATGGTGACCGTCTGGCTGGAGTCGCCTGGGACCAGCTCGATGGTGCGGGTGTGTGTGGTGGCCTCGAATGCGGTCGACCCGGCGTTCTCCATGTTGGGCTTCTTCAGGATTCTGGGGTCGTCTTTGTCGACCCCGCTCGTGTATCTGTCGAGCTCCTCTGTGTGGTTGGTCTCCGCGGCGATGACGGCGTCCGCGAGCTGTGCACCTTTCTCTTCGCACTCGATGGCCATGTCGGGGTTGCCGTGGACGGTGATGATGCCGCATGGCCCTGGGATCTTCATCATGTTGTACGCGTAGTGCAGTGTCGCCATGAACTTGGCGAACGCTTGTCGCCCTAGGACGCAGTGGTAGGGGCCGTTCAAAGTCACCAGTTCGAAGATGATCCGCTCAGTGCGGAAGTTGGCTGGTGTGCCGAAGGTGACTGGTAGTGTCACCTTGCCGATCGGGTACGCCTTCCGACCAGGGACGATGCCATGGAAGGTGGTGAGGGTCGACTCGATCATCGACTGTGGCAGCCGTAGTCGCCTGAATGTGTCCAGGTAGAGGATAATGATGGAGCTCCCGCCGTCCATCAACATCTTGGGGAGCCAGTAGTCGCCCACTTTGGGCTTGACTACCAGGGCGACTCGCCCGAGGTACTCGATCCGCGGCGAGTGGTCCTCGCGGCTCCACGTGATGCGCTTCTCAGACCAGTTGAGGAAGTGAGGGACGTCGACGTGGGACACCGCGTTGATGGCGACGACGCGGGCGAGGACCTTCTTCTCGCGCTTGGTGCCGAGCCCGGTGAAGGTGTGGAGCGAGCCGACATCGTTGGGGAATGCTCCGCCATTTGGCGGGTTGTTGTAGTTGGGGTCCTCCCTTGATCGCCATGCCTTCTCGATTTCCTTCAGAGAGTGCCATTCGGCGGTTGTGTGTGTCGCGGGTTTCCCCTCCCTGCTATGGAACACACAGGGTTGGTTGAGGAGAGCTACGGGGTCGAATTTTTCCCTTGCCCGGTAGTTTCCTCTGTCGCGGTGCGGTCCTCCATTGTGGCGGAAGCTCTTGGGGTCGCGTGGTGCGTAGCCGATGTTGGCGATCAAGTCTACTCGCCCATCACCACGGTGCTGGCCGGTGAGGCGAGTGTTGCTGTAGCACAGCTCGCACTACCTGCCGTTGTCGTGGACGCTTGGGCATCGACTCCCACCCGACTTGTTGTTGGTTTCCTGGTTCGGATCTTCCTCCGCTTATCGTTTAGTGATCTCGAAGAGGTCAGGGATGTTGTAGAGTGTCTTGTACACCCGCTTGATCTTGGCGACCAACGGCTCGTATCGGCACGAGTTCTTGAAGCAGTGTATCGCCGTGTCCGGGTGGATGCCGGCGGCGTTGATCCATAGGTCCTGCCACCATTGGACCCTGTTGCGGGTCGACTCACGGGGTCCCTGGATGCATCGCTCTAGGTCCTCGATGATGGTGGCGCGGGTGTAGGAGCCCTCGAAGTGCCTGACGAAGGCTTCACGCATGTCCTCCCAGGAGTCGATGTTGTTTGCTGATGCGGCTCAGATCACTGTAGAGCTTCGTTGGGAGACCCCAAGAGGAAGGTATGATGAGTACATCAGCAAGTTCTTCCCTCAGTAAGAAACCAAGGTTATCGAACCAATAGGAGGAAGGAAACGACTCAAAGGTGTTGCCAGCAACTTGGAAACCTGCACAACACAAACTCAAGACTTTGCCCCAACGAACAGTGAGGTTTTCAATCTGTAACACCCTCAGAATCGACCCTATGCAAGTTTCAGCGCCTCCCACCAAACCCGCATAGAACGATTCAAAGGTGCCCACCAGGCACTTTCGTGCGGGTGGAAAACAAAGTAATAACATTACACAACAGTCCTCGATGGGACCCACAGAATAGATATATACAACAGTGACTCAATGAGTCAAGAATACAGATATACAATACAAAGATCCAAATCACCTGGAAAACGAAACAGCGTCCGAGTACGGACAAGATGCAAATTGAGCTAAGAGCCCTGAAGAATAACCAATGGCGTCCATAACCCTTCCCAGGCCAAGCCGGAAGGGTAACCCTGCTAACGACGTCGATCTCAAAACCTGCTTAAACAAAAGGGGTGCCGACAAAGGGCAAAGGAAAAAGAGAGAGCGGTCAGTACTGAGGCCAGTACACGGCGAGGCTAGAATTCGGCGGTCCTCGCCTACATAGGTATGGTGGACTGAAGCAAGCGGCAGCATGCACTAAACAACCTATAGAGACTCGAATAAAACTAGCGGCTATCAGACAGGGACGATAAAGATCTATTCGGATCCAACCTGATTCTAACATCAAACAAACCCATCCTGGTCTTCCCCCTCGAGGCCAATCGAGGAAGTCAACCGAGGAACTCACACAGTTGGCAGTTTTATTTATTCAGTTATCGTTGCAGCAATTACTATTCAGGTATAGATAGTCATCCTGATATAATAAGCAGTGGGCACTTTTAGTTAACCATTCCGTTGTAGTTGCGACACTTACTAGTCAGATACAATTAGCATGAGATATCCCAAAACCCAGCAGTTGTTGGTACTTTTATTTAGCCATTCCATTGTAGTTGCAATACTTACTAGTCAGATACAATGGTCGCAAGCGACAACCCAATCAAACAATTATTGGCAGTTTTATTTAGCCATTCCATTATAGTAAAGCTGATTACTAGTCATTATAAAGTCAAATTTATAGCACTACTTTAGTTATAGTTGTCTATGAACGAGATACTGTGCTCCAAGTCGTCCATAACCGCGGACACGGCTTTCAGAAAGTTTTACCCTGCAGGGGTGCACAAATAGCAACACACACTCGATCAACCTCGGAAAAACCAAATCAAAACCCAACGAGGCCTTCACGACAAAGCAATCACAGGATTCAGAAATATTTCAGGGGGCCACCCCATGGAGTACACCCGCAACGAAGTTAGCTGACTCCGAGACGGACCCAAGGTTTGGGTGGACGGCTGTAAATGACTGGGAACCCGAAAGTGTGAATGGGCTTGTCGATACCGCGAAAACGTGTCCCGATCCTAAACAGTACAGGTGCTCCTCGCACAATCGTAAATAAAGCAGTAAAGCATGGCATAAGTACAGGATAGTAAATAAAACCTCAAACTAGTTTGTGGCCCCAAGAAATAAGAATGAATCAAGCTTTGGCTCAGGGGGGTCCCATAATCCTCCCGGATGTGGATAGCGCGAATATTCAAGGAACAGGTATCAAGTACTCGGGGTCCTACGGGACACAAGTGGACGGTTAACAACCAAATAACATCTATTGCCCACCTGTGCCTCTGCTTACCTACTTAAATTTTAGTTATTAAACAATAATTAAAGTGAACGATAATTAAAGCCATGATCATCTCCAACATTAAATATGCGGCAACATTCCAACAACTGTGGTACTGGACGACACGCAACAGCACTTGAGCAAGCGACTACGACGTGCAAGTCCAACTATCTACCAAGCAACAGGTAATAGGATGTGTCCAAGGCAATATAAGGCTGCAAGGGATATCACGGATACGAAAACTAGAGCAACGCAACACAGATAGCAATAGATCAACAGGAGGGAATAAAGACTATAAATGCCAAATAGGTAGAAGGGGAAGGGATGCTCGCCTGAAAAAATTGCCGAAGGTTCATCCGAAGATCGGGTCGACACTCGCATCAACTCAACGGCCTTATCCGCGAAGAAGCAAAACACTAGAATAAACACCGGATGCACTATTTAATACTACGGCAGAAGATCGGGCATGATGCATGTATGATGTATGACATGGCAAAGATGCGATGCGATTAGGTCATATTAAGCGGAACCGAGGTCCCGACAATTTAATTAAATGGTTCATGTTGTTTAGCTACCCCACGATTTAATTGTTGTCTTAGCAAGGCAAAATGATAGCACCAGTTCGCTACACAAATTTAAATGGGACCGATATACGACTAGATTTGCCCGCATATGGATCCCATATTTAATTATAAGGTGAATCGGCATAAGGCCCCCAAACACCCACGAATATGTATGCAAACATGAACAAGTTGATATGCAACAATTAATATATCATTTATAAAATAGGTCTCGGAAAAAGGGGTCACACATCGAATGGCGATCTTGGGATCCGAGGGGTTCGGGGTCGGTCTCGGGGTTCAGGGTTCGACGGGATCGGTCTTGGACAACGGAAAGTCGAACTTGTCGCATCTGAAAAGGAGGACTTGGCTTTCCGCGGTGCAGTGCTTGTCGTCCCCTGGCGATCTTGGCGGCTTCGGAGGGTTTGAAGATCGGTCTTCCGATCCATGAGGTAGACCTTGGTGTTCCATGTCGGAGTACTTGAAATCCGTGAAGAAAGTCTTGTCGCCCTTGGGTGGAGAACTTGTCATCCCGAGGGTCCGTGGCTTCGGCGGAACGTTCTATGGATCCAGGGTCGAAGAACTTGGTGTCCGTGAAGGGGGACTCGGCGTTTCGTGTAGATGACCAACAGGTCCGTGGGTCTTCGGCTCCATGAGGTAGATCTTAAGGGTTCCCCGATTCTGAATGTCGAAGGCGAACTTTTCTCGGCGTCGGTGGCCTTGTCGATTGTTCGTCGGGCTCTAGGAGGATGTCATCTGCATTGAGACAGGAACCAGAGCACTTGAGGAGCGGTGGACTTGGTTCGAACGGAGCACCTAGACCGACATGCAAACGGCACCCACAACAGCCGCCCAAGAACGAAGATAAGCAGCGACCAGCGGAGCTGGGCCGATGGTGGCGGGCAGAGGTGAAGAGGTGGCGCGCTGGGCGAGCGTCTGCCGCGGACGGCCGGGCTCGCAGACGTCGGGGCGAAGGGCGGTGGAGAGGGGCCGCGACAAGGCCCGAGCAAGGGCGGGGAGGCAGAGGGCGACGAGGAGGCCGCGGCTCGGGCGTCATGGCGGCGGAGGGCGCGCAGGAGGAGAGGCTCCTACGGCGGCGGCTCCCAGGAGCTGCAGCAGCGCTCGGGGAAGGCCGGCGAGCTCGGACGGCGGGGCCAGAGGGCGACGAGGAGACCGCGGTGGAGGCGGTGCAGGACGCTGGCGAGAGGGGGCGGTCGACGCGCGCTCGCGGGAAGGAGAAGCGGCCGACAGCGAGCTCCGCGGTGGAGGCGGGGAGCGCCGGAGACGGGCACGGGCGGCCGCGACGAGGAGGAAGGCGGTCGGCGCGGAAGCAGAGGTTGGGGAAGAGGCGCCCGGGGACGACGGGGCGGCAGCGACGGCCGGGAGGCGGGACCGGCGAGGCGACCCGTCGGGAGAGGGAGGCGGCGGCGGGCTTGCGGCGGTGGGTCGAGCCGGAGAGGAAGAAGGGGAAGGAGAGGGGAGGCGACCGGCGGTGGCGGTGGGGAAGAGCAGAGGAGAGGGAGAATGCGGGGGAGAGGAGCGTCGGGGGAGAGAGGGTGGGCGAGTGACGCGTGGGAAGGTAGGGTCGGGGTGGGACCCGCGGGGGTGCGTGCGTGGTGTGTGGTGTGGGTGGGTTTGACCAGGGGAGTGGGTCGGTGTGGGGGTGAGGGAGGAAGTGGTGGGCCAGGCGCGGTGGGACCGGGGTGGAAGGGAGAGGGGGTGGAGTTGGTGAGGTGGCAGGGTGGGGAGAGGAAGGATGAGGTGGCAGATGGCTATTGGTGGGAGGAGGGATGAGAGGTGAGGTGGCGAGAGGGGATTGGAGGGGGTGATGTGGAGGGGGGCTGGGTAGACTAGGTTGGGTAGTTTTAGGATTAGATATAGTTTAGGTGGACCGGATTGTAGGTAGTCTGGTCAGGTTGGGCCTCTGGCCTGACTGATCGGACTGCCTCCCCGGACAAAATATTTTATTATTTTTCAATTGTAAAAGATTTATAAATAGTTTTTAGTCAAAACAAAGATCCGGACAAACCGACTTGATACTTTGAAATAAGAAGGGCTAGTGGAAAACAAAATAGGCTTTTCGGAAATAGTTTTAGACAGACATATGCATGACGACATGACGATGCTCAAATGCAATGTGGCATGATGACATGAGCATGAGGTTATGATGATGCAATGCACAAAAACAACGCGATTTTCTAGTAGTGGTTTTGCGGGATGTCACAATTCGACACCACTAACAATGGATCTCGCCCTCGAGATCCGCCTCATGGTACCGGAAGGAAGGTCGGCGATATGCGTCTTCTCGCTTCGTGTAGATCCTCGCGACACCACTAACAATGGTTCTTTCTCCATCTTGAAATCAGCGACACCACCAACAAAGGATTGTTTATCCCGTTCGTCGAGAGAACACTCCGGATAACCAACGGACGAAGTTAAAGGTAAGGCCACCTCTAACTTTCGCGGAAGGAGTATAACTGCAAGGATTCACCATTCAATGTGCAAGAGCGAATGATAAGAGTAGTCGGATGGTGATCAGTCCATCGCGCACCCAAAGCATTACTCTGCTCATGAATAGGAAATTATGCAACCAACTCTCAGAATTCAGATTGTAGATCTCGACAAGCGAGGTTCAGGAACAAAGGAGTGATGCAGACCCTGCATCGGATCTAGCGTAGATGATGTCGTCGCGTCAGAAAACACCGGAAGGCACGAGAAGGAACAAAGAGAAGTCCACCAGACGAAGGGTTCCTCGGATAGCATGAAGACCAGATGTAGCAACACCGTTACCAAAGGAGGAAGCGAAACCCTGAAGGTACGATGGAACCCAACCACGAGAAATCCTGGACTCGAAGAGAGAGAAGAGAGCGGATTCAAAACACACAGAGGTGAGAGGAGAGCAGCAGAGGGGTAAGGAGTAAAATCAGACCTAATCGGAACTATCCAACCGATTTTGCAAAAATAGTTTTGACACTCTACTGCGGCCGTTAGCTAGGTTATCCTACAGGCTGGACTTGTGGGGTATCGCAACTGCTGAGCTCTGATACCACTCTGTAACACCCTCAGAATCGACCCTATGCAAGTTTCAGCGCCTCCCGCCAAACCCGCATAGAACGATTCAAAGGTGCCCACCAGGCACTTTCGTGCGGGTGGAAAACGAAGTAATAACATTACACAACAGTCCTCGATGGGACCCACAGAACAGATATGTACAACAGTGACTCAATGAGTCAAGAATACAGATATACAATACAAAGATCCAAATCACCTGGAAAACGAAACAGCGTCCGAGTACGGACAAGATGCAAATTGAGCTAAGAGCCCTGAAGAATAACCAATGGCGTCCATAACCCTGCCCAGGCCAAGCCGGAAGGGTAACCTTGCTAACGACGTCGATCTCAAAACCTGCTTAAACAAAAGGGGTGCCGACAAAGGGCAAAGGAAAAAGAGAGAGCGGTCAGTACTGAGGCCAGTACAGGGCGAGGCTAGAATTCGGCGGTCCTCGCCTACATAGGTATGGTGGACTGAAGCGGCAGCGGCAGCATGCACTAAGCAACCTATAGAGACTCGAATAAAACTGGCGGCTATCAGACAGGGACGAGAAAGATCTATTCGGATCCAACCTGATTCTAACATCAAACAAACCCATCCTGGTCTTCCCCCTCGAGGCCAATCGAGGAATTCAACCGAGGAACTCACACAGTTGGCAGTTTTATTTATTCAGTTATCGTTGCAGCAATTACTAGTCAGGTATAGATAGTCATCCTGATATAATAAGCAGTGGGCACTTTTAGTTAACCATTCCGTTGTAGTTGCGACACTTACTAGTCAGATACAATTAGCATGAGATATCCCAAAACCCAGCAGTTGTTGGTACTTTTATTTAGCCATTCCGTTGTAGTTGCAATACTTACTAGTCAGATACAATGGTCGCAAGCGACAACCCAATCAAACAATTGTTGGCAGTTTTATTTAGCCATTCCATTATAGTAAAGCTGATTACTACTCATTATAAAGTCAAATTTATAGCACTACTTTAGTTATAGTTGTCTATGAACGAGATACTGTGCTCCAAGTCGTCCATAACCGCGGACACGGCTTTCAGAAAGTTTTACCCTGCAGGGGTGCACAAATAGCAACACACACTCGATCAACCTCGGAAAAACCAAATCAAAACCCAACGAGGCCTTCACGACAAAGCAATCACAGGATTCAGAAATATTTCAGGGGGCCACCCCATTGAGTACACCCGCAACGAAGTTAGCTGACTCCGAGACGGACCCAAGGTTTGGGTGGACGGCTGTAAACGACTGGGAACCCGAAAGTGTGACTAGGCTTGTCGATACCGCGAAAACGTGTCCGATCCTAAACAGTACAGGTGATCCTCGCACAATCGTAAATAAAGCAGTAAAGCATGGCATAAGTACAGGATAGTAAATAAAACCTCAAACTAGTTTGTGGCCCCAAGAAATAAGAATGAATCAAGCTCTGGCTCAGGGGGGTCCCATAATCCTCCCGGATGTGGATAGCGCGAATATTCAAGGAACAGGTATCAAGTACTCGGGGTCCTACGGGACACAAGTGGACGGTTAACAACCAAATAACATCTATTGCCCACCTGTGCCTCTGCTTACCTACTTAAATTTTAGTTATTAAACAATAATTAAAGTGAACGATAATTAAAGCCATGATCATCTCCAACATTAAACATGCGGCAACACTCCAACAACTGTGGTACTGGACGACACGCAACAGCACTTGAGCAAGCGACTACGACGTGCAAGTCCAACTATCTACCAAGCAATAGGTAATAGGATGTGTCCAAGGCAATATAAGGTTGCAAGGGATATCACGGGTACGAAAACTAGAGCAACGCAACATAGATAGCAATAGATCAACAGGAGGGAATAAAGACTATAAATGCCAAATAGGTAGAAGGGGAAGGGATGCTCGCCTGAAACATTGCCGAAGGTTCATTCGAAGATCGGGTCGACACTCGCATCAACTCAACAGCCTTATCCACGAAGAAGCAAAACACTAGAATAAACATCGGATGCACTATTTAATACTACGGCAGAAGATCGGGCATGATGCATGTATGATGTATGACATGGCAAAGATGCGATGCGATTAGGTCATATTAAGCGGAACCGAGGTCCCGACAATTTAATTAAATGGTTCATGTTGTTTAGCTACCCCACGATTTAATTGTTGTCTTAGCAAGGCAAAATGATAGCACCAGTTCGCTACACAAATTTAAATGGGACCGATATACGACTAGATTTGCCCGCATATGGATCCCATATTTAATTATAAGGTGAATCGGCATAAGGCCCCCAAACACCCACGAATATGTATGCAAACATGAACAAGTTGATATGCAACAATTAATATATCATTTATAAAATAGGTCTCGGAAAAAGGGGTCACACATCGAATGGCGATCTTGGGATCCGAGGGGTTCGGGGTCGGTCTCGGGGTTCAGGGTTCGACGGGATCGGTCTTGGACAACGGAAAGTCGAACTTGTCGCATCCGAAAAGGAGGACTTGGCGTTCCGCGGTGCAGTGCTTGTCGTCCCCTGGCGATCTTGGCGGCTTCGGAGGGTTTGAAGATCGGTCTTCCGATCCATGAGGTAGACCTTGGTGTTCCATGTCGGAGTACTTGAAATCCGTGAAGAAAGTCTTGTCGCCCTTGGGTGGAGAACTTGTCATCCCGAGGGTCCGTGGCTTCGGCGGAACGTTCTATGGATCCAGGGTCGAAGAACTTGGTGTCCGTGAAGGGGGACTCGGCGTTTCGTGTAGATGACCAACAGGTTCGTGGGTCTTCGGCTCCATGAGGTAGATCTTAAGGGTTCCCCGATTCTGATTGTCGAAGGCGAACTTTTCTCGGCGTCGGTGGCCTTGTCGATTGTTCGTCGGGCTCTAGGAGGATGTCATCTGCATTGATACAGGAACCAGAGCACTTGAGGAGCGGTGGACTTGGTTCGAACGGAGCACCTAGACCGACATGCAAACGGCACCCACAACAGCCGCCCAAGAACGAAGATAAGCAGCAACCAGCGGAGCTGGGCCGATGGTGGCGGGCAGAGGTGAAGAGGTGGCGCGCTGGGCGAGCGTCTGCCGCGGACGGCCGGGCTCGCAGACGTCGGGGCGAAGGGCGGTGGAGAGGGGCCGCGACAAGGCCCGAGCAAGGGCGGGGAGGCAGAGGGCGACGAGGAGGCCGCGGCTCGGGCGTCATGGCGGCGGAGGGCGCGCAGGAGGAGAGGCTCTTACGGCGGCGGCTCCCAGGACGGCTGCAGCAGCGCTCGGGGAAGGCCGGCGAGCTCGGACGGCGGGGCCAGAGGGCGATGAGGAGACCGCGGTGGAGACGGTGCAGGACGCTGGCGAGAGGGGGCGGTCGACGCGCGCTCGCGGGAAGGAGAAGCGGCCGACAGCGAGCTCCGCGGTGGAGGCGGGGAGCGCCGGAGACGGGCACGGGCGGCCGCGACGAGGAGGAAGGCGGTCGGCGCGGAAGAAGAGGTTGGGGAAGAGGCGCCCGGGGACGACGGGGCGGCAGCGACGGCCGGGAGGCGGGACCGGCGAGGCGACCCGTCGGGAGAGGGAGGCGGCGGCGGGCTTGCGGCGGTGGGTCGAGCCGGAGAGGAAGAAGGGGAAGGAGAGGGGCGGCGACCGGCGGTGGCGGTGGGGAAGAGCAGAGGAGAGGGAGAATGCGGGGGAGAGGAGCGTCGGGGGAGAGAGGGTGGGCGAGTGACGCGTGGGGAGGTGGGGTCGGGGTGGGACCCGCGGGGGTGCGTGCGTGGTGTGTGGTGTGGGTGGGTTTGACCAGGGGAGTGGGTCGGTGTGGGGGTGAGGGAGGAAGTGGTGGGCCAGGCGCGGTGGGACCGGGGTGGAAGGGAGAGGGGGTGGAGTTGGTGAGGTGGCAGGGTGGGGAGAGGAAGGATGATGTGGCAGATGACTATTGGTGGGAGGAGGGATGAGAGGTGAGGTGGCGAGAGGGGATTGGAGGGGGTGATGTGGAGGGGGGCTGGGTAGACTAGGTTGGGTAGTTTTAGGATTAGATATAGTTTAGGTGGACCGGATTGTAGGTAGTCTGGTCAGGTTGGGCCTCTGGCCTGACTGATCGGACTGCCTCCCCGGACAAAATATTTTATTATTTTTCAATTGTAAAAGATTTATAAATAGTTTTTAGTCAAAACAAAGATCCGGACAAACTGACTTGATACTTTGAAATAAGAAGGGCTAGTGGAAAACAAAATAGGCTTTTCGGAAATAGTTTTAGACAGACATATGCATGACGACATGACGATGCTCAAATACAATGTGGCATGATGACATGAGCATGAGGTTATGATGATGCAATGCACAAAAACAACGCGATTTTCTAGTAGTGGTTTTGCGGGATGCCACACAATCTCACTGGTTTGCTAAAAACAAAGGATTAACTGTATGGTGTGGAAGGTAATAGTGATTTGCAGAAAGTAAACAGTAATAGTGGAAGATGTATCAATGGTAAAGATTGGACCGGGGTCCATAGTTCACTAGAGGTGTTCTCCTTAAGATAAACAAACATGGCATGCTAGGTAAACAAATTACAGCAGGGCAATTAACAGGACTGAGTAAGGCATAACAATGCAATACTAGACATCCATGATCCTATGAGATTCGATTGGGCAATACAACAAGATACATAGACCGCCATCCAACTGCATCTATGACTAGTAATCCACCTTCCGGTTATCATCCGAACTCCCTCCAGTATTAAGTTGTAAGCAAGGATAACTGATTTAAGCAAAGTGTGTAAGGTAAACAATCCACTTGTTCCATGAGCAAGAGACCGTTGTTTTCTCCCTAGTAGCAACAGCACATCTACAACCTTAGATATTTCTGTCACTTCTCTTGGATTAAATAGAGGCATGAACCTACTATCGAGCATAAATACTCCCTCTTGGAGTCACTAGAATCTACTTGGCCAAGATAGCTACTAGAAACAGAGAACATGCAAGATCTCAAAAAACACAGACATGATAGAATCAATAAGACAAAACCATTAATCAATCTGACATAGTAATCTCAATATCCATTGAATCCCCGCAAACACAACATACATGATTACAAATAGATGATCTTGATCATGAACGAAGCTCACAAGATCTAAACATGGTAGCACAAAGGAGGAGATGCAACCATCTAGCTACTACATGGACCCGTAGTCCAAGGTGGAACTACTCACGCTTCATATCGGAGGCTGGCATGATGAAAAAGAAGACCTCCGAGATGATCTCCCCTCTGGCAGGGTGCCGGGAAGAGCTTCAGATCCCCCCCCCCTCCCCCGATCTAGGGATGATGGTGGCAGCAGCTACATACTGTTTCGTGGAATATTGATCGCGTACTTAGGGTTTTGGTATCGAGGGGTCTTTATAGGCGAAGAGGCGAGGCAGGGGCAGCTAGGGCGGCCGCACCCCCCCCCCTCGCAGGCGCGGGCCAGGCTTGGCCGCACGACCAGGGGGTGTGGCCCCCTGGTGGCTCCCCTCCGTCTCATATTCTGGCACTGTGTTCCCCACGGTAAAATATTGACTTTGGCTTTTGTCCCGTCCAATTATGATAATATTGATTTTCTGCCTTTTATGGAACCAAAAATAGAAGAAAACATGCAACTGGCACTATGGCATCTTGTTAATAGGTTAGTACCAGAAAACATATAAAAATACCTCAAAGTATAGACAAAGCAAACCAAAGTAGATACTAAACAAGTATGGAACATAAAAACTTATAGATACGTATTCAGCATATCAAGCATCCCCAAGCTTAACTCCTGCTCGTCCTCGAGTAGGTAAGTGATAAAAATAATAATTTTTGAGGTGACATGCACCATCAAAATCAAGATCAAACCTTTTGCAAGCATTGAAAGCTGTGATCAAAAAACTCTAAACATGAGCATGAAAGATGGAGTTTTAACAGTAAGACAAGGTAACTATGCATGCAACATGAAAGGTTACAAACACAGATCATGAATAACAATGCATTGAAAGACGTTTGTTTGTTTCACATATAGAAAACATAGCATAGTGGCATTCAGTTTGTCCCTCATGGAGTAGCAAATAAATGCATAAGACACCTTCAAAGTTCATAAGAGTGACTAGATACAAATAGCACAAGAACAAGCAATATTAACAATATACATCAATCAATAAGTTTTGGGATAATGCACATAGAACTAAGAATGGCAATTATCCTCCCTTAATTGGTGACTAAGAACAGAAGGTGAAGACTCAATATAATGGTGGAATATATCAATACTAACCTAGCGCCCGCAAACCTAGACATGTATAGCTCGACGCGTCTCGGACTGACCCGCTCGGGCCGAGTAAAAGCATGTATGTTGGCCTAGCAGGGACCGAGCCAAACAATTTGGTAGGTTGCAAAGGCGACATAAAGGGAGGCCTAACGGGTTTTTTGAGTTCGGCTCAGACTTGGCGCTAATTATTTTTTGAATATCTGCTCGACAGAGTTTTAGGGTTGGACTATTTTTTTCCTCGGTGCAAAGGCCCAATGTATAAATTTTTTAGGGACAGACGTGCGTAATTTGACAACCTTACCAACTAGTCTAAACACAATAAAGCCTAGAAAAAAATTATAATGTTTTCCAACTAATCGTATGCTGCATCGTGTGCTTAGAAAAGTATAGGAATTGAAGTCCCTTGGCTACACGCCTGCACGTACTCAGAAATTGTCGATTGTGTCCTATAAAAAAATGCTGATCGTGGGGTCATAAAAAGGAGTACATATGCAGAAAGAACTTTCTGTCAAAAAAAAAAGGAACTCCTGACGAAGGAAAAGAGATAAATGCCACGGGAGGTCCTAACCTGGCCTTCACATGCCTTCACCCTTCACACTGTGTCCTTTAAAAAAAAATCACATGCCTTTACATTGCTCTCTATTCTTTAAAATTGCATATCTAAATCCTAATTGTTTTATATGTGTGTCACGGGAGGTTCTAATCTGGCCTGAACCTTGTTGAACAGTGCCACGTTGGCTGGTGGGGCCGAGGGCTTAACACCAGAGCTAGAATTTTGCAAATAGACCCGTCTAATCTATTTTGTATCATATCTTGGCCTCGTTCCTCTTCTTTATACATGATGTAAAAAAATAAGACCGCTGGTGTGATTATGTCTTTTAGATAGAGCACCACACACGTCTCTCTCCCTGGCAATTGCAATTTAACTAACAAACAAACCCAATTGAACGGCGAATTCCAGTTTGACTAACAAGCCGAGCTCAAATCAAGGCAAAAAAATTACACACGAATAGATTTACACTAGAAGTAGGTAGCAATGAACACACGCAGTGAGGATGGGATTTCCTTGTTTTTTTGGGCTGAGCATGAAGAGGCGGCTGCTGGAATCGATTCAGCTCATCCCAAACAAATCGATCGGGACCTTCGTTGCTGCAAATCTGGTGGCGCACGCCTAGCCCGCCTTCAGCTCTAGCAGTTAGCCCCCGGGTCCCACCAGCCGATGTGGCACCGGTTAACGAGGGTCAAACCAGTTTAGGACCTCCCGTGATATACTAATAAAACAATTGGAACTTAGACGTTCAATTTTAAAGAAAAGGGACAAATGTGAAGGCACATGAAAAGAATTAGGACCACTCATGTGGTTATCTCGAAGGAAAACACAGCCCCAAAACATATCACCTCCTGCCGCCGTCCATCCCCACTGCGCCGTCGCGATTCATCCCCACGTCGTCGTCGTCAAGCCATCCAGTCCCACTGCACCTTCGCCGAGCCTCCATCCCGCCCTACTGCCCCTCCGCCGAGACCCATCCCCCCCCTGCGCCGCCTTCGAGCCGCCATCCCGCCCCCACCGCGCCTCCGCCGAGCCGCCATCCCGCTCCCCCTACGCCGCCGTCGAGCCGCCATCTCGCCCACTGCACCACCGGCGAGCCTCCGTCCAGCCCTCCTGCGCCGCCGAGTCGCCATCCAGCCCCCCTGCGTTGCCGCCATCCAAGGGTAGCTAGGCCCTTTTCCCTGTTGTGCCGCCATCAAGGAGCTCCTCCACCTTTGCCTCGGGCGACGACCAGCTACGTGACAATCACCGCCTAACCTGAAGCTGCCTGTGACACACACACACACACACACACACACACACACACACACACACACACACACACACACACACACACACACACACACACACACACACATACACATACACACACACACACACACACACACACACACACATGTAAGCATATGAACTCTTGATTCTCTTTACTACAATAATACAGAGGTTATATTTTAAGCATGAATAACATAGGCATTGTTCTTTTCTTTTGTGGATCCAGTATAATTCATGTTTTGAGTTTAATAATGCCATAGGAGTCTGATTGATTCTATTGAATGCTCCTTCACCATTCTAAGAGTATTTGTCTGCAAGTACACGAAATCAAAAGGCAGTCTTAGACTCAGGGTAACGTTAGAAGTGATCAGACCATATAGTAGGAGCCATAGGAGTGTAAACTAACAATCGCATACATGGAGCTCTATATTTTCAGTTTGTATTTGTCTGGTGTAGGAATAGCTTTCCATAAGGCATGGCCTGGTTTTGTAATCAATATACCTCTTTTGTGCTTATTTTTCTTACATGAGGTTCTACTTTCAGAAAAAAAAATTGTCTTATGTTTTTATACTAACCAGAGTTAAAGTTTCCTATCAGATAGTTGATGTAAGGTACCTAATATATCTACATGCTGCTTTTCCGGTGTAGTTCATTCTGATATTTCTAAGTGTAAATATTATAGAAACATGATTTTGACTGCATATCCAATAGTGGCACACTTAACTGACGTTGCTTTGTGCTGCCCGTATATGTCAACCAGATTATAATCATCTCACCTCGATATAAACTGGAACCAAACAACACCAAAACAGTTTGCAGCGCATTAGTGAATTCTGTGTTTGGAGACAGTTGATGTTCTGGTTGTACCAAAGGTAGATAAAGTTTCATCACCTCTTCTATTTTCACATTTAACACTCCAGACATCATAAGTAAAGATCCATTCTGTTTTCACCTTTTTCCTCTGCAAATTATTAGAGCTCTTAGTTGAAGAGCTTGCAATTAGTTGATGTGATCTTTTAACACAGTAGCATGGATTTACCAAGTTGGGATGTTGGATGCCCATTTTTTCTATTATAGAACCCAAGGCTATGTGTTTTAGTAAAATCTTTACATTGTTAACTCACTCTAAAATGTCACATATAAGAACCAAACATGGACAAGATCAGATATAGAAGGAAGAACTGTAGATCCTGCTACAAGTTCTCAGCCTGAAGATTAGCAACTATGGTAGGTTTGCTTCTAGTTTTTTTTTTCTAGTATATTTTTTAATGTTTCTTGTAAATTAAGTTTCACTTCACCAATTATTTTTACTGTCTGCGAGTAACATGATTTTACCACACTGATTCTATTGATTAATTTTCTCCTCTTTTCAGAAGTAATATCACTCTGGAGAAGATGTTTGATGCATGCGGTGAGCAAATGCGATGGATATGGTCATGAAGCTTTTTTATGTTCTGTCTGAATATTTGCTAGTACCGTTGGTTGTAATAAGTGTTAGGTATTATTTCCTTTTTCCATGTAATGGCTCCTGATGCCGTGATATTGTTTTATATTTATCTTCCTGGTACTGCCAGTCGTATGAAGTGATCGGCTGCTTGAGGGTACTATTCATTTGTCTCAGTTGTAAGAAGTGATCGCTGGCTGAGGATACTAGCTTCTGCTTATTTTTCTTAATGGTTCCTGTTTTTTTTGTCTATGCGCGCTGAGATGAACCACAATATCATCCTATTTCATATTGCAAGCTATAAAAAACAGACTTTATTCGTGATATATAATGTTTTGACTTTTGACAGCCTTCTAATTAAAATTTAACTGTGGAGTTCTCAGTAAACTCAGAAACGATAGTTTAACGGATATTTTAGGAAATTTTCGGCACACTTTATTCAGTAATTTGAGATATTAAATTTATAGAATGGAAATTGAAGAGATATCATAAATTTACAAGGTAACACTCAGATTACAATCCCGTCCCATCTACACCCCTCCCGCGCGCGCCCCGGCGCTATAAAACCGGCACCCTTCCATCGCCATCCTCACACCTCCTCACCCTAGCGATAGCGAAGCCTCTCCATTGGATAGGAGGATCCCCGCTGGCACCCCGACAATCACACGAGCTGGCGCGTGTACTTTCGGGACCGCCACACTCGGGAGATGGTGGCCTACGAGGGGCCAGCACGGAACAACGCCCTCAGCCGCCGAGTCTGGTGGAGTCTGCTGGGGCCCACTCTGCCCGCCGTCCTCGAGCACGTCGAGGGCCGCAACTACCCGTTCCTGCAGTACCCGCCGGCAATGCCATCCTCCCTCTCCCGCCGTCACGGCAGCTCGTGGATGCCGGGAAGGATGGCGGGGCCTTCGTCTTCTTCATCGGTATCGGCCTCGCACTCCTCTGACTTGGCGACGGCTTCCACCCGGCCGCGCTTCACCTCACCGCCGCTCCTCTCGGTGAAGCCCGAAACATCATCGCCTCCGCGCACACGTTCACGCGACGACTCGTGTTCCATGCGCCATCACCACCGCGCGGCCACGTCCGATGGTCTGGCCGAAGGAGAGGAGTTCCGGCGAGCTGCGAAAGCCGAAGAAGAATCCCACACCGGCGTGGTCACCGCCGCCTGATTACGTCAAGACAGCGCTCAACCTGCGTGCGTCGGACGACCCCGACGGCTGCTATGGACTCAAAATGACGATGGTGGCATCGCTCAATGATGTCCTGCCGATGTCCCTCCCCGACGCATTCGCTTGGTCGCGGGCAAAGTTTGAGCGGGAGGAGGCCGAGCACCAGCGTTGTTTTCTAGAACGCTCGGTGTGCTGCATGCGGCGTCGTCATCCTCGACGACACCAACAAATATGATATCGGGCCGAGCATGTCGCAGCGGTGGCGCCGCACGACGCTGGCCAAGGCTACAGCAACCGTGCCCCGAAGGACGAGCCGCCGAGTGGCGATGACAACGATGGCGACTAAGAGGTGATCTAGGAGGTTTATACTGTTTTTATATGTTTTTAGTTAAATATCACCGAACTTTTCTTTGTATGCCGAATTCCCCCTAATAATATATATAAACATGTTTTATAACTAGATATACCCTCGAAATAGGCTTTCGCCTCGCTTTATAAATAAAGCCACATCGGCCGAACTGATACAAGGTGGAGGGGAGACCCTTTACAAAGCAAATCAAAATAAAACAAGAAAATGTGAAAGACCACAACTTGCCACCGAAGACAACGCTCCGAGAACAGGATGAACCGGGGCTCCACAACGACGCCCCCAAGAGTGTAACGACGTGCCGCGCCGCCGCCACCGAGACCGAGGGTCAAGGGTTTTCACCCGGAGCCCTATCGCGGACAAGGTAGCCTTAGTGGCACCCCCATGAGGGTAATGATACCCCGCAGGCATCGCCACCGTTGGTGCCGAAGCACAGGACTTTCGCCCGGAAAAACCTTCGTGCCACTCCCTGTCATCCGCCCATGCCCGTTGTCCCCGACATAGGCCTCGACACACGATCTGGGAGATGCCGACGCCGAAATGTCGCCACCGCCAAAGCCTCCGAACGTTCGCTCCTCGCCATCCACATGACCGAAGATAGGTACCACCACCACTGCCATGTCACTCGCTGAAGAGACGCCAGCGCAGTCCACCTTTCGGGGCCACCGCCCCGGCATCCACGAGCTCGGGATGAAGCTCCGACCAGCGCCACATCGCACCGCCAACAGGAAGGACGGGTAGGTCGAGCACGAACTTGCGGGCAGCGAGCCGCACGGCAGCATAGGGGAGGGGAACTGCCCTCCATCACCCACGGTGATTGCTGTCCGGACACAGTACAAGTGCCAATTACCTAGATCAGGCCCAGAGCGGGTCAACCGGCTCCGTCGCCGCTGCGCTACTACAGCCCCACCGCCGTCGCCACCAGCTACCTGCACCCGCGCTGCCCCTACCTGACATCGCCGCGTCGGCCGTGCAGCATGCCCCGCAGCCGTCGCTGCTCAGCCTTGCCGCCGCTAGAGCACCCTCCCCTGAGCAGGTCGCCGGCTGAGGGCTGCAAGCCATAACCAGAGAGGCCCCCCTGCGCCGCCGCTCGCAGACCACGCGCCTGGACGCGCCGCCGCTAGACGAGCTTGTAGGGTTTCGCAGCATGGAAAACAAAAAATTTCTATCGCATACAAACAAACAAGCCAAGATCTATCTACTAGATTGTAGCAACGAGTTGATGGAATAACTTACCCTCGAAGATTCCAAAGTGTTTCACGAGAGCGGATTCTCGTGGGTGATGTAGTCGTACTCTTCCCGATCTCAAGATCGCGTAGACGATCCTTCCGGCGCTGCGTTCTGGCAGCGCTCCCGCAGTCGGTCACACGTTCGGTACTCGACGAAGACCTTCCTCTCCCTTGTTCCAGCAGGCAGCGGAGGTTGTAGCACTCTCCTCGCGATTCCGGCAGCACAACGGCGTGGTACCGGAAGTAGAGGGGAGATATCGCAGGGCTTCGCCTTAAGCCGGAGCGAGTATGGTGGAGTATGAGAGAGCTCCTCGGTGTTCTAGGGTTTAGACACACCAAGGAGGAGGTGCTAGAGCCGGCGGCTAGGGTTCCGGGGACCCCCAAGTCGGCGGCTAGGGCAAAACCCTAGGGGGTGGCGGCGGCTATGGTGGGCTGCAGCTTCTAGGGTTTGAGGTGAGGGACTTGTTGTGTGCTAGGAGGGAGCCCTGCCCCTCCTTACATAGGTGGAGGGGCCGGTGGCCAAGGGGAGGGAGGGGAGTCCCTCCCCAACTCGGCTTGGAGGGGGTGCCGCCGGTTGGAGGAGGGATTCCCTCCCCAACTCGGTTTCCCACTTCCTCCTCTTTTCCACTTTCCAAATTTAGCCGTTTGACTTTTCAATTTAGCTATTTGACTTTTCAAACTAGGATTCAATTTAATCCTTTATTTGGAACAGAGATGACACTTAGTACATGATGCAATCATACCAACTTGCAATGACACATTCATGTACCCCTTCCCCTCCGGAGTGCCGGACATTCCGGAACCTTCTAGAACATTCCCGATGAAAACACCGGAAACATTCCCCAACTCCGAAACGGGACTTTCCTTATATGAATCTTATTCTCCAGACCATTCCGGATCTCCTCGTGATATCCCGGATCCCATCCGAGACTTCGAACAACATTCGGTCTCTTTCTCATCATACCATAACTACTCAAACAACGTCGAATCCTTAAGTGTGTCTCCCTACGGTTCGTGAATTATGCGGACATGATCGAGACACTTCTCCGAACAATAACCAATAGAGGAATCTGGAAATTCATATGGCTCCCACATATTTCTACGATTACTTTGCGATCGAATGAACCACTTACATACGATACCAATTTCCCTTTGTCTCACGATAGTTTACTTATCCGAGGTTATGATCGTCGGTATCTCTGCATACCTAGTTCAACCTCGTTACCGGTAAGTACTCTTTTCTCGTTCCCGTGATATGTGATCCCTTGTGAGCCAGTCACATGCTTGCAAGCTAATTGGATGACATTCCACCGAGAGGGCCCAGAGTATATCTATCCGTCATATGGATGGACAAATCCCACTCTTGATCCATGTGTCTCAACCAATACTTTCCGAACACTCAATGCCACCTTTATAGCCACCCAGTTACGGTGTGGTGTTTGATGTCATCAAAGAATCCATCCGGTAAAGGTTATATGCATGATCTCATCGTCGAAGGAATTATGTTACTATGTATCAAAAAGCATATAGCAATTGAACTATTGAAATGACTTGATCTTTATGCTACGCTTATCTATAGGAGTGTGTCCACCATATCATTCTCCTAATGATATGATCTTGTTGTTGATAACATCTCAATGTTCATGATAGGGAAACCACAATCATTTATCAACCAACAAGCTAGTGATGTATAGAGGCTATACTAGGGACTTCAAATTAAGTTTACAAATCACACAAGTATCAATGTTTCCTTGTTAATACTATTATAGCATGAATGTAAACATTTATCATAAACACAAAGATATAATAATAACTACATTTATTATTGCCTCTAGGGCATATCTCCAACAGTCTCCCACTTGCACTAGAGTCATCTAATCTAGATTACATGGTAATATACCGAACACCCATGGCAGTTTGGTGCTGGTCATGTTTTGCCCTCGGGAGAGGTTTAGTCAACGGATCCGCCACATTCAGATCTGTGTGTACTTTGCAAATCTTTATATCCCCATCTTGGATATGTTATCGAATAGCGTGAAAACATAGCTTGATGTGCTTCAGCTTCTTGTGTGACCTTGGTTCTTGCGCATTGGCTATGGCGCCCATGTTATCACAGTAGATAGACATTGGGTCCAGCGCACTAGGAACCACACCCAGCTCTGTAATGAACTCTTTCATCCATATCGCTTCTTGTGAAGCCTCCGAAGCAGCCATGTATTCCGATTCAGTTGAAGATCTCGCCACAACGCTTTGCTTTGCACTCCTCCAGCTAACTGCTGCACCATTCAAAATAAATACGTATCCAGATTGTGATTTAGAATGATCCGGATCGGTGTTCCAACTAGCATCGGTGTAACCATTAACAACGAGCGGTTCATCACCTCCATAAGAAAGAACCATATCCTTAGTTCTTCTCAAGTACTTAAGGATGTTTTTGACCGTTGTCCAATGATCCACTCCTGGATCACTTTGATATCTGCTAGTCAAACTAACAACATATGCAATGTCGGGTCTAGTACATAGCATGGCATACATTAGAGATCCTATGGCTGAGGCATAGGGAGTCTTACTCATCCTTTCTCTATCTTCTGCCGATGTCGGACTTTGAGTTTTACTCAAGGTCTTATTGGGCAACATGGGCAAGAACCCTTTCTTGCTATCTTCCATTCCAAACCTCTTTAGAACTTTGTCCAAATATGTACTCTGTGACAATGATATTTGGCGTTTTGATCTATCTCTATAAATCTTTATGCCTAATATGTAAGCTGCTTCGCCAAGATCCTTCATTGAAAAACTATTATTCAAATATTCCTTGACACTATTAAGAAGGTCTACATCATTCCCAATCAACAATATGTCATCCACATATAGTATTAAGAATGCTACAGAGCTCCCACTCACTTTCTTGTAAATACAAGCTTCTCCATAAGTTTGTATAAAACCAAAACTTTTGATCAGCTTATCAAAACGTTGATTCCAACTTCGGGATGCATGCTTCAATCCATAGATGGACCGTTGAAGTTTGCATACCTTGTTAGCATCTTTAGGATCGACAAAACCTTTGGGCTACATCATATACAACTCTTCATCAATATCTCCATTGAGGAATGTTGTTTTGACATCCATCTGCCATATCTCATAATCATAATATGCAGCGATTGCTAACATAATCCTCACAGACTTTAGCTTCGCTACTGGTGAGAAAGTCTCATCGTAGTCAACTCCTTGAATTTGTCGAAACCCTTTTGCGACAAGTCGAGCTTTATAGACAGTAACATTACCATCAGCATCTGTTTTCTTCTTGAAGATCCATTTGTTCTCGACAGCCTTCCGGCCATCCGGTAGGTCCACCAAAGTCCATACTTGGTTTTCGTACATGGATCCAATCTCGGATTTCATGGCTTCTTGCCATTTATTGGAATCTAGGCTCATCATCGCTTCCTCATTTGTCTCAGGGTCATCGGTGTTTTCCACCAACATGACATTCATAACGGGATCATACCAATCTGGAGTGGTACGAGTTCTCGTTGACCTCCGAGGCTCTGTAGCAACTTCAACCGAAGTTTCATGATCATCATCATTAGCTTCCTCTCTAATTGGTGCAGGCATCACAGGAACTTCTTCCAGTGCTGCGCGACTCACAATTTCGAGAGAAGGTTCGACAACCTCGTCGAGTTCTACTTTCCTTCCAGTCACTTCTTTCGAGAGAAATTCCTTCTCTAGAAAGGATCCATTCTTGGCAACGAAGATTTTGCCTTCGGATCTATGATAGAAGGTATACCCAATAGTTTCCTTCGGGTATCCTATGAAGACGCATTTTTCCGCTTTGGGTTCAAGCTTGTCCGGCTGTAACTTCTTTACATAGGCTTCGCAACCCCAAACTTTAAGAAACGACAATTTAGGTTTCTTCCCAAACCATAATTCATACGGTGTCATCTCAACGGATTTAGATGGTGCCCTATTTAAAGTGAATGCGGCTGTTTCTAATGCATAACCCCAAAATGATAGCGGTAAATCTGTAAGTGACATCATAGAACGAACCATATCTAAGAGAGTTCGATTACGACGTTCGGACACACCATTACGCTGTGGTGTTCCCGGCGGTGTCAACTGTGAAAGTATTCCGCATTTCTTTAAATGCTCGCCAAACTCGTAACTTAGATATTCACCTCCACGATCAGAACGTAGAAATTTAATCTTCTTGTTACGTTGATTCTCTACCTCACTTTGAAACTCCTTAAACTTCTCGAAAGTTTCGGACTTATGTTTCATGAAATAGATATACCCATATCTACTCAAATCTTCCGTGAAGGTAAGAACATAACGATAACCACCGCGCGACGCTACACTCATTGGACCACACACATCGGTATGTATGATTTCCAATAAGTCCGTAGCTCGCTCCATCATACCAGAAAATGGAGTCTTAGTCATTTTACCCATCAGACATGCTTCGCATCTATCAAGTGATTCGAAATCAAGTGATTCAAGAAGTCCATCGGAATGGAGTTTCTTCATACGCTTCACTCCAATGTGACCAAGACGACAGTACCACATATAGGTCGAGTTATCGCTCGATTTCAAACGTTTAGCCTCAATGTTGTTGATATGTGTATTTCCACTATCGAGATTCAATAAGAATAGACCATCTATCAAAGGTGCATGTGCATAAAACATATTACTCATATAAATCGAACAACCATTATTCTCGGACTTAAACAAGTAACCGTCTCGCAATAAACAAGATCCCGATATAATGTTCATGCTCAACGCAGGCACCATATAACAATTATTTAAGTATAAAACTAATCCCGATGGTAGATGAAGGGGTAGCGTGCCGACCGCGATCACATCAACCTTTGATCCGTTTCCCACGCGCACCGTCACCTCGTTCTTCGCTAGCTTCCGTTTATTCTGCAGCACCTGTTTCGAGTTACAAATATGAGCAACCGAACCAGTATCAAATACCCAGGCACTACTACGAGTACTAGTGAGATACACATCAATAACATGTATATCAGATATACCTTTCTTCTTGATGTTGCCGTTCTTCAAATCCGCCAAGTACTTTGGGCAATTCCGCTTCCAGTGACCTTCTCCCTTGCAGTAAAAGCACTCAGTATCAGGCTTAGGTCCAGCCTTGGTCTTCTTCGCCGGTGTGGTAACTTTCTTACCACCCTTCTTGAAGTGTTCCTTCTGCTTAGACTTGCCTTTCTTGAATTTGGTGGTCTTATTGACCAACAACACTTGGTGCTCTTTCTTGATCTCCACTTCTGCAGACTTTAACATAGCAAACAGTTCTGGCAACTGCTTGTTCATGTTCTGCATGTTGTAGTTCATCACAAAGTTCTTGTAACTTGGTGGTAGTGATTGGAGGACACGGTAAATCCCCAAAGCATTAGGAATCACTATGCCCAAGCTTTGAAGTTTGTTTGCGTGCCCAGACATCTTAAGAACATGCTCACTGACGGAGCTGCCCTCTTCCATCTTGCAGTTAAAGAACTTTTTAGAAGCCTCATAGCTTTCAATTGCCGCATGAGTCTCAAAAATCAATTTGAGATCCTCGACAATATCATATGGGTCTGAATTCTCAAACCTTTTCTGAAGCTCTGATTCTAAACCATACAAGATAGCACACTGAACTATGGAGTACTGATTCTTCCGAGCGAGGTAAACATTCTTTACTTCATCGGCAGCATCAGCTGCAGGTGGGTCACCCAGCGGTGCATCCAGCACATAGGTCAAATTACCAGCTGTGAGGACAATCCTCAAATTGCGGAACCAATCCGCGAAGTTGCTTCCATTGTTTTTCAACTTTTCTTTCTCTAGGAACGCATTAAAATTGATGGTAGGGGCTGCCATTGATCTACAACATATTTGCAATAGTTTAGACTAAGTTTATGACAAATTGAGTTCAAATTAATAATAAAGTTAATCTAGGTGAACTCCCACTCAAAACAATATCCCTCACATTGTTTTAGTGATCACACGAACCAAATCCACCACATAAACACCGATCATCACGAGAGTTGATATAGTTTCAATGGCGAACAATCGTCATGTTCATCATATCTACTATATGATTCATGCTTTACCTTTCGGTGATCCGTGTTCCGAGACCATGTCTGTACATGCTAGGCTCGTCAAGATCAAACCTTAGTTTCCGCATGAGCAAATCTGGCTTGCTCACGTTGTATACACTTGCAGAATCTAACACACCCGATCATCACGTGGTGCTTCGAAACAACAAGCTTTAGCAACGGTGCTAACTAAGGGTGAACACTATATGACTTGAAATTCATGTGCATGAGGGATCATCTTATAATGCTACCGTCGTTTACTAAGCAATACAAGATGTATAAAGGATTAACATCACATGCAATTCATAATATGTGATATGATATGGCCTTTCTTCTTTGTGCTTCCGATCTCCATCTTCAAGCACGAACATGATCTCCATCATCACCGGTATAGCATCAAGGTCAATGACGCTTCTTCATGGTTGTCGTCCACCAGCTTCAACTATTACAACTACTTTGAATAGACACGCGGGTCTTAACAGAAATTAAAGACAACCATATGGCTCCTGCCGGTTGCCAACTTACAATAAGGAACATTGCATACATCAAATATAATCACAATCATGGCCATATCACATCACTGCACACCCCTGCAAAACAAAGTTAGACGCCTCTACTTTCTTTGCATATTTTACGTGGTTTGGGGCTTTCAATAAGTGTCGTTCTAACTTACGAACAAGAACCACAACATTGATACTAGTATTGTTGATCACCCGTTGTAAATTGGATCTTAACTATGCTAGGAGAAACAGGCACCCGCAAAGCCACTTATGCAATACAAGTTGCATGTCAAGCGTGGAGCAAGTCTCATGAACGATGTCATGTAAGGTTAGCCCGGGCCGCTTCATCCCAACATACCGCAAGATGCAAAGTACACAAGAAGCAATCGACAATAAAAGCATCAACTCCCACAATGACCATTGTGTTCTACTCGTGCAACAGATCTACATATAGACACGGCTCTGATACCACTGTAGGGTTTCGCAGCATGGAAAACAAAAAATTTCTATCGCATACAAACAAACAAGCCAAGATCTATCTACTAGATTGTAGCAACGAGTTGATGGAATAACTTACCCTCGAAGATTCCAAAGTGTTTAACGAGAGCGGATTCTCGTGGGTGATGTAGTCGTACTCTTCCCGATCTCAAGATCGCGTAGACGATCCTTCCGGCGCTGCGTTCCGCCAGCGCTCCCGTAGTCGGTCACACGTTCGGTACTCGACGAAGACCTTCCTCTCCCTTGTTCCAGCAGGCAGCGGAAGTTGTAGCACTTTCCTCGCGATTCCGGCAGCACAACGGCGTGGTACCGGAAGTAGAGGGGAGATCTCGCAGGGCTTCGCCTTAAGCCGGAGCGAGTATGGTGGAGTATGAGAGAGATCCTCGGTGTTCTAGGGTTTAGACACACCAAGGAGGAGGTGCTAGAGCCGGCGGCTAGGGTTCCGGGGACCCCCAAGTCGGCGGCTAGGGCAAAACTCTAGGGGGTGGCGGCAGCTATGGTGGGCTGCAGCTTCTAGGGTTTGAGGTGAGGGACTTGTTGTGTGCTAGGAGGGAGCCCTGCCCCTCCTTATATAGGTGGAGGGGCCGGCGGCCAAGGGGAGGGAGGGGAGTCCCTCCCCAACTCGGCTTGGAGGGGGCGCCGCCGGTTGGAGGAGGGATTCCCTCCCCAACTCGGTTTCCCACTTCCTCCTCTTTTCCACTTTCCAAATTTAGTCGTTTGACTTTTCAATTTAGCTATTTGACTTTTCAAACTAGGATTCAATTTAATCCTTTATTTGGAACAGCGATGACACTTAGTACATGATGCAATCATACCAACTTGCAATGACACATTCATGTACCCCTTTCCCTCCGGAGTGCCGGACATTCCGGAACCTTCTAGAACATTCCCGATGAAAACACCGGAAACATTCCCCAACTCCGAAACGGGACTTTCCTTATATGAATCTTATTCTCCGGACCATTCCGGATCTCCTCGTGATATCCCGGATCCCATCCGAGACTCCGAACAACATTCGGTCTCTTTCTCATCATACCATAACTACTCAAACAACGTCGAATCCTTAAGTGTGTCTCCCTACGGTTCGTGAATTATGCGGACATGATCGAGACACTTCTCTGAACAATAACCAATAGAGGAATCTGGAAATTCATATGGCTCCCACATATTTCTACGATTACTTTGCGATCGAATGAACCACTTACATACGATACCAATTTCCCTTTGTCTCACGATAGTTTACTTATCCGAGGTTATGATCGTCGGTATCTCTGCATACCTAGTTCAACCTCGTTACCGATAAGTACTCTTTTCTCGTTCCCGTGATATGTGATCCCTTGTGAGCCAGTCACATGCTTGCAAGCTAATTGTATGACATTCCACCGAGAGGGCCCAGAGTGTATCTATCTGTCATATGGATGGACAAATCCCACTCTTTATCCATGTGTCTAAACCAATACTTTCCGAACACTCAATGCCACCTTTATAGCCACCCAGTTACGGTGTGGTGTTTGATGTCATCAAAGCATCCATCCGGTAAAGGTGATATGCATGATCTCATGGTCGAAGGAATTAGGTTACTATGTATCAGAAAGCATATAGCAATTGAACTATTGAAATGACTTGATCTTTATGCTACGCTTATCTATAGGAGTGTGTCCACCATATCATTCTCCTAATGATATGATCTTGTTGTTGATAACATCTCAATGTTCATGATAGGGAAACCACAATCATTTATCAACCAACAAGCTAGTGATGTATAGAGGCTATACTAGGGACTTCAAATTAAGTTTACAAATCACACAAGTATCAATGTTTCCTTGTTAATACTATTATAGCATGAATGTAAACATTTATTATAAACACAAAGATATAATAATAACTACATTTATTATTGCCTCTAGGGCATATCTCCAACAGAGCTCGCCAGCACCTCCTTGGCGCACCGTCGCTAGCAGCTCCTTCCTGCGGTGGAGCTCCGACACCGGGTAGAGAAGGTCCCGCCGCGGCCGCCACCACCCGGTCTTTGCCGGGCGGCGCTTGCCGGCGGCGGCGGGGGAGGAGGGGAGGAGGAGGGACGGAGAAGACACGATCTAGGGTTAGCGTCTCGGTTGCCCGCGCGAGGGGTGACACGAGATGCACGGGTGTCAAATCTTAACTAGATATATCATCTTGACAAATATAAGACAACTAATTTAAGAATGAACGGAGTAATATTTCTCGAGTCGTTTTTGCTTCTAGATGTATAAATTTTGCATTCAACTTTGCAAAAAAGAAAAATGCATTGTATCTAACATCTTTTAAAAACAGAACACCTTTTACAAAATAAATTTTTAATTTTAGTCTATTTAATTAATTTTTAGAAAAAGGAATATGTGAGCAAAATCAGGCGACATAATTTTGGAGGTCGAGAACTATTTTCACCTCCCTCCATTTTTCCCCTATTCCCGCCTTTCCCTCTATTTGTTCCCTCGAGTTCTCATTTCGCTCCAATTTTTTTCGGCGTTTACTAGTTACGCGCGGGTTTCTCTCTCATTTTTTAAGCAAACAAATTCCGAATGGCATGGTATTAGTTAACTGCCTCTAAATATCTGCACCTCCCTACCTCAAATTCACAAGTCGTCGGTTCTCATCCCAACAAGAGCTCCAGTGAGCCTCTGCCCACCGCTGATGGCGGGGCGATTCGGCGCCGTTCTCTTCGATTGCAGGTCAGTGCGTCCTCTCCCCTAGGTCTTCTCTCCCTCTGTCTGATGCTCCAACCGGATACCACGCCTGGGTGTTTCGCCTACCAAGCCTTAGCGCCATCCACTGCACGGCCTCCTAGTCCCCGTCGTCCTCATTGAGGCCATCTTAGACCATGGCCCTCTCACCTCTGACCTGGCTAGCACTGACTCCATCACCATCCACACCGTGCTACGCCTCTTTTCCGAGGGGTAGACACTAGTGGCGGAGCTTCAAAGAAATAATTGGACGGGCCAAGCTAGAATTAAGCCCCTGTGCAGGATATAACGGTGGAAGATCGCTGCAAGTCCACTGGCTTCGCCCGTGCGTCTGGACACCATAGATCTAAGTTCGTCGGAGTGGTAACCATCTTCGATCTGGCACGTTGCATACAGAGAGGTCGTCATAGAGGTAATAACTTTCAAGAGCCAAGAAAACTTTTGGGTTATCTCCCAATAAGTACTTTTCTTTAACGCCTTTAAGTTAGGCACAAGAAGCAAGAATCAAGTATTTTCAAATAAACAAGCATTAACATCAAACCTTGCTTTCAAAAGTGGAGCAAAAAACAACTTCTCTCTCCTCATAGGGAAGTGTTCAATACCTTTCTTGAATGGAAATTGATATTTAATGGTGCCTTCTTTCATATCAATAATGGCACTAACAGTTCTAAGAAAAGGTCTTCCCAAAGTAATAGGACAAGAAACATTGTATTCAACATCCAAAACATAGAAATAAACAGAGACATACGCATTGTTAACCATAATAAGAACATCATTAACACTTTCCATGAGTTTCTTTTTAGCATTATCATTAAGTGGGACATCCAAATAACAATCTTCCAAAGGTGGCAAATCAAGCATTTCATAAATCTTTCTAGGCATAATAGAGACACTAGAACCAAGGTCACAGGAAGCTTTGAGATCAAAGTCATTCACTTGCATATTAATGATGGGTTCCCAACTATCTTCTACTTTCCTAGGAATAGAGGCTTTCTGTTTCAACTTTTCTTTCTTAATTTTAATAAGAGCATCTGTAACGTGTTTGGTGAAAGCCCCATTAATATCACTAGCATCAGGGCTTCTAGCAACTTTTTGTAGGAACATAATCACTTCAGAAATATTGCAACCATCAAGATCAAAATCAAACTTAGCATCACTGGTAGTAGACTCATTGTGTTTAGGCATTGTGGCAGGAGGAATAGGGACTTCTTGTGGTTTAGTGGCATTCATATTGGTGTTGGTAATAGTGTGCACACTATTGTTTCTAGCAATTTCAGCTTATATTTCCCACTTAGCATGTAGTTGGGATAATAGTCTAACATTTTCATCAATAGTAACTTGTATGGCATGAGTAGCAGCAAAGGTACTTTCCAAAGTTTCGGGTTCAGCAGAAATTTTATTAATCAAAGAGGACTATGCTTTAGACAAAGAGGAAATATTTTTCTCAATATTCAAAAGCTTTTCCTCCATAGTCTTGTTGAAAGTGGTTTATTTACTAATAAAGTCTTTGAGAATGACTTCAAGTTCAGAAGGAGCACTTCTAGTATTGTTGTAGGAGTTTCCATAGGTATTGCCATTATTAGGAGGATAAGGCCTATAATTGTTGTTACTACCAAAATTATTCCTATAGGCATTGTTGTTGAAATTGTTATTTCTAATGAAGTTCACATCAACTTGCTCTTATTGAGCAACCAAAGAGGCTAAGGGAACATTATTAGGATCTATATGAGCTTTTCCATTAACAAGCATAGCCATGATAACATCAATCTTATCACTCAAAGAGGAGGTTTCTTCAATAGATTTTACCTTATTACCATGTGGAGCTCTCTCAGTGTGTCATTCAGAATAATTAACCATCATATTATCAAGGAGCTTTGTTGCAGCACCCAAGGTAATGGTCATAAAGGTACCTCCAGCATTTGAATCCAACAGGTTTCTTGAAGAGAAGTTCAAACCTGCATAAAAAGTTTGGATAATCATCCAACCAGTAAGTCCATGAGTGGGACAATTCTTAACTAAAGATTTCATTTTTTGCCAAGCTTGAGCAACATGTTCATTATCAAGTTGTTTAAATTTAATTATTTCACTTCTCATAGATATAATCTTAGCAGGAGGATACTATTTTCCAATAAAGACATCTTTGCACTTAATCCAAGAATCAATACTATTTCTAGGCAAGGATAGCAACCATTCTTTAGCTTTTCCTCTCAAGGAGAAAGGAAACAACTTGAGTTTAATAATATCTCCATCTACATCCTTATATTTTTCCATCTCACAAAGTTTAACAAAGTTATTGAGGTGGGCAGCAACATCATTGGAACTAGCACCAGACAAATGCTCTCTCATCACAAGATTCCACAAAGCAGGCTTAATTTCATAAAAGGTAGCATTAGGAGCAGGTGGAGCAATAGGTGTACTCAGGAAATCATTATTGTTGTTTGTGCTAGTAAAGTCACACAACTTGGTGTTCTCAGCAGAGTTCATTTTGGCAAAAGTGGATCAAGAAAACAGTAGCAGCAACTAGAAAAGGAACTATTTTTTGTGTTTTTGATAAGAGAAAGCAAACCAAACTAAACTAAATTTTTTTTGGAGTTTTTGATAAAAAGAGGCAAACACAACCAAGCAAAATACACTAAGCAAAACAAAAAAAAGTAAAGAGAAAGGTTGTGAAGGACTCCCCTTGTGAAGACAACGGTGCCAGAAAAAGCTTGATGCAGCTCAGATCACTTTAGAGGTTCGTTGGGAGACCCCAAGAGGAAGGTATGATGAGTACAACAGCAAGTTCTTACCTTATTAAGAAACCAAGGTTATCGAACCAATAGGAGGAAGGAAATGACTCGAAGGTATTGCTAGCAACTTGGAAACCTGCACAACACAAACTCAAGACTTTGCCCCAACGAACAGTGAGGTTGTCAATCTCATCGGTTTGCTGAAAAAAAGGATTAATTGTATGGTGTGGAAGGTAATATTGGTTTGCAGAAAGTAAACTATAACAATGGAAGATGTATCAATGGTAAAGATTGGACCGGGGTCCATAGTTCACTAGAGGTGTTCTCCTTAAGGTAAACAAACATGGTGAAAGGGCATATATGCCCCCATGTGTGATTTTGGTAATTAATGACAATCTCTATGGACTAATGTGTAAATTGAGTTTCACTTGTAGATATGTCCATTGGCATCGCTTGGGCCATGTGTTGGTCTCAAGGTTGAAAGATGAAGAAATTTCCAAGGGCTTTGTGCCATTAGAATCATGAAGAAATAAGGAGCTTGAAGGTTGATCAAGACAAGTGCAAAGAGTTGCATCAAGATGGATCAACCTCAAGAAGGGATGAAGAAGGGCAAGCTCAAGATGCGCCATCTCTAGAAGATATCATGCTTGAAGCTTGCCATCCTCATGATCATGGGGTGATGAAGACAAGTTCAAAGAATAGGTTTCCCCATGGAGTATGGGGAGCAATTTGCAAGTCTTCATCTTCATCAAGCAAGAGAAAACAAGAAAGGTGTTCCCACTATAGAAGAACAAGACGGTCTACATCAAGTTCAAGTGGGATGCTCAAGTCAAAGTTATGTTCTTGATAGGGCTTCTCTTTTGCCGGTCTCGTGTTGTTAGTTGGGAGACCGGGTTTAGGGTAGATAGCCGTACTATCAAGAGGGGCTCTCAAGCGGGTGTCTCGTTTGCATCCTTCAGAGAGAGCTCAAACCTTTGCACTCATAGCATCATCTTTCTTGGTTGTTATTTGGTTCTTGTCCATGAGAGGATCTAGAGCTTGTGGTCATCATCATAACAAGCTCTAGTTCATCAAATAAGGATTTCACTTGCATATATTATTGCAGCTTTTGATCTTGCGAGTTTTTCGGCTCCACACCTTGGGAGATACTTCACATATATATTCATGGTATTCTCTCCCTAGGTGACACCAGATATTTCCAACAAAATTGGTTTCATCTCGTTTGGAGTTCGAATGTGAAAGTTATTGCATTTCCGGTTTCTCGAATTTCCCTGACCGGAAGTTCCGGCTTCTCATCGGAAGTTCCGCTAGGGCATTTTGCCGCCGGAAGTTCCGGTTCTTCTTCCGCTCACGTACTGTATCCTCTCTATTTGGTTTGTTGTATTTGACAGAATTTGGGTCGGAAGTTACAGCGGTAATACCGCCCCCACCGGAAATTCCGGCCAGGGACCGGAAGTTCCGCTCGGGCCTAGTTGCCGCCAGAAGTACCGATTGAAAATCCGGCTCTTGTTCCGCTCACGTTCAGTAACCTTCTGTTTTGTATGTGTCTATTTGACGGAACTTCTGTCGGAACTTCCACCGGAAGTTCCGCTCCCACCAGAAGTTCCGGTGAACCGGTGGAAGTTTCGACCAGGACTCGCGTTTTCAGTCTCTCGCATCGCAGTTTTTGACCGTTGGTTGTGTGCCACCGGAACTTTCGGCCTCCCACCGGAAGTTCCGGCCAGGGGTCGCGAATGCCCATAACGGGCAGATCTAGGAGTCCTTTAAAAGGGGCTCCTCTTCCCCTTCGTGGGGACTAGCTTTTCTTCTTGGTTCTTGGCTTTCTCTCTCTCCTCCATTGTTGACCTTGAAGAAGCTTTCCCTCTCCCTTTCCCTTCCTATGATTCTGACATCTTTTTGAGGGATTTGAGAGAGGAGATCTAGATCTACAATTCCCCCAAGCTAAATCCCTTCGTTGTGAAGGAAGCATTGGGATCTAGATCTTGGAGAGTTTTGTGTTCTCCTCTTGTGTTCTTCCTCCCTTATTCCCCCAATAGCTTTTGTAGCTTTGTTGGAATTTGGGAGTGAAGGACTTGCCCTTGCATTTGTTGCATAGGTTTGAGTTCTCCTCGGAGATTCGGCGAGTACAAGCTTGTGGGATTGTTACTCTTGGGTTCTTGGAACCCTAGACGGTTGTGTGTTTGTTTTGTTGACCTTTTGTGGTGTTGTTGACCTTTTGTGGTCTTGTAGCCTCTTGTGGCTTTGTTGGCCTTTTTTGGCATTATAGCCTTTTGTGGCTTTGTTGTTGGGAGCCTCCAATTGAGTTGTGGAGTAATCCCCAATCTTGTACGGGTTCGGTGACCGCCCTCAAGCGTCCCATAGTGGAGCGAGTGCCCGCCTTTTGTGGTGCGCACTCGGGAGAATAGGGTGAGCCTTTTGTGGCATCGGTGAGTTGCATGCTTCCGCATCCGGGGTGAGGCCTTGTGTGGCGTTGGGTGAGCATCGAGCCACCACACCTCGAGGTGAGCCATTTGTGGCGTTCGGAGAGCATTGCGCCATCACACCTCTCCAACAGAGACATAGCTTCTTTGGAAGTGAACTTCGGGAAACAAATCTTCGTCTCCGCGTCCATCGGTTATCTCTCAACCGAGCCTTTTACTTATGCACTTTACATTGTGATATCCATCGTGCTTAAAGTTTTATATCTTGCTATCACCTTGTTGCTTGTATTGCTTAGCATAGGTTGTTGGTGCACTTAGGTGAAATTAGTGGCTAGGTTTTGTGCTCAATAAATTAAACGTTAGTTTTATTCCGCATTTTCTTGAGCCTAAACCATAATAATTTTAAAAGCCTATTCACCCCCCCCTCTAGGTGAGTTCCTTTGTACTTTCACATGGCATGCGGGTAAACAAATTACAGCAGGGAAATTGACAGGACTGAGCAAGGCATAACAATGCAATACTAGACATTCATGATCCTATGAGATTCGATTTGGCAATACAACAAGATACATAGACCGCCATCCAACTGCATCTATGAATAGTAATCCACCTTCAGGTTATCATCCGAACCCCCTCCAGTATTAAGTTGCAAGCAACAGATAACTGCTTTAAGCAAAGTGTGTAAGGTAAACAATCCACTTGTTCCATGAACAAGAGACCGTTGTTTTCTGTAACACCCTTAGAATCGACCATATGCAAGTTTCAGCGATTCCCGCCAAACCCGCATAGAAACGATTCAAAGGTGCCCACCAGGCACTTTCGTGCGGGTGGAAAACGAAGTAATACCATTACACAATAGCCCACGATAGAACCCATAGAACAGATATATACAACAACGACTCAAAGAGTCAAGAATACAAATATACAGTACAAAGATCCAAAACCCCTTGAAACGATACAACATCTCAGTACGGACAAGATGCAAATTGATCTAAGAGCCCTGAAGAATAACCAATGGCGTCCATAACCCTGCCCAGGCCAAGCCATAAGGGTAACCCTGCTAACGACATCGATCTCGAAACCTGCTAAAATAAAAGGGGTGCCGACAAAGGGAAAAGGAAAAGGAGAGCGGTCAGTACTGAGGCCAGTACACGGCGAGAATAGAATTCGGCGGTCCTCGCCTACATAGGTATGGTGGACTGAAGCAGCAGCGCAGCATGCACTAAACAACCTATAGAGACTCGATATAACTGTCGGCTATCAGGGAGGGATAAGGAAGACCTATTCGTTACCATCCTGATACTACCACCAAACATACCCATCCTGGTATTTCCCCCTCGAGACCAAACAAGGAAGTCAACTAAGGAACTCACACAGTTGGTAGTTTTATTTATTCAGTTATCGTTGCAACAATTACTAGTCAGGTATAGATAGTCATCCTGATATAATAAGCAGTGGGCACTTTTAGTTAACCATTCCGTTGTAGTTGCAACACTTACTAGTCAGATACAATTAGCATGAGATATCCCAAACCCAGCAGTTGTTGGTACTTTTATTTAGCCATTCCGTTGTAGTGAAGCTGATTACTAGTCATATCGGATACAAGTCAAATTATAACAGTAAACTTTAGTTATAGTTGTCTATGATCGAGAATTGTGCTCCAAGTCGTCCATAACCGCGGACACGGCTTCTCGAAAAGATTTAACCCTGCAGGGGTGCACCAAAGTTTCCACACGCACCTATACCCTTGTTGTCAGATCAGGTAGGTACAAGATCACAAAACATACACCCAACGGTATGTCAACGGGGTTTCGGACACGATGTTTCCTAGACCCAAAGCAAGCACAGGGGGCCACCCAACTAATCTAGCCGCAACGAAGTCGGCCGGTCTCCAAGACGGACCCAGGGTTTGTGTCGACGGCTGTAAACGACTGGGAACCCTAAAGTGTGACTGGGCTTGTCGATACAGCGAAAACGTATCACGGGGTTCCTAAACAGTACAGGCGCTCCACGCGCAATCGTAAATAAAGCAGTAAAACATGGCATAAGTACATGATAGTAATAAAGCCCCAAACTACTTTGTGGCCCCCAGTACAGTACTTTGAAATCAGGTACTAAATCGATGGGGGTGCCCACACACCCCACCTGTGGTTAGCGCGCTCGATCTCGGAACAGGTGTCAAGAACTTGGGGTCCTACGGGACACAGGTGGGCGGTTAAAAACAAATATTTTCTATTAACCACCGGTGCCTCTGCATTTATCTACTTTCAATTTTAGTCATTAAATAGTAATTAAATCCATGATCATATCCACCATTAAGCATGTGTAACCACCCAACTGTTGGAGATATGCCCAAGAGGCAATAATAAAGTGGTTATTATCATGTCTTCACACTTATGATAAATGTTTACATACCATGCTATAATTGTATTAACCGGAAACATTAATACTTGTGTGATTTGTAAACTAAAATAAGAGTCCCTAGTAAAGCCTCTTGTTAAACTAGCTTGTTGGTTAATATATGATCATGGTTTCTTGATCATGAACATAGAGATGTTATTAACAACAGGATCATATCATTAGGAGAATGATGTGATGGACATACTCCTATAGATAAGCGTAGCATAAAGATCAAGTCATTTCAATAGTTCAATTGCTATATGCTTTCTGATACATAGTAACCTAATTCCTTCGACCATGAGATCATGCATATCACCTTTACCGGATGGATGCTTTGATGTCATCAAACACCACACCGTAACAGGGTGGCTATAAAGGTGGCATTGAGTGTTCGGAAAGTATTGGTTGAAACACATGGATCAAGAGTGGGATTTGTCCATCCACATGACGGATAGATATTCTCTGGGCCCTCTCGGTGAAATGTCATCCAATTAGCTTGCAAGCATGTGACTTGGTCACAAGGGATCACATATCACGGGAACGAGAAAAGAGTACTTATCAGTATCGAGGTTGAACTAGGTATGCAGAGATACCGACGATCATAACCTCGGATAAGTAACATATCGTGAGACAAAGGGAAATTGGTATCGTATGTAAGTGGTTCATTCGATCGCAAAGTAATCGTAGAAATATGTGGGAGCCATATGAATTTCCAGATTCCTCTATTGGTTATTGTTCGGAGAAGTGTCTCGATCATGTCCGCATAATTCACGAACCGTAGGGAGACACACTTAAGGATTCGACGTTGTTTGAGTAGTTATGGTATTATGAGAAAGAGACCGAATGTTGTTCGGAGTCTCGGATGGGATCCGGGATATCACGAGGTGATCCGGAATGGTCCGGAGAATAAGATTCATATAAGGAAAGTCCTGTTTCGGAGTTCGGGAATGATTCCGGTGTTTTCATCGGGGATATTCTAGAAGGTTCCGGATTGTCCGGCACTCCGGAAGGGGAAGGGTACATGAATGTGTCATTGCATGTTGGAATGATTGCATCATGTACTAAGTGTTCTTGCTGTCCCAAATATAGGATTAAATTGAATCCTAAAACAGAAAAGTCAAATGTCCAGTTTGAAAGTCAAACTGCCAAAAACAAGAAACTGTGGGAAACAAGCAAGAGGAGTTGGAGTCGACTTGGAGGAGGAGTTTCTCTCCTCCAAGCCGGCGGCCAGCCCTAGGCCGAGTTGGGGAGGGACTCCCTCCCTCCCCTGGCGCGCCCACCCCCTCCCACCTATATAAGGAGGGGCAGGGCTCCCCTCCAAGACACACAAGTTTCCTATCCTCTAAACTAAACCCTAGATCTAGACCCCGGTTTAGAGCTATTCGGTTTAGAGCCTTCTAATTGGTTTAGAGCCTTCTAATTGGTGTGTCTAATTACTAGACCACTAATAGCCTCTCTCATAAGCTCCACCATACTCGCACCGGCTTAAGGCGAAGCCCTGCGGGATTTCCCCTCTACTTCCGGTACCACGCCGTTGTGCTGCCGGAATCGCGAGGAGAGTGCTACAACCTCCGCTGCCTGCTGGAACAAGGGAGAGGAAGGTCTTCGTCGAGTACCGAACGTGTGACCGACTGCGGGAGCGCTGCTGGAACGTGGCGCTGGAAGGATCGTCTACACGATCTTGAGATCGGAAAGAGTACGACTACATCATCCACGAGAATCTGCTCTCGTTAACCGCTTTGGAATCTTCGAGGGTGAGTTCCTCTATCGACTCGTTGCTACAATCTAGTAGATAGATCTTGGCTTGTTTGTTTGTATGCGATAGAAAAATTTTGTTTTCCATGCTACGAACCCCTACAGTGGTATCAGAGCCGTGTCTATATGTAGATCTGTTGCACGAGTAGAACACAATGGTCATTGTGGGCGTTGATGCTTTTATTGTAGATTGCTTTTTGTGTACTTTGCATCTTGCGGTATGTTGGGATGAAGCGGCCCGGGCTAACCTTACATGACATCGTTCATGAGACTTGCTCCACGTTTGACATGCAACTTGTATTGCATAAGTGGCTTTGCGGGTGCCTGTTTCTCCTAGCATAGTTAAGATCCAATTTACAACGGGTAATCAACAATGCTAGTATCAATGTTGTGGTTCTTGTTCGTAAGTTAGAACGACACTTATGGAAAGCCCCAAACCACGTAAAATATGCAAAGAAAGTAGAAGCGTCTAACTTTGTTTTGCAGGGGTGTGCAGTGATGTGATATGGCCATGATTGTGATTATATTTGATGTATGCAATGTTCCTTATTGTAAGTTGGCAACCGGCAGGAGCCATATGGTTGTCTTTAATTTCTGTTAAGACCTGCGTGTCTATTCAAAATAGTTGTAATAGTTGATGCTGGTGGACGACAACCATGAAGAAGCATCATTGACCTTGATGCTATGCCGGTGATGATGGAGATCATGTTCGTGCTTGAAGATGGAGATCGAAAGCACAAAGAAGAAAGGCCATATCATATCACATATTATGAATTGCCTGTGATGTTAATCCTTTATGCATCTTGTATTGCTTAGTAGACGACGGTAGCATTATAAGATGATCCCTCATGCACATAAATTTCAAGTTCTAAAGTGTTCACCCTTAGTATGCACCGTTGCCAAAGCTTGCTGCTTCGAAGCACCACGTGATGATCGGGTGTCTTTGATTCCGCGGGTGAATACAACGTAAGCAAGCCAGATTTGCTTATGCGGTAGCTAAGGTTTGATCTTGACGAGCCTAGCATGTACAGACATGGCCTCAGGAACACGGATTACCGAAAGGTAGAGCATGAGTCATATAGTAGATATGATGAACATGTTGATTGTTCGCCATTGAAGCTATATCAATTCTCGTGATGATCGGTTTTTGATGTGGTGAATTTGGTTCGTGTGATCACTAAAACAATGTGAGGGATATTGTTTTGAGTGGGAGTTCACCTAGATTAATTTAATTATTAATTAGAACTCAATTTATCATAAACTAAATCAAAGTGAAATTGCATAGTTGTTGTAGTCATTGGCATCCGTTTACCACCTTGCGCTTAGTTATAATTGAGATGATAGAACTATAGAATTCTGGTTAGTTACTTTACGAACTGGTATCGTATTGTTTTGAAGTGTTAATCTAAAGTTTAAAAGTCCTATTGCAAACTTTCAGTAAGTTCCGGTTACTCCATGAAGTTTAATAATTAGTATTAAATCAAGAGTAACAATTCCAAGTGTTAGTATATAAGTATCATGTTTGTATCCATGATTCTTGATATTCAAAGGATTCCCTTAATATCAAGGTTATCTAGGATCTGAAAGAGTTGTTTCAGAAACCATGATGTGTGGAAGATATTGTGATATCTGAAACGAAGTTTTGGTTGCAACATGATAGAGTATAATATGGCAAAAGTCATGTTCTCATATTTGATGAAAATTTGCAAAAAGGTTGGAGACACTTATTGTCTTAATCCTCCAAAAGGTTTTGGATAGCAACATTATACTCATAATTCATTGTTATAAGCTAAAAGTAGCTTGATCATGGACAATTCCATGATAAGGGTGAATATTTGATGTAGGTAAAATGTTTACTACACCAAGAGATTACTAAAGAAAGGAATTTGAAAGAACACCAAATATTTGATGATGGTGATCTACTTCAAAGTGCAAGTCCAAAGACATTGGTATTTAATTATACACGCTTTGGACTATATGTCATATGTATGACTTCACTATTGATATTGATAGATTCTTTCAAATAGAAAAGGAAATATTGAAAGAGAATCTCATAAATATATGGCAGAAAAGAAAAGACTAGAATTGTTCAGTTTAAGTATATAGATGATATACATGTTGTGGCTATATTCTTTGCTTATTAAACAATGTGGTTCTTAAGTATTTGATACTGAATTTGTTGGTATGAATCGTCATACGAAACAACAGAATTCATGAACTACAATGGCCTAAGTAACTAGCAAAAGAATATGTGATGATGTTCATCGAGAACAAATAAAGGGTTATTATGTTGCTCGTTAAAACATCAAAGCTTGCCTTCAAGATTTGTTTTATCAGGTATTATGAGAACAAAAGGGTTGTTCAAATAATTGCCGTAATCCATAAAAGATGGATGATTCACAAATCTCGTTGGAGAAATCACATCCATAAAACTAGTGCTAAAATGTCGAAAGACAAATTGATTGAAAGATCACTTAGGAAGTGACATCGCTGTTTGAATTATATTGGAAAGATAACATGAAGAAACTCCATGTGGATGGAATTTTGGAGTCTTCTGATTTTTGATCAAATGACGCTTGTGAAACTTTCCTAGAGATAATTAAAACTTCGTTCATAGGCCAAAAGGGAATGAATGACTAGCTTATTGGAACTTGTACATATTGTTGTACGAAATCCATTATGTGTAGTCAAGAGCGATGGATTTCAACTTCATATGCTTTCTCCAAAAATTTGAGTGAATATATGAATATTTACTTAATAAGGATAAAGTATGAAACACTTGAAAAGTTCAAAGACTTTCAAGATGAAGTGCAAAATCATTGTAACAAGAATATGAATAGTTTATGATAAGATCATAAAGGAAAATATTTAAGTTACAAGTTTAGCATAATACCTAAGATTTAAGGAATCGTTCCGTGGATTTGCATTTTCCCGAAACACCATAAGAGTATGGAGCGTTCGAGATATGTAATTAAACCTTGTTTGACATGGTAAGATCGAAAGGTGTAATTCATAAAACTGCCATTGTATTTTAAAGATTAAAAGCTTTAGAGATTACCGTTTTTCCACTGAAAAGAGCTTCATCATAATCCGCTGAAATGACACCATATAAGGTTATGGTTTGGGATAAAACCCAAGTAGTCTTTTCTTAAACATTGGTATGCTATGCATAAGAAAGATGTGTGCAACCAAAGTCGGATAAACCTGTCTTTGTATTACTGTTAAGTATTCCTCCATAACATTGGAGACAAAAGTGTTTTGTCACTTAAAACGTCAAGTTTCTTTAAGAAGGAATTTTTCGTGAAAAGTTAAGTGGGAGGACAATAGAAACTTTGATAAGGTTAAAAGAACCTTAGCTATATGTGCAGAGTTGCGCAGCGCCGAAAAGTGTTCCGGAGACAGCAACAATGCTCATGGCTCACGTACCTCAAATGTTGTGGTCACAGAGATCTAAGTTCCTATTGAAACAAGTAGGTCGGATGAACAATCAAATACCAAGATTTGAGGGTTGAAACATTATTTGAGAATAATGAACCGACTACATGCAGAGAAGCGATGATGGGCCCTGACTCCGTAAAATGGCTTGAAGCCATAAAATCCGTGATAGTTCCATACACGAGAAATCAAGTTTTGAACTTGAAGGACCCTCGAGAAAGGTGTAAGACCTTACAGTTGTGTCTGGATCTATAAAGAAATAGACATGGATGTTTTACATCTATGAAATAGTCGACATGTTGGGAAAGAGTTCACAACAAGTTGTATATGACAAGATTTGATCTTTCATAGCGATTTTTAGTCTAGACGGATTAATGTAGCAACCAATACATATAATTTGTTATGTGGTAGTAGAATAAACAAAACAAGTTCTTCTAATAGAATGGTTACCTAGGACGTGTGCATGACACGGTCCAAAGGGTTTTGTTAATTCAAAGGATGCTAAAAACATATGCAAACTTCAATGGTTGAAGTAAGCATAGCGGAGTTGGAATCTTCACTATGATGAAACTGTTAAAAGAGTTTAATTTCATCGGAGACAATGAAGATGCTTGCATTTGCAAGAAATTAAGTGGGAGCGCTAAGACATATTTCTAATACATTATGTGGAGGACATATTGTTGATTAGAAAAGATGTATCTTTTATTAACACATATTAAGAATTTCATCCTGATGAAAGACTTAGGCAAAACCCAAATATTTGGCATCAATAGACGCTAATATGGTTGTGCCAGAAGTACATAGACAAGATATTGAATGAGTTCAATATAGAAACTACAAGAGAGGTTCTTGTTGCACAGAAAGGATTGAAAGAGTTCAATGTTGATGATATATTCAAGTGTATTAGCACTTGGTAAGTGAAACAAAGATTCAAGTATAGATTGATACTTGATGTATGAAATCACAAAGAGTATTTATATCAATCATACTGTGATATGTACAAATCCAGATATGTCCTATGCTCTAAATGTTGTGAGCATATACCAGAATGATTTGTAAGATGATCATTGGACAATAGTAAGGATATTCTTATGATCTTTTGGAAGAACTAAGAGTATATTATTTGTAGAAGTGACAAATAGATGGTTAGTTCATTGTAAAAGTACTACATTGATACTAGCTTTGTCACAAAGTACAAATTAAGTTTATCTCAAACTAAACTAAGGGTGGCACAATATAATGGAAAGTGAGTTCCATAATGGATTTGGATGAGTTCCAAAGTTAAGACATTGTGACAGATACTACAACAAAAAGGCTAAGTATATGACTGCTATTATAGCAGCAAAAGAGGGCATTTGTGTCAAGTAGTTTGTTATCAAACTAGGTGTAGTTCACAGTGGGATAATACTATGAAGATATATTGTACGACAATATTATCAACATGTTTTAACCCCAAAGAGCTAAAGGTCACACCGAAAGACCAAATTTATGCAAAGCCATCTCATTAGAGAATGAGTGATGCGTAGAGACGCAAAGACATGCAATTACACACGGACCTGGAAGTGTCAGATCCGGAGATCAGTTGACCACTAGCAATCGTGTACATACAACACCGTAAAGCCATAGGTGTTGAATACACAAAGGTTCGAAACTAGATTATTGACTCTAGTGCAAGTGGGAGACTGTTGGAGATATGCCCAAGAGGCAATAATAAAGTGGTTATTATCATGTCTTCACACTTATGATAAATGTTTACATACCATGCTATAATTGTATTAACCGGAAACATTAATACTTGTGTGATTTGTAAACTAAAATAAGAGTCCCTAGTAAAGCCTCTTGTTAAACTAGCTTGTTGGTTAATATATGATCATGGTTTCCTGATCATGAACATAGAGATGTTATTAACAACAGGATCATATCATTAGGAGAATGATGTGATGGACATACTCCTATAGATAAGCGTAGCATAAAGATCAAGTCATTTCAATAGTTCAATTGCTATATGCTTTCTGATACATAGTAACCTAATTCCTTCGACCATGAGATCATGCATATCACCTTTACCGGATGGATGCTTTGATGTCATCAAACACCACACCGTAACAGGGTGGCTATAAAGGTGGCATTGAGTGTTCGGAAAGTATTGGTTGAAACACATGGATCAAGAGTGGGATTTGTCCATCCACATGACGGATAGATATTCTCTGGGCCCTCTCGGTGAAATGTCATCCAATTAGCTTGCAAGCATGTGACTTGGTCACAAGGGATCACATATCACGGGAACGAGAAAAGAGTACTTATCAGTATCGAGGTTGAACTAGGTATGCAGAGATACCGACGATCATAACCTCGGATAAGTAACATATCGTGAGACAAAGGGAAATTGGTATCGTATGTAAGTGGTTCATTCGATCGCAAAGTAATCGTAGAAATATGTGGGAGCCATATGAATTTCCAGATTCCTCTATTGGTTATTGTTCGGAGAAGTGTCTCGATCATGTCCGCATAATTCACGAACCGTAGGGAGACACACTTAAGGATTCGACGTTGTTTGAGTAGTTATGGTATTATGAGAAAGAGACCGAATGTTGTTCGGAGTCTCGGATGGGATCCGGGATATCACGAGGTGATCCGGAATGGTCCGGAGAATAAGATTCATATAAGGAAAGTCCTGTTTCGGAGTTCGGGAATGATTCCGGTGTTTTCATCGGGGATATTCTAGAAGGTTCCGGATTGTCCGGCACTCCGGAAGGGGAAGGGTACATGAATGTGTCATTGCATGTTGGAATGATTGCATCATGTACTAAGTGTTCTTGCTGTCCCAAATATAGGATTAAATTGAATCCTAAAACAGAAAAGTCAAATGTCCAGTTTGAAAGTCAAACTGCCAAAAACAAGAAACTGTGGGAAACAAGCAAGAGGAGTTGGAGTCGACTTGGAGGAGGAGTTTCTCTCCTCCAAGCCGGCGGCCAGCCCTAGGCCGAGTTGGGGAGGGACTCCCTCCCTCCCCTGGCGCGCCCACCCCCTCCCACCTATATAAGGAGGGGCAGGGCTCCCCTCCAAGACACACAAGTTTCCTATCCTCTAAACTAAACCCTAGATCTAGACCCCGGTTTAGAGCTATTCGGTTTAGAGCCTTCTAATTGGTTTAGAGCCTTCTAATTGGTGTGTCTAATTACTAGACCACTAATAGCCTCTCTCATAAGCTCCACCATACTCGCACCGGCTTAAGGCGAAGCCCTGCGGGATTTCCCCTCTACTTCCGGTACCACGCCGTTGTGCTGCCGGAATCGCGAGGAGAGTGCTACAACCTCCGCTGCCTGCTGGAACAAGGGAGAGGAAGGTCTTCGTCGAGTACCGAACGTGTGACCGACTGCGGGAGCGCTGCTGGAACGTGGCGCTGGAAGGATCGTCTACACGATCTTGAGATCGGAAAGAGTACGACTACATCATCCACGAGAATCTGCTCTCGTTAACCGCTTTGGAATCTTCGAGGGTGAGTTCCTCTATCGACTCGTTGCTACAATCTAGTAGATAGATCTTGGCTTGTTTGTTTGTATGCGATAGAAAAATTTTGTTTTCCATGCTACGAACCCCTACACCAACAACGGTGGAACATCGATGACACAAAGCAGCACCTGAGCAAGAACCTATGACTCGCAAGGCCGACTATCTACCAAACAACAGGAGGTGTCCAAGGCAATATAATGGCTGCAAGGGATATCTCGGGTACGGAAACTAGAGCATCGGAACACAGATACCAATAGATCAATAGGAGGAAATAGAGACTATAAAAGTAAGATAGGTAGAAGAGGGAGAATGCTCGCCTAAAAACATTGCCGAAGGTTCATCCGAAGATCGGGTCGACACTCGCATCCACTGAAAGGCCTAATCCGTGAAGAAGCAAAACACTAAAAGAAACACCGGATGCACTATTTAATACTACGGCAAAAGATCAGGCATGATGCATGCATGATGTATGACATGGCAAAGGTGTGATGCAATTAGACCATATTAAGCGGAACCGGGGTCCCGACAATTAATTAGGTGGTTCATGTTGTTTAGATACCCAGCAATTTTAAATGTTGTATTAACAAGGCAAAATATGTCACCGGTTCAATGCACAAATTTAAATGGAGCACATATTAGACTAGATTCGCCCGCATATAGTCTTAATATACACTTACTAGGTGAATCGACATAAGACCCCAAAACCCCATGTTAAGAATGCAATCATGACAATTTAATATGCAACATTTTATATCATTCATAAAAATAGGGGTCTCGGAAAAGGAGATCACACTTCTAGGATCGAAGATCTTGGCGACTTGGAGGGGTTCGGTTTCGGGCTTCGGATCCGTGTCAGGGCTTGATGGTCTTTGGGTCCGTGACGACGAACTTGCCATCTGTGAAGGAGAACTTGGGGTATTGCAATTCCGTGTAGAAGTTCTTGGTGTTCTAGGGTCTCCCGACGATCTTGACTGACATAGTTCTCGTCCTGAAGGTCCCTTCATATCAGTCTTGTACTTCGCGTGACGCTAACGATCTTGTCAGAATTATTGTGTGGTCTTCGAGAGGTAATACTCTTCGGGTTCACAAACGCAGTGCGACTTAGCCTAGGTTTATCAACACCTAATGGCCAACACATGGTGAATACAGGCTTCACAAAACGCGAGACAGATAAACGCAACTATGCTAGCAAGCACACAAGCACACATGCAGCAGCGGCCAAGGGCCCAAACACGGGAAGATGTCCACGTCGGCGCTTGGCAAACAGAGGAATGACGACAAGCTTGGACGCGGGCCACTAGGGTCGATGGCCAACCATAGAAGGATGGAGGCCGTGGAGAGGTGCTCTGCTGCAGAGGCGGGGAGGAGGGGTCGCCGGCGCGACGGCGGCCAGAGGAGGCAGAGGCGCCCGTGGTCGAGCTCGGGCATGGCAACTGAAGGTGACACTCGGGATGGAGGCAAGGAAGGGAGGCGAGGCCGGCGCAAGGTCGACGAGGCGGCGCCTGGCAAGGTGGCGGTCAGACGCAGGAGGAGTCGTGCATGGTGGAGATGGGGGACGGGTCGCAGGAGAGAAGACCGGTGGCTCGGGCGGAGGTGGAACCTGGAGGGCGGCCTGGCGGCGAGCGGCAGGGAATAAGAGAGCCAAGCGGCGGCAGGGGGGTTGGGACCGAGGCGAGAGAGAGAGAGCGAGGGAGAGGAGCAGGTCGAGCGACGGGGTGGAGCGCGTGGGGAGGATGCAGAGTGGGGTCGGGCCGGTGATTGCAGGGTGGGGCCAGGGGAAGTTTGGTTGACTGCGGGTGGGTGGGTGCGTTCTTCCAACGCGTGCGTGGGTGGGGTGGAGGCGTGGGTGTTGTGCACAGCGGCGGCAGGGTGGGGGAGTTGGGGGTAGGGAAAGGGGATCTAGGGTTTGTAGGCATTTAGGGTTAGGGTTTGGTTAGGTGGATTGGGCCAAGGGGGGTAGTAGTCTGGCTGGCTGGGCTTTTGGCCTGGCCAGCCGACTTCCCCCAAAAACGTTATTATTATTATTATTATTATTATTATTATTATTATTATGTTTTAATTTAATAGGCTTGTGCAAACAGTTTTAGGCAAACAAAAAATATTACAGAAAAGCCTGTGGTTTAATTTGAGATACATAATGGAGTAATGACAAACGAAAATAGGGTTTTTGCAAATTAGTTTTATGAACAAACATGCATGATGATGTCATGATGATGCAACAAACAAAAACACAGCGATTTTCTAGTAGTGGTTTTACCCGGGGTGCTACAATTCGACACCACTAACAATGGATCTCGCCCTCGAGATCCGCCTCATGGTACGGGGAAGAAGGCCGAGGGTCTGAATCCTCTCGCTTCGTGAAGATCTTCGCGACACCACTAACAAGGATTCTTTCTTCATCTTGAAATCGGCGACACCACCAAAAAGGGTCGATGCTCTCGTTCATCGAGAGAGCACTCTGGACAAACAAAGGTCGAAGGTAGAGGTATCAAAAGTTAAGGCCACCTCTAACTTCAGCAAACGGAGTAGAATTGCTTGATCCACCGATTCAATGCACAAGAGCGAATGTTAAGAGTAGTCGGATGGTGATCAGTCCATCGCGCACCCAAAGCATTACTCTGCACATGAATAGGAGAATTATGCAACCAACTCTCGGAATTTAGACTGAAGATCTCGACAAGCGAGGTTCGAAAACTAAGGAGGGATGGAGATTCTCATCAGATCTGATGTAGATGACTTCGTCGTATCGGAAAACACGAGGATAGAAAGAAAAAATTTAGTGAATTTTCGGTCCACTAAAAGGTACAACAGATGAAAGATTCATCAGATAGCATGAATGTCGGATGTTGAAGCACCGTTACAAGAGGATGGAAGCGAAACCCTAAAGGTACGACGGAAACCCATCCACGAGAAATCCTGGACTCGAAGAAAAGATAAGAGAGAAGATTCAAAACAAGTCGAGATAAGAGGAGAATAGCAAAGGGGTAAGAAGTAAAAGCAGACCTAATCAGACTTATCCAACAGATTTTCCAAAATAGTTTTGACACTCTACGACGTCCGTTAGCTAGGTTATCCTACAGGCTGGACCAATGGGGTATCGTAACTGCTGAGCTCTGATACAACTCTGTAACACCCTCAGAATCGACCCTATGACAGTTTCAGCGATTCCCGCCAAACCCGCATAGAAACGATTCAGAGGTGCCCACCAGGCACTTTCGTGCGGGTGGAAAACGAAGTAATACCATTACACAATAGTCCACGATGGAACCCACAGAACAGATATATACAACAACGACTCAAAGAGTCAAGAATACAAATATACAGTACAAAGATCCAAATCACCTTGAAATGATACAGCATCCAAGTACGAACAAGATGCAAATTGAGCTAAGAGCCCTGAAGAATAACCAATGATGTCCATAACCCTGCCTAGGCCAAGCCGGAAGGGTAACCCTGCTAACGACGTTGATCTCGAAACCTGCTAAAACAAAAGGGGTGTCGACAAAGGGCAAAGGAAAAAGAGAGCGGTCATTACTGAGGCCAGTACACGGCGAGACTAGAATTCGGCGGTCCTCGCCTACATAGGTATGGTGGACTGAAGCGGCGGCGCAGCATGCACTAAACAACCTATAGAGACTCGATATAACTGCCGGCTATCAGGGAGGGATAAGGAAGACCTATTCGGAACCATCCTGATACTACCACCAAACATACCCATCCTGGTATTTCCCCCTCGAGACTAAACGAGGAAGTCAACCGAGGAACTCACACAGTTGGCAGTTTTATTTATTCAGTTATCGTTGCAGCAATTACTAGTCAGGTATAGATAGTCATCCTGATATAATAAGCAGTGGGCACTTTTAGTTAACCATTTCGTTGTAGTTGCAACACTTACTAGTCAGATACAATTAGCATGAGATATCCCAAACCCAGCAGTTGTTGGTACTTTTATTTAGCCATTCCGTTGTAGTGAACCTGATTACTAGTCATATCAGATACAAGTCAAATTATAACAGTAAACTTTAGTTATAGTTGTCTATGATCGAGAACTGTGCTCCAAGTCGTCCATAACCGCGGACACGGCTTCTCGAAAAGATTTAACCCTGCAGGGGTGCACCAAAGTTTCCACACGCACCTACACCCTTGTTGTCAGATCAGGTGGGTACAAGATCACAAAACATACACCCAATGGTATGTAGACGGGGTTTCATACACGACGTTTCCCAGACCCAAAGCAAGCACGGGGGGCCACTCCACTAAGCTACCCGTAATGAAGTCGGCCGGTCTCTGAGACAGACCCAGGGTTTGTGCCGACGGATGTAAACAACTGGGAACCCGAAAGTGTGACTGGGCTTGTCGATACAGCGAAAACGTATCACGAGGTTCCTAAACAGTACAGGCGCTCCACGCGCAATCGTAAATAAAGCAGTAAAACATGGCATACATACATGATAGTAATAAAGCCCCAAACTACTTTGTGGCCCCCAGTACAGTACTTTGAAATCAGGTACTAAATCGATGGGGGTGCCCACACACCCCACCTGTGGTTAGCGCGCTCGATCTCGGAACAGGTGTCAAGAACTCGGGGTCCTACGGGACATAGGTGGATGGTTAAAAACCAAATATTGTCTATTACCCACCGTTGCCTCTGCATTTACCTACTTTCAATTTTAGTTATTAAACAGATATTAAATCCATGATCATATCCACCATTAAGCATGTGCAACCACCCAACAACGGTGGAACATCGACGACACAAAGCAGCACCTGAGCAAGCAACTATGACTCGCAAGGCCGACTATCGACCAAACAACAGGTAATAGGAGGTGTCCAAGGCAATATAATGGCTGCAAGGGATATCTCGGGTACGGAAACTAGAGCATCACAACACAGATAGCAATAGATCAATAGGAGGAAATAGAGACTATAAAAGTAAGATAGGTAGAAGGGGAAGAATGCTCGCCTGAAAACATTGCCGAAGGTTCATCCGAAGATCGGGTCGACACTCGCATCCACTCATCGGCCTAATCCGTGAAAAAGCAAAACACTAAAAGAAACATCGGATGCACTATTTAATACCACGGCAAAAGATCAGGCATGATGCATGCATGATGTATGATATGGCAAAGGTGCGATGCAATTAGACCATATTAAGCGGAACCGGGGTTCCGACAATTAGTTAGGTGGTTCATGTTGTTTAGATACCCAGCAATTTTAAATGTTGTATTAACAAGGCAAAATATGTCACCGGTTCAATGCACAAATTTAAATGGAGCCCATATTAGACTAGATTCGCCCGCATATAGTCTTAATATACACTTACTAGGTGAATCGACATAAGACCCCAAATCCCCATGTTAAGAATGCAATCATGACAATTTAATATGCAACATTTTATATCATTCATAAAAATAGGGGTCTCGGAAAAGGAGATCACACTTCTAGGATCGAAGATCTTGGCGCCTGGAGGGGTTCGGTTACGGGCTTCGGATCCGTGTCACGGCTTGATGGTCTTTGGGTCCGTGACGACGAAGTTGCCGTCTGTGAATGAGAACTTGGGGTATTGCAATTCCGTGTAGAAGTTATTGGCGTTCTAGGGTCTCCCGACGATCTTGACTGACATAGTTCTCGTCCTGAAGGTCCCTTCATATCAGTCTTGTACTTTGAGTGACGCTGACGATCTTGTCAGAATTATTGTGTGGTCTTCGAGAGGTAATACTCTTCGGGTTCACAAACGGAGGGCGACGTAGCCCAGGTTTATCAACACCTGATGGCCAACACATGGTGAATACAGGCTTCACAAAACGCGAGACAGATAAACGCAACTATGCTAGCAAGCACACAAGCACACATGCAGCAGCGACCGAGGGCCCAAAAACGGGAAGATGACCACGTCGGCGCTCGGCAAACAAAGGAACAACGACAAGCTTGGACGCGGGCCACTAGGTTCGGCGGCCGACCATAGCAGGATGGAGGCCGTGGAGAGGTGCTCTGCTGCAGAGGCGGGGAGGAGGGGCCGCCGGCGCGACAGCGGCCAGAGGAGGCAGAGGCGCCCATGGTCGAGCTCGGGCATGGCGACCGGAGGCGACGCTCGGGATGGAGGCGAGGCCGGCGCAAGGTCGACGGGGCGGCGCCTGGCGAGGTGGCGGTCAGGCGCAGGAGGAGTCGTGCATGGTGGATATGGGGGACGGGTCGCAGGAGAGAAGAGCGGTGGCTCGGGCGGAGGTGGAACCTGGAGGGCGGCCTGGCGGCGAGCGGCAGGGAATAAGAGAGCCAGGCGGCGGTGGGGGGGGGGGTTGGGACCAAGGCGAGAGAGAGAGAGGAAGATGAGCAGGTCGAGCGACGGGGTGGGACGTGTGGGGAGGATGCAGAGCGGGGTTGGGCCGGTGATTGCACGGTGGGGCCAGGAGAAGTTTGGTTGACTGCGGGTGGGTGGGTGCGTGCTTCCAACGTGTGCGTGGGTGGGGTGGAGGCGTGGGTGTTGTGCACAGCGGCAGCGGGGTGGGGGAGTTGGGGGTAGGGCAAGGGGATCTAGGGTTTGTAGGCATTTAGGGTTAGGGTTTCGTTAGGTGGATTGGGCCAACGGGGGTAGTAGTCTGGCTGGCTGGGCTTTTGGCCTGGTCGGCCGACTTCCCCGAAAAAGTTTTTATTATTATTATGTTTTAATTTAATAGGCTTTTGCAAACAGTTTTAGACAAACAAAAAATATTACAGAAAAGCCTGCGGTTTAATTTGAGATACATGATGGAGTAATGACAAACGAAAATAGGGTTTTCGCAAATTAGTTTTATGAACAAACATGCATGATGATGTCATGATGATGCAACAAACAAAAACACAACGATTTTCTAGTAGTGGTTTTACCCGGGGTGCTAGATTTTCTCCCTAGTAGCAACAACACATCTACAACCTTAGATATTTCTGTCACTTCCCTTAGATTAAATATAGGCATGAACCCACTATCGCGCATAAATACTCCCTCTTAGAGTCACTAGCATCTACTTGGACAAGATAGCTACTAGAAACGGAGATCATGCAAGATCTCAAACAACACATACATGATAGAATCAATAAGACAAAACCATTAATCAATCTAACATAGTAATCTTAATATCCATTGGATCCCTGCAAACACAACATGCATGATTACAAATAGATGATCTTGCTCATGAACGGAGCTCACAAGATCTAAACATGGTAGCACAAAGGAGGAGATACAGCTATCTAGCTACTACATGGACCCATAGTCCAAGGTGGAACTACTCACGCTTCATACCGGAGGCTGGCATGATGAAGAATCATACCTCCGGGATGATCTCCCCTCCAGCAGGGTGCCGGGAAGAGCTTCAGGTCCCTCCGATCTAGGGACGATGGTGGTGGCTATAGACTGTTTCGTGGAATATTGATTAGGTACTTAGGGTTTTGGTATCGGGGGTCTTTATAGGTGAAGAGGCGAGGCAGGGGGCAGCTAGGGCGGCCGCACCCCCACCCCCCAAGCACGGGCCAGGCTTGGCCGCGCGGCCAGGGGGTGTGGCTCCCCTTCGTCTCGTATTCTGGAACCATGTTCCCCACGGTAAAATATTTACTTTGGCTTTTGTCCCGTCCAATTCCGAGAATATTGATTTTCTGCCTTTTCTGGAACCAAAAACAGAAGAAAACAGACAACTGGCACTGTGGCATCTTGTTAATAGGTTAGTACCAGAAAACATATAAAAATACCTCAAAGTGTAGACAAAGCAAAGCAAAGTAGATACTAAACAAGCATGGAACATAAAAAATTATAGATACGTTTTCAACGTATCATCTGCGGGGAGGGTGTTGATCCACTGTCGAGTCGCTCCCTCCATCATCAGGGGAAGGTAGCGAGCGGCGAGGAGGTCGGTGTGGCCGGCGATTCCCATCGCCATGAGGTGTGTGTGTCTAGCCACACGGCTGGATCATATGTAGGATCGTACTTTTCGATCTCTTTCGGCACTTTGAAGTTCACCGGGTATTTCTCGCCTCAGATCATCGGTCTGAAGCACTGGGGGCCGACTCGACTTAGGGAGCCTCTTGGCTCGCCGTCGTTGCAGTTGGTGAGGGTGTGCCTCATGTCGTTGGGCTGGCGTGTGCGCCAGCTTTGGTTGTTGATGATGTGGGTTCGCGCATTGACCGGCTGCCCGTTGGCGGCGACCGTGTTGTTCAACGGTCGCGGATCATTGGTGGAGAGCGCTGGGTGCGTGACCCGTGGTTGGTGCTGCATGGGGCATGTGTGGCGGGCAGTTGAGGGTGTTTGCCATCGATGGGCGGCCGCTTGAGGCCGCCCTTCTTCCGGAGGAGCAGGAGTACATTCGCCCCCGCGAGTCGGCTCCTGCGACTTGCTGCTCGATGGCCTTGCGAGTAGGGGCTTGGCATACTGGATTTGCAGCGCGCCTTCCCCTGTGATGTTGAGGTTGGCGACTGCTGCCTGCCCCCCGATGATGTTGTCCATCGGAGTGGAGTACAACGGGAGGCCGTTCGCATCCCGCTTGTGCGGAGAGATGATAACTCTCGGATGGTTAGGACGGGGCGTGCGGATGGGTGGCGGTGGGAATGGTCACTGATAGGGATATGCCGACTAGGGTATACCCAGCAGGACGTTTCCTACTGGATCCAACTCCCAACGAGTGGGCCTGCAGGACGACGACTGGATCACGACACAAGAAGGATCCAGGCGACTGGAAGCTGAAGGCCCCGAAGCATAGCTAGGCCCAGTCGGATTAGGTCAAAACCCTCTGAGTCCTTATCCAACTCGGTTGTAGATCTATAAACCCTAGCGAGGTACCCCTATACAAACCTCCCTAGGATACGCATAGCACTCACATTCAATCATACACCCCATCGACTCGCCGCCTAGCCTCCGAGGTCACCCATTGTAATCTCTCGATAATACAATCTAGCAGGAGTAGGTGTTTACCCTCTGGGGGGCGAACCTGGGTAAAACCTTGTGTCTTTGCCCTCATCTCGCACAGCAGATGGCTGGCTGCCCTTGCCCTTCGTTCTACTACTCGCTGCCAATCGCAGCATCTACCGTGACCATTCCCATAAAAATCGTCCTACGGAGAGTGTCATACCTTCAGTCGTACACACGTATGTTTATTTTACATATTACTTCCATCTTACATGATTTATTGACTGAGCATAATCACTTTCCAATTGTATGTTGTCAACGAAGGGAAGTAGCAAAACTGCCACAAGTTGGCCCCATAGGGTTGGGGTGTACGTTGCAGAGTGGGACACTGCTACAGCCCGACTCTAGGACTCAGATGCCTAGTTTGACATGAAAGAGTTCAACAACTATTTGGATAACTACATGACCGCCACACGTCTACGCATCGCACAATAATCTCACTAGAGGAGATGCCAGGCGTGGCTAATTGGGATAGTTATCCGAGCCAGTATACTGCGGGCAGCAGATAGTACATGGTAATACATTGTCTTTATCTAATGCACCTACTTGTTACACAGTTTCCCGTCCATTTATTCAGCATAGTGAGGCCACTTGCAGGCACAAATGATAGCCAATCTTGCGACGAAGAGTGCTGATTACAAACGCTCCCTTTCGCCCGGACCCCTTCTTATTCATCGCCAGGACCAACAGACCTAGCTGAGTCGCCTGGAGGAGAAGCTACAACGTATCTACGGGGTTATCACGTGCACCCGCTCTTTGGACATTGCTCACCACCCGACACCACAGCGGCCTCAACGTCACTCGACGCGCCAGCAGTAGCCGCGTCCACCCTCGCCAACAGTCTCCGCATCCACGGCTTAGACCACAGACAACACCGAGACCTCCTCCCCAGACCAGGCTGGAGGTTCGTCATGGAAGCAACAATCTTCTTTGGACTGGTGGCAACATCAGCAGCATCCACCTTTGCATGCTGGAGGTTTGTCGTGACAACATCAACAGCAGGAGGCTTGGGGCCACCCTCCCATGCCAAACTACGGGTTTCGTCCACAGCCATAGCCACATGGTACGCGTCTTACATGGAAAGTGCCGAGGCTCACTTCATATCAATTTCTTATATACTTCGTTTTCATGTGCAAGTTGGGTGAACATTTTTCAGACTCCTCCGCCAGACCCCACACATGCGACTCAGTACGATGAGCACGGATCAATGATTCCTCCCCGAGAGGTTTGGCCGCCCCACAAGTTCGGCTGGACGACGCCCCCTAACCCACCACCTGAGCGTCGTGGCAGACGACGTCGCTGATATGTCAGACGTGTCTATCTATCACTGTATAAGACATATATGTATCTATGGATGAGACATGTCTATCTATGTATGTATGAGACACATTTCTATTATTTTATGTTTTTATTCGACAAACACTTTAACATATCTTGCGACACAGTTCAATATAACTTGTGGTACATATATCTACCTATGCTTGCGACACAGTTCACCATAACTTGCGACACAACTCTTTATCCCTACGATGTTGTCTTTCCCTTTCCCTTCCCCTTCGATGATGCCTCACCCTTTTCCTCCCCCTTCGATGATGTCTCTCCCTTTCCCTTCGCCGATGCCTTGCTCTTTCTCTTTTTGGCATGTGCCTTCTTTTTGGTGGCGGCATGAAGATATCATTCTCATCTTCTTCCTCAGTATGGCTCTAACCAGCCCCATAGGTTGTCTACCCAAAACTCCATCGACCTGGTGGTCCAAAGCTTTAATGCTTCCCACAACGCATTCATCCTGAGAAGTTCTTTGCAAATTTCTTCAGGAGTCCTCTTAGGGCGGATAAACCTAAAGAATCTCCCAGCCAACTCATTGAGGAGTACGTCACTACTAATGAGAGTATCCCATGCAACTGGAGCTTCATCTATCAAAAACTCTCTGGCCAAACGTAAAAGCAGTTGGGACCCCCCACAACTCAAACCTACGATTGGAAGGAGAACTAGACATTTTTAGGAGAGGAAAAAGCTTGCGTGCTTACAAATTTGAGAGAGGGAGGGCTTTATAGAGTGAGAAAAGAAGAAATGGACGGAAGAAGTAGGCGGGAAAAGAATGGCTCGAGCATCTAGCGGGAAGAATCTGGTGAGAAGGAGTTGGCGGGAAACATTTTGGCCGGAAATAATCTGGCGGGAAAACATTATGGCGAGAGAAAATTGGTCGAAAAAAGGGTGGCTAGGACTAACATTGTCTAGTTTTAGCTAATAACATAATGTTGCATTGATTATGCAGAAAATGGTGAGGCCTAAGACGATTAGGTAGTCGGCCAGGCCCTGACCGAAACATTCTTTCGGTCTGGATGTGACCGACTGCTCTATTCGGTCTAGGCTTGATCGAATGGACTATTCGGTATATGCCTGGCCGACTGTATGGTGGACTCTGACCGAACGTCCAATAGGCTTATCCTAGACCGATTAGAAGCCATTCGACTTGGCCTAGACCGCAAAACGCTAGATTTATAAATTGTAAAAATTATGCAATAGATATAAATTAAAAAATATTATTTTAAAAAAGTTCGCTTATTTCTAGAAACCCGATTTTTCAATAAGCCGAATTACCCGACCCGATTTTCGGGTAAACCGAACGCCCAGCCTGTATCTGGAAGTTTCCAGCGATCCCCTGCTCTCTTTTTTCGCAGCAGATTCTGCTCCTCCTGACCCAGCTGGCCCAACCCCGCCAGCCCAACACGACCGACCTGGTCGATCTCCAACCAACTGCCAACTGGTACCCAGCCTGCCCCTCCCCACATCGTCCTCGACATTTCTCCACCGCCAAAACCCCACCGCCCACCATGTCGCCATCGCCGCCGCCTGCGCCGGCGACGGATGAGGCCAGAGCTGAGGAAGAGGAGATCCTCTTACGCCTCCCGCCGGACGACCCAGGGTGCCTCTTCCGCGCCTCCGTCGTCTGCAAGGCCTGGCGCAGCCTCCTCACCAGCTCCAACTTCGGCAGCCGCTACCGCAAGTTACACCGGATACCGCCCTTGCTCGGCTTCTTCCAGAACCACGACACCGTCCGTGTATGGTTCGAACCCTCGTCCCCCACCTCCCCCTTCCTCCCGATGCATCCCGACCACCGTGAGCTCTTCGTGCTCGACTGCCGCCACGGCCTCGTCCTCTTGAGAACTCCTATCAACAACGAGCGTGAGGCTGCCGAGAGCCTCATCGTCTGGGACCCCATCGGCCGCCGCCAGTGGGAGTTTCCTCCTCCGGAGTTTGCCGCCAAAATCCTCTACGACAACGCGGTGGTGCTCTGCGCCGCCGACGGCTGCAACCACCTCGACTGCCATGGCGGCCGCTTCCTCGTGGTCTACGTGGGCACCGAGTACTCGTTCGCCAACGCCTCCGTCTTCTCTTCGGAGACTCGTTCCTGGAGCCCCGTTGCCTCTTGTATCCCTCATGAACCCAACCTCGAAATCGCCGGGTTTCAGCCCAAAGTCCTTGTGGGAAATGTACTCTACTTCAACTGCATACTGGGCTCGATAATTCTGCGGTTCGATTATATCAGGCTGGAACTATCAATAATTCACGGGCCAGGCATCAGCATGCCGGAAACCCCTACTTCTTACATCTTGAAAACAGAGGACGGCGTGCTAGGATGCGCAATTAAGCAGGAATCTAGCCTTCGGCTGTGGTCGATGGATACTGCCCCCGACGGATCTGTGGCATGGACGCAAGGCAGGGACATCGAGCTCGGGATGTCGCTCGTTAAGCACAACGTGATTGGCTTTGCGGATGGAATTGGCGTCTTCTACCTGAGAACAGACAGTGGCATCTTTACAGTTGACTTCAATTCAGGCAGAGTCAAGAATACACATCCCATCATAGGTTTCAATGCCATTCCCTACACGAGCTTCTACACTCCAGGTGCTAGCATTGTTTCCATCTTCAAACCTGTATAAGCTTGTATATATATTTGCTCTGTTGCAATTTGTATCGTTTAGTAAGGCTGTAAGTAATATTGTTAGCGCTGTGAAAGCGTGGACGATGGTGCATTTTCTCAAGAATAAGATTGTGAAATTAGAGACCGTAATCCCATATATATTGTTTCCGTTTCAGATCAAGTTAGGGCCATAACGCTGCCATCAACCATGGCCTCCTCCTCGGAGAATGTTGAGGCCGCCCAAGATGAGGAGGGGGACAGATGGGAGGAAGTGGGCAATGGGGAGGAAGAGGGGGGACAACTGGAGGACCAAGCTTCCCAGGAGCTTTTCATCAATGGGTCTAAAGCATTTGAGGAGAGGAAATTCGTCAGCTCTGTGGACTTCCTATGCCGATCCCTTGAGCTCAGGTTAGGGTTCTTCCTTTCCACCCGCTGCTCTTTCCCAAAGCCTAGCTGTAGCTTGCATACATATGGATTGTTGGATACAAAGTTCCAATTAGTTCATTTCTCTTATCCCCTTATTGGTCTATATTATTGGTATTTGTGTACGTGATTAGTTTCTTTGTGATTTTTGACTTATGTATTTGGGAGATGAATTTAGTTGGGTTTAGGATGTTATGCTGATCAGGGCAATGTGGTACGTAACAATACTTGGGATCTGGTACTTGCCTCTTATGTTATGCTGTGAGAACTGCGATTCCCGATGAATATTGAACCAAGGTATATTTGCTTCAGAGAGTAGGTGGTACTCTATCTTGAGAAATGTGCATATGTTTCTCTGGCTGTAAATATTTCCTCTCAGTGCAACTTATCTATACGCTACTTGACAAAGTCACTTCATGATCTGTACAAGAACTAGGCTGCTGTTACTACTTATAAAAGGTAATCAAAGTGAAAATAGTTAGCACCTTCTTCCTTTAGTATTGTGGCAGTTACTTCTGATTTTCATGTTCTATCTAGGATTATATTACCTTTCGTAGCCTTACGCCCTTGTTATCACTCAGGGTGGCACATCATGGTAAACTTTCTCCAAAGTGCAGTGACACATACTACAGATATGGATGGGCTTTGCTGCGCAAAGCTCAAGCCCGGATTACATCAAATTTATATCAACTGATAGGTACGAACCTGGCAATTTCATTTTGAAAATTTAAAGGGTGTGTCCCTTTACCACATTCAGTCGAATTGCACTGAGAAACATTGTTATTCTCTATATGTAGTTGATAACATTACTGATTATGATTTATGGCTTTGTCTCTTCATCTGTTCATGCCTGCTGAGGATATTCATTTGTTCCTGTCATGCTAAATGCTGATATAACCATTGGTTGGCGCAGAACTCAAATGGATAGATGATTCTGATTCTTTTTATATGTTTTTTTCCTTTTCAGATTTGGATCTGGCATGGAAAATGTTGCATGTTGCAAGGGTAATACTTGAGAAGAGTCCTGGCAGCACTAGAGAGAAAGTTAAAATCTTTGTTGCTCTTGCTAAAGTCTCTATGCAGAGAGGTAGTGTCAGTTATCTTAGTTACGCCTGCTTTTAGTTGGTGAATGGTCTCGATGCTTAGTATGGTCCCACATTTTATTTGCAGAAGACATAGAATACTCATTCATCGCCTGCTTCAAAGCTTTGGCCATCTTGGAGCGTTTGGCTCAGCCTTACTATCAGCATATTATGAATTTGTATCCTCCTTGTGGTAGTAACAGTATCAATTATCTGCCTTATAGTAGTATAAAGCATCATATCTGCAAACTGCAACCCAGGTGCTACAGTGTTTGCGTCCTCGTAGGCATGCATCTCCAGGGTTTTAGGCGTACATCTTGGTTGACTTGAAAATTTATGTGGCTAAACCCTGAAAGCCCCCTTTTCATTGTGTACGTCATCCATTTATGCTTTCAATTAATTTGAACTGGCTGACACCTTGCACAGGTATCTTCATTTATGTGAATACGCATAGTACTGTATGACTAGGGATCAGCTTTGATCATAAAGAATAATTCAGTTTGATAGCGCTGGCATGTTGCAGATTTTGGTTGTTCCTCCTTTGTCGATTTCCTTAATTCAGTCCTAGAAACAAACAGATATGTTTGACCTTCGAGTTCCACAAGAGTGGAGATGCAAAGGCTATTTCATTGTGGAAGTCGCGTATACAGAACCTGAAGAGGGCCAATGAAGCCTTGCTGGCTGATAAAGGTGACGATGCATCTGGTACTGAAGTTTGCTTTGAAGAATCCTCTCTAGCCAGGGATATAAAGTTTGTTACTAACATATTGTTGAGTGCACTAGAGAAGAAGGTAAAGAAGTTAGATTTCGTACGTGCTACCTACTTTGTTTTTCCTCATAAACCTAGTAGAGTAATATTTTATAAAGAACCATTAGGAACAATGCCATTTTTGAATATTTTGGATTCAGCTTGAAGACCTGGAGCAAGCAATATCAACCCCAGTCTCAGAGGCAAGTGATGAGGAGTATGTTGGCGATGATGTGCGAAGAGCCGCATATTTGACTTCTTCTTCACAGTTTTCTGGATCAAGCGATACTATGTCAACGGCAGAAACAATTGGGACTACTGGTAGTACCGGAACGGACCTTGAGGCTGCAGGCCGAGGCATCAAACGAGATAGCGATGAGCAGATCGATGCTGAACCTAGTCCCAAGAGGTTCGCAGAGGACTATCCATCTGCAGAAGGTGATAGCAGCAACAGCACAGATGGTCAATCTCGAAACACAGAAGGTGATAGCAGCAACAGCACAGATGGTCAATCTGGAAGCACGGCACAGGATGGGTCTGTATCAGAGTAGAACTAGAGTACAGTTTCATTAACCGTAATTCTTTGTTAGTAACTTGCTCCTGGAACTTCTTACCCGGCATTTAGGTCCCGTTTTACTTACTGCCACATGGTCATTTTGTCAGAGCTGTATTGCTTAATACTAGATAGCAAGCTCTTCATTTTGGCATGTATGGAGTGGTTTCAGTCTCTTGTTTAGCTGCAGTCATATTTCGTTTAGCTAAGGCAGATGTAACTGGAGTGATCATCAATGGTCAACCTGCAACTGTTGCCTTGTGGCGAAAATGATGTTTTCAGTTTTCAGTTAGGCAGATTCAGGTGAGAAAGTTCTCCATAATCATTGTCAATTAGAAAATTAAGTATTCTATGCCTGTCAAGCAGATTGAAATATGAATATATATCCCTCCCTTTGCAGAAAAGTAAAATGAATATTTGTGGTCTAATTCTCTTGAGCGAGAATTTCATGCATTATAAGTGTATCAGAGGAGAGAGATATAGTCAAAATCTGTAGCCAAGAACTGCATCCATTCTGCACCCCAGTTTGAGGAGTGGAGAGCTGGAAAATGATCAAATACTGTCTCGAGCTGTCTCCATCAGAGAAAGGATCTCTTTGCTGTGCAAAATAAGGCGCATGAGGTGGGTGACTAGTGTTTGGTCCGGCAGCACGGATTCAGAGTCCTGGCGCCGGTGCTCCTGTAGGCTGTAGGAGGCCCACGGCCAGTGTCGTACTCGTCGAGGCTGCGCTGGTGCTCGACGTCGATATGGCACCGAGCTCGCTCATCTCGCCGCCCAACTCTGCATCTGCAGCAGGGGCCAGGCTCAATATCCTTGTTCATAGTTCAATGGCAAACCAAGTTCAATATCCTTGTTCATAGTTCAATGGCAAACCAAGTTCTCGTTTAGGTTGGTCAATTTCCTTTATGGCCTGATAATTTTGGTTTCATCTTCACGCTCATGCATTTCTGTTTCTGTGTCTCTTCATACATGCTTGTTCTCACCTTCTCTGGGTACTTTGTTTCCTTACATTAGAAAATATTTGGATCTATATTAGAGCACAATTGCTTTCTACTCCCTCCGTTTAAAAATATAAGATGTTTTAGGTTTGTGAATGAGATGTATCTAGACATCTTTTAGTGTCTAGATTCATTTGAACCTATACACTAAAAGGTGTCTAGATACATCTCCTTCACAAACCCAAAACATCTTATATTTCTAAACGGAGGGAGTATGTTGAAGCATCAATGAGATATCGTACTCAATATACCTCAGAGTTGCCAATGTTTTTCTTCTCTTGTACAGTTCCTCTACTGTCTCTGCCCCCATTCGTCCATTGTAAATTATAATCCAGGATAAAGGCTTTATCTTCTTAATGCTTTGTTTTATTAGTGTTGTCATATATCCCCCCATGTTTTAGTAATTCATATAGGATTTGGAATATGGTTCCTTCACATTCCAGGATAGTATGGTATTCATCATCCTCTTACATACAGCTTTTGGATGCTCCACTAATTTTATTGGAAATGTAATACCATATAATATTTCATAACAAAATGTTATCCAGACTATAGGTATTTTCATAGTTATCACCTTTTGTTTAAATTTGCAGAGATTATATGGAAACTAAATGGACTTCTGAACTTATTGGTTCCAAACTGTTATCCATCCTTCTTTGCCAAGTTAAAATTTCCATCTATTTCTTTCATTAGTTTGTCAGTCAAATGTTATATGTCTTTTTCTATTAGGTTTGCTAGATGCTCAATGGTCTCTGCAAAGAAGCATTTCCACATTCAGTTATTGTTTTTTCGGTTGTGCGAGTGACTTGATGCCTTCGTGATTTCATGCTGTTATGTTAGTTAAGACGTAGCAACAAGCTTCCAGTAGTCTTAAGCAGTAGAGGATAGGAGATGCCATGTTTTACCGATTTTAGCTGTCGAATCTGGTTACTTGACTTCATTGAATAAGTAGGCACATACTTAGTTAAGTCCCTAATGGTCAAGATAATGGGACCAGATAAGTTTACATCAGCTATCATAGCTAGAGGTAAATAATCTCTTGTTACCATCTCGTACCCAACTTGAGCACTATTGGGTTTCCAAGTGAAAGTGTGAGACTGTAGACTGTAGAGATAGGTAAAAATTACAGATGGTCATAAGCTTTAGACTGTAGGAATGCATTGCAGTTTGCACAAAAGTACAAACAAATATTTTTTTTCATTAGATCTTTCAAGCATACATGGTGTTCGGAAATTTGTAAGTTTGTAACTAGACTTACCAAACGAGTTATTTAGGACACCGGTGTTTGCTGACACATGAGTCACTTCTTTTCTAGGGATCCTCGGAATTGATCCACTTTGACTCCATAGTATACATATTGTGGGTACTGTTAATTGTTTATTATTATATTTATTCCACTGTTTCACTATGATCACTTGGTGCTTGTTGATTACAGATAAGGAAACTTGAGGTTCTACTAATTGTGTTAGGCTGCAGACAATCATGACATCATAGGTTATGTGCTGAATCAAAAGTGGGACGCCGTTGATATTTCTGGGTACCTTCTTCACTTAGCATAAGTGGTACTAATGTGGTGTCAATTATTGTTCTTCAATTTTTATGTTCATTCCTTGTTTTTGTTATAAATATTGTTTCCAGGAAGAACAGATTAAATGGTAACTGACTGAAATAGACATAACATAAAATGACTTTTTTAAAACCAAACAAATATTCTAGAGCTTTATTTACTAGCAAGACACAAACTCTCTCCAAGATTTACCTTTAACCAGTAATGTCATACAGAAGGGGGTTTTCATCTTCAAAGAAGTAGCACACCCTCTGTTACACATTAGTGGCCAGCGGTGTGCTAGGTAGGAGTATTAGGCTATTAGCTAGTACTCCCTCTGTTTCAAAATATAAGATGTTTTAGTTTTGTAAAGCAAATGTATCTAGACTACTTTTAGTACGTAGGTTCACTCAGGTTTGAAATGAATCTATACACTAAAAGAAGTCTAGATACATTTTCTTCACAAACCTAAAACATCTTATATTTTGAAACGGAGGGAGTACTTACTAATTGCTTGGCTTTTTTTGTGTTGTGATCATCTCTCCCTGGGAAGGAAGGAACTGGCAAAGAAGACAGTAACGGCATTGGTGAGGACCGTGGGATGGAGATCTCTTGGCTGTATTGCAGCCCAGCATTATTTGGTAAGCCAATTAACTCTTCTCCATCTATAGAAAGACCTACCTCCTATGGTCCAATAAACTGCAATTCTTGTGAAACTAGCGTTAGCCTTTGGCTTCCCCAAGGAGCGTCTCATAGACCATGGTGGCGCTCTCTCCAGATCTGCCGACGAACTCGTCCATGAGATCCTCTTCTGCCACCCGCCGTGTTCGCCTCTCCATCCTCTCCAAGCCCTGGTGCTGCCTCCTCTCCGACCCTGCTTTTCACCACCACTATGTCATGTTCCATGAGATGCCTCCTATGCTTGGCTTCCTCTACAACGAGTCCCATGTTGACGCACTCTCCATCGCCCAATTTGTCCCCACTACAGGGTCCTGTCGCCCGTGTACTCTTGAGCCCCAGATGGCTGACTTGGCAGTTTGCGACTGCTGCTATGGCCGTGTCCTCCTCGACTGTGGTGATATGCCCATGAAGCTCGGGACCAGGCTGCCGAAGAGAGCTCAGGTGCCCAAATGAGTCCTTGTTCAACATCGGGACCGCTGTGCTTCGTTCCGTGGATGGCTGCGACCATGCCACCTGCCTTGAGGGCCCCTTCCATGTCATGTTTTGTCAGTGGTGATGCATTGGAGGGGATCGCAACTGCCTAGCTGTACTTGTTGGAAAGTCCCTCTGTTTCCTCCTCATGTGTGGGTGGCAAGGCGCTCAAGTTCTCAAGTACAACATGGGAGGGCATTGCCTCTTGGTGATCAACCTGCCGTTAGCTCTTTCTCTTCACGACCAGGGACGTGTCCTTATGGCGTCAGAGGATGGCAGGCTGGGGATCGCCCACACCTGGACACTCATGCTCCACCTGTGGTCAAGGTAGACAGGTCCCGACGGAGTTGCAGCAAGGACGCAACATAGAGCCATCGAACTCAGGTCGTTTATCCCCATTGGAAATCCCACTATCAAAGTTGTAGACTTGTAGTGTTGATTGGCTCTATGGAGGGCGCAGATATCATCTTCACCACCGTTGATGACTTGGGTCATTAAAGTAAGGAAACATCAAGACATCACTTAACCACGTAGTATGGTTCTTCTGAATTTTTCAAGATGTTGACACAAGGTCTATGTATGTTGCTGGATTACATGGTGTTTTACTTGAGCAGATGTTCATTTCATGCTTGGCGTGCCCACTGGGAAGTTGGAAATATATATATTGAACCTGCTCTTTTTTCTCCTTACTCTTCTGAAAAATGATTGCTCGAGTTGTCTCGAATAGTCGTGTATGCCAAGGGCCTGGCCTACACCTGGAACTGGAAAAATTTGCAAGTTACGATGGCCACTTTTTTAGTCAAGTTACCATGCCTCAGGTAACAATTTCAAGTACTTACTCTGCCTCCGTGTAGTAGATTTTCTAACTTGCATTCCAGGATGCATGAAACCTGATGTGAGTTGAGCCACGCAATGTGAATCTGCTTGCGGCTCTGCAGTTTTCCCTTCTGCATTTAGGTAGGATTTCCAAGTGTAACATGCAAAATATGAGTCTTCGTAGTAAGATTTATTTATAAGACTAACGATAGGATTTAGTTGATATTTATGTTTCAAGGCTTTGCGCTATGACTTATGCTAGTTAATGATAATGTCATGGATTTTCCCACTTGGGAGGCCGTTTCAAAAGGAAAGGAATAACCCACTTGAAACTGAATGTATATATCTTGACTGAAACAAGGCTTGAACTGAGGGGTACAAACGACACATCAGATTTCATCTCAAAAAACAAGATTATGCTATGCTAGGGAAAATATGACACTCTTCTTACAAGAAATTGAGATTATCATTCACGATCCTACTGCTCTATGTAGATATGGTCACTCTGATTTTCGTGCTTTTCCTTTTCGGCATGCTGCTTCGGATTATCTAACTGTGACCTGAAGGTTTCATTTCAGTTTTTAGACTTGATATTGAATATGTGTACGGTGCTACCGTTTGCTTAGTAAAAAATATTATCTGGGTGGAAGCATTACTCCGTGAGCTTGGGGTCTCTCTCCAACCGTGTGACAATCTTGGTGGCCCCCAATCCAGTTTTTTATGGACGCACTTTGTCCGTGAGTCCGTTGCCAACAAGTTTCTTGATACCAAGTTTATTTCAAACAAAGACCAAGTGGCTAATGGTTTTATAAAAATGTTACCAGAAAAACTTTTATAAAAATGTTACCCAAAAAACTTTTAGCTGAATTTAGGTGTAATCTGAACCTTTCCAAGGCTCAGATTAAGAAAGGATGTTGAGAGCATCTCTACTAGCTACCCTGGAGGCCGATCCGGACGCCGAATTTCAGTCCTGACGCCGAAAACTGGTCCAGTCGCGTACCCAAGGACTTGTTTTCGGCCGGATTTTGGCCATTTTTGGTCCGGACTAGCCAGGCCGAACCCAGGTTTCCGGGTACGTCCTGCGAACGCCGGACTTAGCGATATCGGCGAAAAAAAATCAAAGCGGTGCGTGGACCCGCCGAGTCAGTGACGGAAGCCGAGTCGTCGTCCTCGGAACCACGCGGCGACCGCCGGGCAATAACTGCCCGTCGCGTCGGCCACGCGTCGCCGATTTACAACGCCACCGTCGTCGCCTCGGCTCCCGCGACGGACCGGCGGTCACTAACTTCCGCCGTTTCCACTTTTCCCGCCCTCGCCGCTATACCCCTCCCGCCCTCGCCGCACACCTCGACCTTTATAAGCTGTACCCTTCGTCGGAGATCTTCGCACTCTCTCACAGCTCCCCCACCCACGAGCCTAACTCCGGCGAACCTTCTCTCACCATGGGCGAACGCTATCCTGACGACGGCGCTGTGGCGAACGGCTTCGGCCGGCGCACCCTCCATACTTGGGAGGCGTGCATGTTGTACGAGGCGGGGTACATGGCGCCGCCGGACACGCGGATGCCTCCAGGGTGGACGCTGAGCGTCGGCGGCATCCCAATCCCGCCGGGGCCGACGCCGGAGGAGCTGTCGTACGATGTACAAGAGTACATCGCCGACATGGACAACCCCGCCGAAGCGGTGAGCGCCGACGCCCTCGTCTACTGGGGGAACTTCTTCGAGGAGCGGCGCCAACAGGAGCTCGCCCGCCACGAGGGGCTGTCGAATGAGTCCCCGCCGGCGCGCAAAAACTCGGCGGGGCACCGGCGTTGGTGGAGCGCACCAAGGCGGACGCTCGCCGCCGTGCTAGAGCACATCAACCGCGGGAACACTCCGCGGCTCAGCTTCCCGCACAACCCGACGTCGGCGGCCAGGACAGGTCGGCGTGCACCGGCGAACTGGGCGCCGAGAAGGATGGCGAGCATGAGCTCGTTCTCCTCCGCTTCAACGTCCCACTCTTCCGGCAGCACGCCGCTTCGCACGCCGACGGCCGTGAAGCGCGAAGCTGTCTCGCCGGCGTGCTCACCGCCGCGGACACGCGCGCACGGTATCGTCATCGGCGAGCCGTCTGCGCCTACGCCGCCAATAGGCCACCTGCGCCTACGCCGCCCCAAGAAAGAAGGTTCGGCGCCGGCCGAGGACGCCGCCTTGAAGATGACGCTGGAGCAGTCGCTTCGCGAAGCGCCGCCGCTTACGCCGACGCTTCCGCTGACGCCGACGCTGCCGCTGGTCGAGCCCTCCTCGCCGGACATCCTGGAATGGTCCAGGAGTGACTGGGAGAAGGCGGAGCATCAGCGTATCCTCGGCCTGTAGCAGCAGGCCGCACGGCGTCGGGTGCTGTCTAGGCGTGAGCTCGCCTACCAAGGCGCCCCGCTCTACGTCCTGGACGACGACGACGAGGACGCAGGCCCGTCCTACCAGCCATGGAGGTACGACGACCCTGTCCAGGGCAGCTCCCGCCAGAACCAGCCGCCGAGCGACGACGGCGGCGAGGATGACGGTCGGGCCGACCCGGACTACACGTCGTTCTACGACAACTTCGGCATGTAGGACGGCGAAGGCACCGGCGGCAGCCTTTTTAAGTTTATTTATGTACTAGTTTCGTTTAAATTTGATGTAATCCTTCTATATTTCGCCCAACTTAATGAAAATCTTCTAAATTTAATGAAATTTAGCCGAACTTGGAGACTCGGCCTGGGTACGCGGGTGGGAAAATAGGCGTACCCAGACCGAAAATAAGTTCAGTCCAACAGAAAAACGGACCAAATTTCGCGGTGCGTCGGCCAACGGGCGGAGATGCTCCGAAGACGTAACATGAATACGGTATTGTATGGTGATAGTAGACCGACCGTACATGCATTCCAGTCTGTAACATTGCCACCGTCAGGGGCATTTTCCTGACCAATATAACACGCCTGGCAGTGGCTATGGTTTCGTCTAGATTGACAATGCTTAAAACTTTTTAAGTAATATAAAGCCCCTCCTTATAGAGAAGGGAGGGAATACCATTTTCAAAAAGAAAGGAAGAGAATGCCTTTGATCTTAGTTGTCCGAGAACTTTTTATGTTTAAGTCAACTGACGTTATCTTGATCCAAATTTTTCATAATACTAAATCATGTCTAGATATAGTTGAATCTAGACAAATCTAAGTAAACTAATTTGGGTCAAAGGGAGTACTATTTATCCTAGTTATAACTTATAAAATTTGTATTAATTCTCAGTTGCAACCTAGTTGCAATTAGTTAAATTTTCAGTGACAACCTAGTTGCAACTCATATGTAACTCTTATATTGCATGAATCACGGGGTAAAATTAATGGTGGGAGAGATGACTGGGACTTAAAAAGTTCTCGGACGCCTAAGAACTAGCAAATCCGTAAAAAAAATTTGTTAGTATGTATAATTAGTTTCCTAGTGTTTTTTTTTAGGTAATTTTCTAGTGTTGGTGTAATTAGGCTCCTTTGCACAACGTGAGTACAAAAGAAGACCATGCTGGCCAAGAAAAGAGAAACGATCGATGAGAGCTGATCGAGATATGTTACCTACCTACTGCATGCATAGCGTTTGAGTAAAGCTGAAGTCTTGTTCACGGACAGTTTGTACATGCGTACGTTTGTATAGACGATGACTAATCAAGGAGCTGGTTGCGGTACAATTATAACAGACGGTCATGCCGCAACTCTAGACTTCGAGAGGCATATACATTGGACATGTTCACACGATATAATGAACAAACCTTTTCTTTTGCAAAAGAATGAAAGTATCACCAATGATATTTTCATTAGTTGGCTTTATAAAATCTTAGAAATATATTCTGAGCTAGTATATTCAAAGTGATAAACTAGTATACTTTCTATCCCATTGTAGTGTATGACACGTACTTGGTAGTAGGGATGTATTTTCCCCGCTAACATTAACAATAAAATTAATAATTTACACTAGCCAGGGTCAAATATGTTTTCCTTCCATTCTTATATATAATAAATATTTTCATTAATCTCCATTGGAGATTAATAGTGTGGGATGATGGATGATTATCTTTTTGCAGTGTTTTTCAGGTTGTTGTGTCTTACTCCATCTGTTTCAAAATATAAAATGCTTTAGCTTTGTGAAATAAATGTATCTATACTATTTTTAGTATATAACTCAGGTTTGGAGTGAATCTACACACTAAAAGAAGTCTAGATACATTTTCTTCACAAACCTAAAACGTCTTATATTTTAAGACGGAGGAAGTATATCTTAGTATTTGTTTCTTTCACAGTTTTGATGAAAAGACACACACTAATATACTACTCTCTCCTATTCATAATAAGTGTCACTAATTTAGTAAATAAAAATAATCTCAAATGCGCATGTATGCCCCATGGATAGTTGAAGTTGAGTGGCTTGATTTGGTTGGCGTGTGACATCGATGTATCCAGGTCACTCCCTTGTCTACTTACCTTAACAACGGACTATATTAGCTTAGCTTAGGTAGATCTTCACGTGCAGCCACCTGCTCTCTACCGACCATCGTCTCCAAAGGCTTCTTTCTTCAACGAACTGGACAAGACTAGCACTGTCTGTTTTTTCCAACTGAAATCTTGTTGCGGTTTGAATGCCAACTGAAAGCTGCTGGCTTTTCAACTGAAAAAGTTCAAGAAGTCTTTGTTAGGGTTAGTCAAAGAGAAAAAAACTGAATATACTAATCAAGTATAGAAGTTTATTGTTACATGCATATCTCGTCTATACTAATTCCAAAACAAACACTACTGGAGTACACATTTAAGTATGATTGTTTTTTTGAACAGGGAAGGGTCACGAATGACCCTGATGGTGCTAGATTAACAACACACATGGCAGGTACAAATTTGCGCAGAAGACCCTAGCAACACTCGCACAAAGAACCTACATTCAAGGATAAGGGTCTGCAAATTTCAAAAATCACCCTAGCACTAAAAGTAAAAAGCAATCAGGTGCTTGGGTGCCACCGCCACAGATCGCCGGCGTCCTCAAGGCGATGCACACGCCGATGACGGAGGAGGAGATGCTCGAACACTCGCTGCCGGCGAAGAACCGCTGCAACCGACCATCTCGAAGTCTCCGGGGACGAACCACTTGTCGACGACGACACGGCGAGCTCCGGCGCAGAGGAGGAAGGCTGCTCCACCATGGAGAAGGAATATGGGTTGCCTTTTCGGCCAAAGATCATGGAGGTCACCCCGACGTCCGTGTGATCCGCTCGACGCTGCGCCGCCATACCAAGAAAGCGCAGAAACAGTTCAAGAAGACAACAGACCGAGGAAAGAAACTTTTGCTGATCCTCGCCACCATGGCGAGAAATAAGCAGGAAGCTCAGCCCTGAACCCCATCCTCCCGATTGCAGGTACAACACCAAGAACACACCCGTGAAAGCTGAGCCCGACCGCCACCACTCCTCTCTCTCCCGCCGCCACGGAGACCAAGAGAGAAGCGACAACACCCAGCAACTCGCCACAACGCCAATCCCCCTCGCCTCCTCGGCCGGCCAGGAAGGCAGCCATGGCTTGAATCTCAAGATGCAGATCTTGGTTCCTAGAGCGGCCTTTATTAGCGGTGTTGTGGGTGGCCGCCTCATCCTTCACCGCCTCCGACCATCGGAGGACCAAGAAGAACAGCAGCAGTACTCGACAAAATGAGATCTCGGCCAGAAAATCTCGCCCCCAACCGTCGGCATGACGCCAAGCTACGGCAGTCCGCCAACTTCTACAAGAACTACACCTACAACTACCTCCAGCGCCACCCTATATCCAGCTCCAGCCGGCTACTCTGGCGGAGGGGACGGCTGGGCGAGCCGGCTGCTCATTGGGGACTCTCAAGGAGGGGGAGAGGGAAGACGAGACGAGAGGAGATGTCTATGAGAATCCCATATTTAAGTATAAATCGTACTGTATGATCGGTCGAGACATATGCAGTGTTTGTTCTGGAACTAGTATGTACCGAAAAAGGTACTTCTCGGAATGAGTACCAGTGACATGCACGGCAGGCGTGATAGTCGGCGAGGACATGTTGTAATTCGGGTTATCTATTAGTAATTCGAAAATAGATATATACACACGAGATCTTAGTAATTCACGATGCCTACCATGCCTATTTCTATCAATCTTTGATCCCTAGTATGCACAAGAACAAAAAATAATACAGAAAGTGAGATTGGATATAATTTTGAGATAGATATCAAATGGCAAGTAAGCTACGGTTGTTTCGTATATTAGAGATTTTTTTTTTAAATGGGACAAAATACTTGCCAATTTCATTAATAGAGGAGAGGTTTTAGGGAGGTTTTACAAACCGGCTCTTTACCAAGAAGCCAAGAGAAAACAAGCTCAAAAGCAATAAAAGGTCTACTCTCGCGGCGTTATAGTACAAAGCGCTTTAACACTTGCAAGGCTCCACATAGCCACCGTATCCTTAATTTTTTCGATGATCAAAATGGTGGAAGGGTATTGGTTCTCAAACACCCACCCATTGCGCTCTTTCCCAATCTCTCAAGATACCAACATAGCTAGCGACACAAACGCCTTTCTCGAGTCCCCGTTCTTATTGATAGCAAGGTGCCACCACTCATTGACACTTTGAAAGTCAAGCCAACCACTAGGGAGAAGATCAAGAAGCCCAAGCCAAGCCTTAAGATCATCTCTAGCAGATACCGCATTCCACGTGAAACCGCAAAATAACCGTCGTTTTACAGTACGAGGCTTAAAAATGGTCATTCTAGATAACGCAACGTCTACCGCATCAGATTTTTTCTTGCGGTTCACCGCAAATGCGCGCTTCAGTGCTGCATATATGCCGTATAGAGGGCCCACACTGCGGTATACCGTATCTAGACGCTTCGGTTGACGCGAGGGAAATTTCCCCTCCCCTATTCCCCGCACAGCCACCGCTGTCAACGATCTGCCGCCACTGGCCGTTTCCACCCACACACTCTCTCTCCTCCCCACCCTCACTCTCTCTTCCCGCCCTGTCGCCATGGCGAGACCCAATTTGAACTTCTACGAGGTCGTGATGTTCGCACACTACAACATCCTCGCGTCGCCTCGCATGACGCTTCCGGCCGGCTTGGCACTCAGCTACGCCGGGTGCCGGTGGCGCCGGTTCCGCGCGGTGTCGAATTTGCTCGCCAGATCGAGGATTGCCACCGCCAACTGGCGGAGTGGAAGATGGAAATGGCCCGGTACGCGGCGATGAGCTCGTATTGGAGGAAGTGATTCAACAAGGAGAGCAGGGCGGCTCTTGCCCTCTGCGTCATTCACGAGCGACAGGTCCACCCCGATCTCCGCAACCCCGGAGGGAGGGCGCGATTCTGGGCCGTTCGAGGCCGCACCTTCAACACGGTCATCGGCGAGGCACGCTAGAATGAGTTCCGGAGGAAGGCGAACAATGCCGGAATCATGGAGATTGATGATAGCGGAAGCGACGCGGAGGAGGCGGCTGACAGCGGTGCGAAAGATGACAGCAAAAGCGAGATTGTGGATTAGGGTTTCACTTTAATCATTTGTCATTAATATTCGGTCCCGATCTTTTTCGCACCGCAAACACGGGATGCGGTTCACCGCAAACGCGTTTTGCAGGATGACAGGATATGGTATCTGCTAGAGATGCTCTAAGACTTGTCCAAACTCTAATGGTGAACCTGCATTTAAAGAGAAGATGCACGGCCGATTCTTAAACTTGGTTGCATAATTTGCAAAGGCCATAATTTTGCCACCCTCTCCGGTCTAGCCTATCCGCCGTCCAAACTCTACTTTGTAGGATCAACCAAGCGAAAATCTTGCAATTTGGCGTTGTCCATGGCTTCCAAACTAGCGAAGGCAATGAAGAGGCAATGATATCAACTCATTGATTCTCTCGTAGATGGATAGCTTAGAGTTGTTGGTTATGAGATTAGACCACGTACAGTGCAAAATTATTAAAGAGGTGCTTAGAACATAAACCAAGCATTGCCATGCACATAAAAATAAGCATGCATGTTGCTTAACAAACAACCGGTTTTACTAATTATCTATCTAAGCACTTTGTATTGTGCATTCCCTTATTCCATTAGTCCTGGTCTAGGTAGGAGGCCATGCGAGTAAACAAACGAAGTTACTTTTTTAAAGGCAAAACTTTATTGATCTTCTCACGGCTGCATCAAGCCGATGGAACTAAGCTAATACTGGTTATAAATTAGCAAATTTTAGGAAATGATGTTGCATAATGTACCATCGTCAATGATTCTGCTAATTGATTATTGCAAACTTTAATCGGTGACCCACTTGTTAGGTTATACTTATATAGTAGTAGTAGTAGTTATTTGCGTGCAGATAAAACTAGAAAACGGAAGGAATCAGGTTTGCTAGTTTAGCAACAAAAGTAAACACACCTGCACCAACAAACTTCTATCATAATCACAGTTGGCAGTTGCCATAATTTCTCTTTTTTACAACTCGCTAAGCAATTATACAGTAGCGTGGCTGCTCGTGGTTCGTTGGATCGAAAGATCAAGGGTGGTTGGAGATGATCCAACCGTCCACGGATTGATCGATCACTCAGTCGGCCTGCATCATGGAAACCAGCGGTGGCGAGAGCGGCGTCTCAACGCGACTCAGCCGGGAGCGGAAAGCGACTTTGGACTCGCCCCACCGCTCGAACATCTGCCGCTCCACCGGATTCACGTCGCACTCCGGCAGCGCCGCCGGGTAACGGTCTGTGTCGTAGCACACCGTGTACAGCGTCTGCTTCATCCTCCACCTCCGCATCGTCGCACGCTTCCGCGTCGTCATCACCGCGTACCTCGCAGTCGTCAGCTCCCGCTCCCTCGCCGCGCACCGGTCCACGGAGGTGGCACGGTGGAGCTGGCGGATGTCACCGGTGGCTTCGGCTGGGCAGCCGTGCAGGACGAGCCCCGAGAACTCGGCGGTGAAGGGCCCGCGCCGGTAATCCACCGTGTATTTGCCGTTTTCAGTCGCCCAGGTCGATCCGTCCCAGATGGTCACGTACACCGCCATCGGCTTGGACGGGTAGTCGCCGCCCATGCCGGCACCGGCGCGGCGTTGCACCTCGCGGACGGGCGTGCCGTCGACGAAGAAGACGACGGCGGCTGACGACCAGAGCACCGAGAACCTGTGCTTGGCTGCTGACGGGTCGAACGGCATGAGGTACCTCTCCTCCCGGCCCCGGGCGGTGCTGCCGTTGCCGTACACGTTGGTCTGCATCCGCCACCGGTGACCCGCGCGGTTGCCGAGGAACTCGAAATCGAGCTCGTCGTGGGTGTCTTCGAAGACGTCGCCGTTGGAGAGGTAGAAGGCAACGACGACTCCCGCGGTGTGGCCGGCGGGGAGCCTGACGTCAGCGCTGAAGAGGCCGTGGTGGAAGTACTGCTTGGAGATGAAGCCCGAGCCGGTATGGCGGTCCAGGGTGACCCGTACGGTACCGTCGCCGGAGAGGCCGAGGTTGGACTCGCCGAATAGCGGGGTGAAGCCCTCGTCGAAGGGCACCGTCGGCACGTCCTCGAACCCCGCTGCCGTCGCCGCAGCACAGAACACGGAGGCGCCCATGAACGAGTAGAAAAACAACAGCAGCGTCACGGCCGCTGCAACGGCCATGATCGCGGTCGAGCAAGAATTTGAAGGAATCGAAATTCCTGGCTCCCACAGATTGGTATGAACGTTGCACCTCCGTGGTCTCTCTGATAATTGCTGGATAGAAGATTGGACGAGAGGAGTTAAGTGGGGAAGGGATTTGGATTTGTATTTATATACGATCGATGTGACGTTACAAAGATTGTTGGGTAGTTTTGGATAGGAATATGATGGTGGAAATGATAGGGAGGTTAGTGCTAGACTATCTAGCTGGAAGTTGGAAATGGAGTCGGCGCCGCTGCATGATGCTTGCCTGGTTAGCTCACGGGACATTCTCTATATATATCTAACGCAATTGCAAGATTCCATTTTTATGTTTATTATTGTTTAAAAAAAGTATATATTCTTCGGGCTAAAAAGTTAGAGAAATGAGTATTAAATATCCGATTGAGCAACAACCCAATCATACTTAAATTATATTGCTTGACCGGTTCTTGGAATGTTTTATTGGAGGAGTGGTTACTTTCATGTTTACAATTGTGGACTGTTGCGTTGTGTGCCTGGAGTCCTGGACCATCCGTCCACCCACATAGTACTTCTTTATTTGTGCCTGATTTTCTGTTCTGAAATTAAACTGGGTAACTCTAGTTAAAACCTCACCGATTTGTTTCCAGCGATAAGTGTCCCGCATTAGGTCCACAATTTTATATAAGTACTAGGAAATGTGCCCGTGCGTTGCAACGGGAGTGAAAAATCAACAATCACAAAAAAATATAATCATCTTCCTTGATTTTTAATTATTTTTATGACATGAAGACCTTAAATGGTTTTCTTTTGTATTGCAACAGCTTGCTTGACTCTCCTAGGTCTGGAAAATGGCATGTAAACCAAAGCTTATAGGCTAGGAAAATGTACGAAAATGGATAGCACATAATGTATAAAAATAAGGAATAAGAAAGATCAATAAATACATGACAAAAAGAAAAGACAAGTCAAAATATGTCCACGCACAAAATGAGGTCTACAAAATTTACACCTATAGAATTAATTCCTTGATATATACAAAAAAGCAGGATTTCTTTAAAAGGGAATAGCTTCAAGTAATTGGAGTATGCGTACCATCTGCTCGGCAAGCACATGTACAGTCTTAACTCTCAAGAGATATTTTCCGCCGCAAAACATGGATGGATCCTCCATGCTTGGCCCTAGCAAATCCATAACTAAGACGATGTAATCTCCTTCTATACCAAACCATCTAACATTTGGAATTCTAGCCACCACACCAAAAATATTGAAGACCATACTGGTGATAGCATAGTTCCTAAAAAAAATCACCATCTATAGCTTTCATACTCCCTTCTCGCAAAATCTTGTAAATCTTTTACATATAGCAACTGGGATGTTTTGTCTTTGCAAAATTTGTCAGATGTCTACGCAAAATCCTGTAAAAAAATATCACCATCTATATGAAATTCAACCAAGTCAACCATATAGTATAGTAATTCTTTTTAAAAATTTGTAGTATATAGTAGTTTTCAGAACTGTGGCAGTAGTTACATGCTCTGTAAGATAGAAAAATAGAATACTCCAACATATATTCTCAGCTATAACTCAAACAGATGGTCAAAAAGCAGAACACAATTAGAATGACTTGACACAAAAGAAGCAGCTTCATTAGGCCTACAGGTGCAGCAGCAAGAAGATTGTCTGCATATGCAAATGCACCCACTATCCCTTCATTTTGACAATAATGGTTACCAGATAGAGATATTATTGTGCTAAATTTTACCATATCTTCTTTGGTTGATGTAAAAGTCCATGTTGAGATGTTCTACCTACTACCTCCAAAGCTCACTAAGTATAGCAATTGGTCTGGGACATCTGTTTCTTTGGTGGTCTTTGTCTTTCTTCCAAACTACCAAGAAGGATAGAGGCACCAAATTAATGGAAACAAACAACTGAAAGAATCAGCTAAAAAACAACTGAAAGAAGGATAAATGGTACCACCAGAAGTTTTAGAACCAACTACATATACTACTGATGTGCGTCGTTGTTACTTCCAGCCATGCGCCCTGCTAGCAAAATACCCCTTTCCTCGTAGAATTGCGGTGCTCCACACGATGTATAAGGTGAAACCACTCCAAACGAAATCTTCATTAGACCATGTTCATGCAAGAGGAAGTGTTTTATTACTTTCACATTTGACCATCTTCATTCAAAATGCATACATGTAATCATTAATGATTGATGGAGTTCATAGGTAAGCATCAAACAATCAATCTCTGATTTTTTAGTACTACACCATGTGACGGATTTGGACTGTCCAGTGTGATTTCAAATGAGTACTACCATGTGCCCAAATTAACAAGACCAAAAAAGCCCAATCCACATCCTCTCAACCATTGACTAACAATGATCCACAAAATCAAACAAAAAGATGTACCAGCAATAGCAAGCAGGACTAAAGTTGATATCTAAACAATAGAGAGATGAGCGATGAGCCATACCTTGAGGTAGACCTTGTTGCAGTGGTTGGACTCGATGATTGCGGATGAGATGGCGTGCATGTCGTCGTGGACATTTCTCGAAGGCCCCAGATTTGGTTGACCAGATCGGCAAGTTCATATGCCACTTGAGACTTGAGATTCCTATGCTAGCAAGGCTGAGCTACCAACAGATGGAGGTCAAACCAGAGAGCGGTTCACAAATCAACTAAAAGCAATTCGAGTGAATCACAAACTTCTGAATCCTTTTTCAAAATCTAACTATATTGACAAAAGGCATCATTATTAAGTCTTCAATGTTGCCACTGATGTATCTACTGGAATGTTGGCATAAAAAATATGCAGCCGGACCAACTTACCAACATCCTACATCGAAGAATAGATCAAATGCACTAAGTTGTTCTCTTTTCTTACCTTATTTTTTTCTTCCTACATATGAATTGTAAAAATTAATGCATCTGACTATTTTCGCTGCTATACACATCCATTTGTATGCTGCATTCCCGCAATGGACGAAGCCAAAAAAATTCAAAAAAACCGATGACTAAACAAAATAAGGGCAAGGTCAGATGTGTATAGCAAAACTAATCACCTTCATATTCGTGAAGGTCTCCTATCTATCTGAGGCTGAGTGTAATTGGTATCTTCTGATATTAATATATGTTCCTTTCCAAAAAAAACTATCTGATCTGAATTCGTATCCTTTCCCATATTCTCATGGTTAATCTTGCCCAGACGCTCTACACAGCATACAATTATTCACATATGTATTTAACAAATGCATAGAATACAAGCACAAGGGGTCCACTTACATCAGAGGTCTGAATGCATCAGGGAGTCAACACCCTGAAAGGATTTGACCCTACTGCTATGAAGAGGGCGCCATTTCTCAAGGTTGAAGACGAGATCAATGAAGGCCACCACGCGGGTCTCCATATTCCATATCTGACCAATTCTATACTCTTGGGTATGGGCAGCAGCGGCCTCCCCGCAGCGATCGGAGCCGAGAATATATCTGAAGTCTGCACACTAATGAAATGAGCATCCTAAATGAAGGAACAATTCCGCATTTGATATATAAGGAAGAGAAAAAACACTTATTCCTGAAGCTTTTATAGCAGATGGATAGAATTTTGATTTTTTAGAATGTAAAAAAAATCCCCACTCTAGAATCATATCAAGATTTGAGACTTTCATTTGCGTAATCTGAGTATCTGACCACCATTCATTTTTGCAGAATTGACAAATTATCAGGCTAAGGTAAGAACAATAATATTCTCGATTGAAATAAATGCTTGTAAGTAGCTGCTCTCTATTGACAAAACTATCGATTTGGCAGAATCATATAGTTTAGAATTTCCATAACTTGAATTCAGATTCATCACAGCCATGGTATCCAAGCCCACCACATTTTGCATTTTGCCTTGACGATTAACGTTGTTTACATTTTGCCTTGCACCGTGCATATCCAAGCCCACCACCGTATATGCAAGTTCCCCTAATAGCTCCATTTAAATGCAAATTCTAGCTAAGATGCTACTACGCACGCCTACTCTTCTTTCAATGCCAGATCTAGCTAAGTTGCAACTATACGTACGCCTACTCTTCTTCGCTTTACCTCTGGTCTGGTGTGATGATGATGGGGCAGGATTTTGAGCACCATAATATACAAATATCCCATTCTCCCTTGTTTCGTTTTGCAGGTAGTCAAGGACGACCTGATTCCGAGTGGCAAACGCATCACCTAGGATGCACCTTCGGTTTTCTTCATTTTCCGTCGAACACAAAAAAATTGTTGATCAATTTCTGCCACTGTTAGAATGCCTAGAGCTTCTTCTCACACTGCTCGGCCTCTTCTTCGACAAGATCGTCCATCAGAGCTCCTTGATATGACACCAAAGCCGTCCCCTGAAGTTATTTACGTAACCATAAGAATTTACTTGCAACGTTATCAATTGTGAGCATACAAAATCTCCATCATTATGATCTCACATACCTTATGTGATATGCCTCCCTTTGACTTTAGGAACTCTTGAATGTAATCAGAAAGATGATTGGGGAAATAACGCTGGTTGATAGCAGAAATCGTCAACGCGTCCTCTTATGGGGGATCACAAAGACCGGGTCACGGCTCACCGGGAGGAGGAAGTGGGAGTGAACAGGCTGGACTGGCGGCACTCCAGATACGTTCTTCTACGGCATGAGCTCGAGGAACAGTTCCGTAAATCCTGTCTGTGGGTGAGGAGCAGCGCCTGCAGAGATCCTCGACGCGACACGAGTTTGGCCACTCCATCCCACCTTAGCATCTCACACCGGCACCGACCCTAGACGGGCGGCGGCACGCCCATCTGAGGGGACTGGATCCGGGAGGTTAGGCACCCGTTGGAAGGGGGAGTTAAGGTAGGATACCAAACCTGGGAGTTGTAGGACCTGAGCTTCTTCGCTGACGGAGCACCACAGCCATCGCATATCCTATGGTTGAGGAGCAGCGCCTGGAGAGCTCCATATCTAGTTCTCCGTTGCTGGATCCTTCCTGCATAGTCTCGGACTCCCGGTGAATAGGTGCTCCGGCATTGGTAGCGGATCCCTATTTATAGCTGGGATGAGTACGGTGGCATCATAGTGTGGCCAGGCTCATGGGTGCAGGCGTGCGGGAGGGAGATGCGGTAGACGGCATGGAGACAGATGGTGGAGGCGGCGCGGTGGATCGGGAGGGGTGGGGTGGAGGGGCGGTGTGTGGGCATGAATGGGTTGACTAAGGGGAGGCGTTTTTTCCCGAGCGCGGTCTGCGGGAGAACGAAGCGACGGGCGGAGAGTCGACGAAACGACGACGTATCGCACAGGAAGGCAGAAACATCCACTTTCTTTTTAGACAGTAGAGATACTACCCGCATTCGCTTACATAGTGGCAGCCTAACCCTAACCCTCCCGGATCGCCATCCTCTAGGCCCGACCGATCTAGAAGACGCTGATGCCGCTGCCGCCGGCGCCGGCGGTGGTGGCGGTGCCCATCCTGTCGGAGCAACGGTGGGCTGAGTTGGGTACTTGGTCGTGTCACGCGTGAGGCGGCGTGGCGTGGATTGAGGAAGCAAGGCGGTGCGGCCTAGGCGGGGCCGGGGCCTGAGGCCTCTAGCGGAGGGGTGACGACGTGGAGGTGGCGCGCGATGGCGCCGATCACATGTGAGTGTGATATGGGCCACTTGACCGCAATTTGGGCCTTTTGGTCCTTGATCGAGGTTGGAGGAGCCCGTGTTGGGTTGTGGTTGCGGGGGTCCTCGACCCCTTCGACGTCTCAACCTTTTGTTGTTTCCTTGCCCGCTGTCTTCGTGCTAGAGGAGGCTAGCGGCATGGTGGCCTGCGGGCCTTGGCAGTGGTCCTAGAGTTCCTCCCACGCCAAGACGGAGATCTGCTTGATGTGTGCCCTCGTTGATCTACCCGAAGTGTCGAGTTTCGGAAGGCTCTGCCGGCGAACTCGCATGGGCACATTATGCCTAGAGATTGCTGGATCAAAAGGTATTTGGTTGTGCACACCCATGTTTTTCTGGCCGTTTGGTTTCAGCAGGAGCGTTGCGAAGCTCTGCTGTTTGTTACCATCATGTGTCGTGTCTTCGACGATCCATGGTGAAGTCAGATGCGAAGAATGTCAGGAAAGCAGGAACATGAGGATAGCGATGGTGATTTGAGTCTTTATAGCGATGAGGAACTGGCTGCGTGATTTGTGACTCGTGACTCGCAACATCGACTGTTTGTGGGGACGGGAGGAGAGACAACACAAGAGGAGTTTTCAGTCTTACCTTGCAGGGTGAAAATCCAATGCCTGACCTCAATTGGTTGTGTCTGGCAATGATCTTGTTGAAAACATTGTTTTGCAAGTGAGAATTTTCTCCAGGGTGAAAAACTATGATGTTTGATCGGGCGACGACGGCGCTTGTGCACTGTTTTCTTTTTGAAGGCGTTGCTATTGGAGTGGTTGGACTTCTGGTGTTGTTCTGGCGGTGTTAGTGTCCTTGGAGGAATAGTTCTCTGTAGAGGGACTTTTCTTTTTTATATTTTTTCTTTCTTTTTTCTTTCCTGTGTGCATCCGTAAGGCCGCTAGAGCATGCGTTGTTGCAGAGGCTGAAGTGTAATTTGTTGGAGATATGCCCTAGAGGCAATAATAAATATAGTTATTATTATATCTTTGTGTTTATGATAAATGTTTACATTCATGCTATAATAGTATTAACAAGGAAACATTAATACTTGTGTGATTTGTAAACTTAATTTGAAGTCCCTAGTATAGCCTCTATACTTCACTAGCTTGTTGGTTGATTAATGATTGTGGTTTCCCTATCATGAACATTGAGATGTTATCAACAAGATCATATCGTTAGGAGAATGATATGGTGGACATACTCCTATTGATAAGCGTAGCATAAAGATCAAGTCATTTCAATAGTTCAATTGCTATATGCTTTCTGATACATAGTAACCTAATTCCTTCGACCATGAGATCATGCATATCACCTTTACCGGATGGATGCTTTGATGATATCAAACACCACACCATAACTGGGTGGCTATAAAGGTGGCATTGAGTGTTCGGAAAGTATTGGTTGAAACACATGGATCAAGAGTGGGATTTGTCCATCCATATGACGGATAGATATACTCTGGGCCCTCTCGGTGGAATTTCATCCAATTAGCTTGCAAGCATGTGACTGGGTCACAAGGGATCACATATCACGGGAACGAGAAAAGAGTACTTATCGGTAACGAGGTTGAACTAGGTATGCAGAGATACCGACGATCATAACCTCGGATAAGTAAACTATCGTGAGACAAAGGGAAATTGGTATCGTATGTAAGTGGTTCATTCGATCGCAAAATAATCGTAGAAATATGTGGGAGCCATATGAATTTCCAGATTCCTCTATTGGTTATTGTTCGGAGAAGTGTCTCGATCATGTCCGCATAATTCACGAACCGTAGGGAGACACACTTAAGGATTCGACGTTGTTTTGAGTAGTTATGGTATTATGAGAAAGAGACCGAATGTTGTTCGGAGTCTCGGATGGGATCCGGGATATCACGAGGTGATCCGGAATGGTCCGGAGAATAAGATTCATATAAGGAAAGTCCCGTTTCAGAGTTCGGGAATGATTCCGGTGTTTTCATCGGGAATGTTCTAGAAGGTTCCGGATTGTCCGGCACTCCGGGGGGGGGGGGGGAAGGTACATGAATGTGTCATTGAATGATTGCATCATGTACTAAGTGTTCTTGCTGTTCCAAAACTTGAAAGTCAAACTGCCAGTTTGAAAGTCAAACGGCTAAAACAGGAAACTGTGGAAAACAGGAAACTGTGGGAAACAGGAAACTGTGGGAAACAAGCAAGAGGAGGTTGAAACCAACTTGGAGGAGGAGTTCCTCTCCTCCAAGCCGGCGGCCAGCCCTAGGCCGAGTTGGGGAGGGACTCCCCTCCCTCCCTGGCGCGCCTAGCCCCTCCACCTATAAAAGGAGGGGCAGGGCCTCCTCCTTGAGACACACAAGTTTCTACCTCTAATCTCCGGTTTAGAGCCGTTTTGGTTTAGAGCTTCTAATTGCTTTAGCCTGCGGTTTAGAGCCTTCTAATTGGTGTGTCTAATCTCTAGACCACTAATAGCCCTCTCTCATAATCCACCATACTCGCTCCGGCTTAAGGCGAAGCCCTGCGGGATTTCCCCTCTACTTCCGGTACCACGCCGTTGTGCTGCCGGAATCGCGAGGAGAGTGCTACAACCTTCGCTGCCTGCTGGAACAAGGGAGAGGAAGGTCTTCGTCGAGTACCGAACGTGTGACCGACTGCGAAGCGCTGCTGGAACGCAGCGCCGGAAGGATCGTCTACACGATCTTGAGATCGGAAAGAGTACGACTACATCACCCACGAGAATCCGCTCTCGTTAAACACTTTGGAATCTTTGAGGGTAAGTTATTCCATCGACTCGTTGCTACAATCTAGTAGATAGATCTTGGCTTGTTTGTTTGTATGCGATAGAATTTTTTTTCCATGCTACGAACCCCTACAGTGGTATCAGAGCCGTGTCTATATGTAGATCTGTTGCACGAGTAGAACAAAATGGTCATTGTGGGTGTTGATACTTTTATTGTCGATTGCTTTTTGTGTACTTTGCATCTTGCGGTATGTTGGGATGAAGCGGCCCGGGCTAACCTTACATGACATCGTTCATGAGACTTGCTCCACGCTTAACATGCAACTTGTATTGCATAAGTGGCTTTGCGGGTGCCTGTTTCTCCTAGCATAGTTAAGATCCAATTTACAACAGGTGATCAACAATGCTAGTATCAATGTTGTGGTTCTTGTTCGTAAGTTAGAACGACACTTATTGAAAGCCCCAAACCACGTAAAATATGCAAAGAAAGTAGAGGCGTCTAACTTTGTTTTGCAGGGGTGTGCAGTGATGTGATATGGCCATGATTGTGATTATATTTGATGTATGCAATGTTCCTTATTGTAAGTTGGCAACCGGCAGGAGCCATATGGTTGTCTTTAATTTATGTTAAGACCCGCGTGTCTATTCAAAGTAGTTGTAATAGTTGAAGCTGGTGGACGACAACCATGGTGAAGCGTCATTGACCTTGATGCAATGCCGGTGATGATGGAGATCATGTTCGTGCTTGAAGATGGAGATCGGAAGCACAAAGAAGAAAGGCCATATCATATCACATATTATGAATTGCATGTGATGTTAATCCTTTATGCATCTTGTATTGCTTAGTAGACGACAGTAGCATTATAAGATGATCCCTCATGCACATGAATTTCAAATCATAAAGTGTTCACCCTTAGTTAGCACCGTTGCTAAAGCTTGTTGTTTCGAAGCACCACGTGATGATCGGGTGTGTTAGATTCTGCAAGTGTATACAACGTGAGCAAGCCAGATTTGCTCATGCAGAAACTAAGGTTTGATCTTGACGAGCCTAGCATGTACAGACATGGTCTCGGAACACGGATCACCGAAAGGTAAAGCATGAATCGTATAGTAGATATGATGAACATGACGATTGTTCGCCATTGAAACTATATCAACTCTCGTGATGATTGGTGTTGATGTAGTGGATTCGGTTTGTGTGATCACTAAAACAATGTGAGGGATGTTGTTTTGAGTGGGAGTTCACCTAGTTTAATTTCATTAATTAATTTGAACTCAATTTGTCATAAACTTAGTCTAAACTATTGCAAATATGTTGTAGATCAATGGCAGCCCCTACCATCAATTTTAATGCGTTCCTAGAGAAAGAAAAGTTGAAAAACAATGGAAGCAACTTCGCGGATTGGTTCCGCAATTTGAGGATTGTCCTCACAGCTGGTAATTTGACCTATGTGCTGGATGCACCGCTGGGTGACCCACCTGCAGCTGATGCTTCCGATGAAGTAAAGAATGTTTACCTCGCTCGAAAGAATCAGTACTCCATAGTTCAGTGTGCTATCTTGTATGGTTTAGAATCGGAGCTTCAGAAAAGGTTTGAAGAGTCAGACCCATATGATATTGTCGAGGATCTCAAATTGATTTTTGAGACTCATGCGGCAATTGAAAGCTATGAGGCTTCTGAAAAGTTCTTTAACTGCAAGATGGAAGAGGGCAGCTCCGTCAGTGAGCATGTGCTTAAGATGTCTGGGAACGCAAACAAACTTCAAAGCTTGGGTATAGTGATTCCTAATGCTTTGGGGATTTACCGTGTCCTCCAGTCACTACCACCAAGTTACAGGAACTTTGTGATGAACTACAACATGCAGAACATGAACAAAGAGTTGCCAGAACTGTTTGCTATGTTAAAGTCTGCAGAAGTGGAGATCAAGAAAGAGCACCAAGTGTTGATGGTCAATAAGACCACCAAATTCAAGAAAGGCAAGTCTAAGCAAAAGGGACACTTCAAGAAGGGTGGTAAGAAAGTTACCACGCCGGCGAAGAAGACCAAGGCTGGACCCAAGCCTGAAACTGAGTGCTTTTACTGCAAGGGAGAAGGTCACTGGAAGCGGAATTGCCCAAAGTACTTGGCGGATCTGAAGAACGGCAACATCAAGAAGAAAGGTATATCTGATATACATGTTATTGATGTGTATCTCACTAGTATTCGTAGTAGTGCCTGGGTATTTGATACTGGTTCGGTTGCTCATATTTGTAACTCGAAACAGGTGCTGCAGAATAAACGGAAGCTAGCGAAGAACGAGGTGACGATGCGCGTGGGAAACGGATCAAAGGTTGATGTGATCGCGGTCGGCACACTACCCCTTCATCGACCATCAGGATTAGTTTTATACTTAAATAATTGTTATTTAGTGCATGTGTTGAGCATGAACATTATATCGGGATCTTGTTTATTGCGAGACGGTTACTTGTTTAAATCAGAGAATAATGGTTGTTCGATTTATATGAGTAATATGTTTTATGCACATGCACCTTTGATAGATGGTCTATTCTTATTGAATCTCGATAGTGGAAATACACATATCAACAACATTGAGGCTAAACGTTTGAAATCAAGCGATAATTCGACCTATATGTGGCACTGTCGTCTTGGTCACATTGGAGTGAAGCGTATGAAGAAACTCCATTCCGATGGACTTCTTGAATCACTTGATTTTCAATCACTTGAAAGATGCGAAGCATGTCTGATGGGAAAAATGACTAAGACTCCATTTTCTGGTATTATGGAGCGAGCTATGGACTTATTGGAAATCATACATACCGATGTGTGTGGTCCAATGAGTGTAGCATCGCGCGGTGGTTATCGTTATGTTCTTACCTTCACAGATGACTTGAGTAGATATGGGTATATCTATTTTATGAAACATAAGTCCGAAACTTTCGAGAAGTTTAAGGAGTTTCAAAGTGAGGTAGAGAATCAACGTAACAAGAAGATTAAATTTCTACGTTCTGATCGTGGAGGTGAATATCTAAGTTACGAGTTTTGCGAGCATTTGAAGAAATGCGGAATACTTTCACAGTTGACACCGCCGGGAACACCACAGCGTAATGGTGTGTCCGAACGTCGTAATCGAACTCTTTTAGATATGGTTCGTTCTATGATGTCACTTACAGATTTACCGCTATAATTTTGGGGTTATGCATTAGAAACAGCCGCATTCACTTTAAATAGGGCACCATCTAAATCCGTTGAAACGACACCGTATGAATTATGGTTTGGCAAGAAACCTAAATTGTCGTTCCTTAAAGTTTGGGGATGCGAAGCCTATGTAAAGAAGTTACAGCCGGACAAGCTTGAACCCAAAGCGGAAAAATGCGTCTTCATAGGATACCCGAAGGAAACTATTGGGTATACCTTCTATCATAGATCCGAAGGCAAAATCTTCGTTGCCAAGAATGGATCCTTTCTAGAGAAGGAATTTCTCTCGAAAGAAGTGACTGGGAGGAAAGTAGAACTCGACGAGGTTGTCGAACCTTCTCTCGAAATTGCGAGTAGCGCAGCACCGGAAGAAGTTCCTGTGGTGCCTGCACCAATTAGAGAGGAAGCTAATGATGATGATCATGAAACTTCGGTTGAAGTTGCTACAGAGCCTCGGAGGTCAACGAGAACTCGTACCACTCCAGATTGGTATGATCCCGTTATGAGTGTCATGTTGGTGGACAACACCGATGACCCCGAGACATATGGGGAAGCGATGATGAGCCCAGATTCCAATAAATGGCAAGAAGCCATGAAATCCGAGATTGGATCCATGTACGAAAACCAAGTATGGACTTTGGTGGACTTACCGGATGGCCGGAAGGCTGTCGAGAACAAATGGATTTTCAAGAAGAAAACAGATGCTGATGGTAATGTTACTGTCTATAAAGCTCGACTTGTCGCAAAAGGGTTTCGACAAATTCAAGGAGTTGACTACGATGAGACTTTCTCACCAGTAGCGAAGCTAAAGTCTGTGAGGATTATGTTAGCAATCGTTGCATATTATGATTATGAGATATGGCAGATGGATGTCAAAACAGCATTCCTCAATGGAGATATTGATGAAGAGTTGTATATGATGCAACCCAAAGGTTTTGTCGATCCTAAAGATGCTAACAAGGTATGCAAACTTCAAAGGTCCATCTATGGATTGAAGCAAGCATCCCGAAGTTGGAATCAACGTTTTGATAAGGTAATCAAAAGTTTTGGTTTTATACAAACTTATGGAGAAGCTTGTATTTACAAGAAAGTGAGTGGGAGCTCTGTAGCATTCTTAATACTGTATGTGGATGACATATTGCTGATTGGGAATGATGTAGACCTTCTTAATAGTGTCAAGGAATATTTGAATAATAGTTTTTCAATGAAGGATCTTGGCGAAGCAGCTTACATATTAGGCATAAAGATTTATAGAGATAGATCGAAACGCCAAATATCATTGTCACAGAGTACATATTTGGACAAAGTTCTAAAGAGGTTTGGAATGGAAGAAAGCAAGAAAGGGTTCTTGCCCATGTTGCCCAATACGATCTTGAGTAAAACTCAAAGTCCGACATCGGCAGAAGATAGAGAAAAGATGAGTAAGACTCCCTATGCCTCAGCCATAGGATCTCTAATGTATGCCATGCTATGTACTAGACCCGACATTGCATATGCTGTTAGTTTAACTAGCAGATATCAAAGTGATCCAGGAGTGGATCATTGGACAGCGGTCAAAAACATCCTTAAGTACCTGAGAAGAACTAAGGATATGGTTCTTTCTTATGGAGGTGATGAACAGCTCGTTGTTAATGGTTACACCGATGCTAGTTGGAACACCGATCCGGATGATTCTAAATCACAATCTGGATACGTATTTATTTTGAATGGTGCAGCAGTTAGCTGGAGGAGTGCAAAGCAAAGCGTTGTGGCGAGATCTTCAACTGAATCGGAATACATGGCTGCTTCGGAGGCTTCACAAGAAGCGATATGGATGAAAGAGTTCATTACAGAGCTGGGTGTGGTTCCAAGTGCGCTGGACCCAATGTCTATCTACTGTGATAACATGGGCGCCATAGCCAATGAGCAAGAACCAAGGTCACACAAGAAGCTGAAGCATATCAAGCTGCGTTTTCACGCTATTCGAGAACATATCCAGGATGGGGATATAAAGATTTGCAAAGTACACACAGATCTGAATGTGGCGGATCCGTTGACTAAACCTCTCCCGAGGGCAAAACATGACCAACACCAAACTGCCATGGGTGTTCGGTATATTACCATGTAATCTAGATTAGATGACTCTAGTGCAAGTGGGAGACTGTTGGAGATATGCCCTAGAGGCAATAATAAATATAGTTATTATTATATCTTTGTGTTTATGATAAATGTTTACATTCATGCTATAATAGTATTAACAAGGAAACATTAATACTTGTGTGATTTGTAAACTTAATTTGAAGTCCCTAGTATAGCCTCTATACTTCACTAGCTTGTTGGTTGATTAATGGTTGTGGTTTCCCTATCATGAACATTGAGATGTTATCAACAACAAGATCATATCGTTAGGAGAATGATATGGTGGACATACTCCTATTGATAAGCGTAGCATAAAGATCAAGTCATTTCAATAGTTCAATTGCTATATGCTTTCTGATACATAGTAACCTAATTCCTTCGACCATGAGATCATGCATATCACCTTTACCGGATGGATGCTTTGATGACATCAAACACCACACCGTAACTGGGTGGCTATAAAGGTGGCATTGAGTGTTCGGAAAGTATTGGTTGAAACACATGGATCAAGAGTGGGATTTTTCCATCCATATGACGGATAGATATACTCTGGGCCCTCTCGGTGGAATGTCATCCAATTATCTTGCAAGCATGTGACTGGGTCACAAGGGATCACATATCACGGGAACGAGAAAAGAGTACTTATCGGTAACGAGGTTGAACTAGGTATGCAGAGATACCGACGATCATAACCTCGGATAAGTAAACTATCGTGAGACAAAGGGAAATTGGTATCGTATGTAAGTGGTTCATTCGATCGCAAAGTAATCGTAGAAATATGTGGGAGCCATATGAATTTCCAGATTCCTCTATTGGTTATTGTTCGGAGAAGTGTCTCGATCATGTCCGCATAATTCACGAACCGTAGGGAGACACACTTAAGGATTCGACGTTGTTTTGAGTAGTTATGGTATTATGAGAAAGAGACCGAATGTTGTTCGGAGTCTCGAATGGGATCCGGGATATCACGAGGTGATCCGGAATGGTCCGGAGAATAAGATTCATATAAGAAAAGTCCCGTTTCAGAGTTCGGGAATGATTCCGGTGTTTTCATCGGGAATGTTCTAGAAGGTTCCGGATTGTCCGGCACTCCGGGGGGGAAGGTACATGAATGCATCATTGAATGATTGCATCATGTACTAAGTGTTCTTGCTGTTCCAAAACTTAAAAGTCAAACTGCCAGTTTGAAAGTCAAACGGCTAAAACAGGAAACTGTGGAAAATAGGAAACTGTGGGAAACAGGAAACTGTGGGAAACAAGCAAGAGGAGGTTGAAACCAACTTGGAGGAGGAGTTCCTCTCCTCCAAGCCAGCGGCCAGCCCTAGGCCGAGTTGGGGAGGGACTCCCCTCCCTCCCTGGCGCGCCTAGCCCCTCCACCTATAAAAGGAGGGGCAGGGCCTCCTCCTTGAGACACACAAGTTTCTACCTCTAATCTCCGGTTTAGAGCCGTTTTGGTTTAGAGCTTCTAATTGCTTTAGCCTGCGGTTTAGAGCCTTCTAATTGGTGTGTCTAATCTCTAGACCACTAATAGCCCTCTCTCATAATCCACCATACTCGCTCCGGCTTAAGGCGAAGCCCTGCGGGATTTCCCCTCTACTTCCGGTACCACGCCGTTGTGCTGCCGAAATCGCGAGGAGAGTGCTATAACCTCCGCTGCCTGCTGGAACAAGGGAGAGGAAGGTCTTCGTCGAGTACCGAACGTGTGACCGACTGCGGAAACGCTGCCGGAACGCAGCGCCGGAAGGATCGTCTACACGATCTTGAGATCGGAAAGAGTACGACTACATCACCCACGAGAATCCGCTCTCGTTAAACACTTTGGAATCTTCGAGGGTAAGTTATTCCATCGACTCGTTGCTACAATCTAGTAGATAGATCTTGGCTTGTTTGTTTGTATGCGATAGAATTTTTTTTTTCCATGCTACGAACCCCTACATAATTGGTATCTTCGCGATATTAATATATACTCTTTTCCAAAAAAATCGCTTACATAGTTAGCGAGGGTCGATTATATCTTTGATAGAGGTTTTCTAAGCTCGGATATACCCCCATTCTCGAAATTTCGGCGAACTAAAATTTATGGAAAAAACAGAAATTTATGCTGACATGTAAAGTTTCACATTAATGTAAAGTGTCTTTGGGAGAATTAAAAAAAAATGTTATGTGGATTTTATATTTCACATAATTTGCCACACTTGTTATTTCTATGTGGGACATGTACTATATAATATAAGTTTTAATCTAATTATTTCTTTTGTAACATTGTATAATGTTGCACTATGCTCATGATTTTCCCATATTAATTAAAAAATTGCAAAATAATGTCCAAAGCCAATTTACCATATCTTTTCCCAACCGGATCAAACCGGTTGTACTATTGGATTTCCACAATTCATTTGTATAGTATTTGCTAGCCAACTGAACTTTTTCTTTTTTGCGGTGAATCAAACTCTTTTACCCCTTCATGAAAAAGATGTCGCAGATTTGTACAAATTCAAATATACCTAAACACTATTTAATATATATATATATATTGATATAAATTTAGATAAATTTGTGACATCCTTTTTAGGATGAAGGAAGTAAAAAAACTTAGAAAAACAAGACCCTCGTGGCAAGGAAAACAGAAATAATCGGTCGATGAGTACTGATTGAGATATATTACCTACCATGGGTTTGAATAAAGTTGAGGTGTCATTCACGTGTACCAGTGTATCGTGTACGTGCACGTACCTAGGCACATATATAGTAGATGATGACTCATCGAGGCGCTGGTTGTGGTACAAATATCATACACGTCATGCCCCAACATGTGACAGTAAAGCATGTAAGTGCGCTCAACTTTCATAACAAAATGATGAATAAAATTCTCATTTAAGAATGTATCAAAGTATAATCAATCTGGACAGTTGCCAAAACTTCATTTAGAGCATGAATATGCTAGTACTATTGCCAAAACTTAATTTAGAGCTCGTGGTAGTATGTGGAGACCCTTTTTTCTCTAAATTCGAAACTGTCATTTTAAAGTTACAAAATTTCTACGAAAAAATATATATGTAGTCAATTATGTCTTCTACCATCAATAATTTACATCACACGTGGGTCAACAACAATTTATCTGTACTTTTAGATTACTTCTAAAAATACAATCTATTAATTAAATATTTTTAAGAAGTAATTCATTAATATGTACTACTTGAATACCCGAGCGTTGCTACGATTTTTCTATCCGTCTCTCTCTGTCTCTCTCTCAGTTCAAATATTTAGTAAAGAAATAGACCCTATTTGATAGATTTCAGACCAATATCAGTGTAAATGAAAATCCGGCTATGGTAAATTTTCTTTTCAGAAGCATAATATCTCAGCACGAATGCATTGGATTTCTTTTTATACACAAAATAGCAAATCACTTCAGGAGGTCCTATTCTCTATCCAATGGACTTGTATTGGAGGAATGAGTCTCGGCCGGCGCAAGGATGTGACTCCATCACAAAGATTCTACAATGTTGTGGTCGTTCTTTCCATATCCAACGGTTATTAATATTCCAAGATTCATGAATATCTATTTTTCCTCCACCACCTTGTACATTTACATCTTTCTTCCCCTATAATGTCCAAGATGTGCATGCACACTTTGATGGCCTCTCTCGTGTCCCACCCTCGTCCCCGATCCACTCTATCTTACCATCGGTGAGGCGATCTGTGGGCGGGCCCTGGCTTGAGCGTGGCTACCTTGTGCTCGATCCGGCTGAGCCTTTCAAGCTCGCTGCAATTTTGCGCGGCGGCCGTTCTGGCTATGGCATTGTGGCGATTCCACGGCGATGGCGAGATCCCCAGGAGCATCTATTCTTCCCCTACGACGATGTGCACATGGCGGCGGTGCGATGCGCGCGCGGGTGTGGGTGTTCCGGCGACGACGCGGTGCCGGTGGCTGGAGTTGGCGTCTTGACGGCGATCTGGCCGGTCTGGCGCTCCATGCCCGGGTGCGGCCACCCACTATCCTTGTCCGTTCTCCCCAGCTCCGAGCGCAATGTTGCTGCTGCTCTGGCCGGGTTGAGTTGAGCCCAATGCCATCTTGGTGTGGCGTCTTGAGGCGCCCGTGTGCGCTGGCGGTGGGGTGCTGGTTTGCCAGCGATACATCTCTGAGGTGGTTGTGCGCTATCCTATGAGCGACTCCTCCCATGTTGGCACCTGGGCTGCTTGCGGCTCGGTGTTGCGCCCTTAGGCGGCTTGTCCCCTTGTGGGCATGGTTGCCCCCAATCCGGCGCGCTAAATGTGCTGCCGACGGAGTGGGAAGGAGCCAACTCAGTAGCTCCAGGAGAGGAACGTACAATGTTCGGTTGCGGTGGGGGGCCACCATGCTCCGGGTGAAAGCCCTGCCTTTCGGGGATGGTGACGACGACGCCTGAGGGCGTCGTTTCCTCTGAGGCGTCACTGAGGAGTTTCGGCACCCCCCCCCCCCCCCTCACCCAATGTCTCATGTCTCGGGTGAAAACCTTAGATTTGGCTTGCCAGATCGGGCGACGGTGGCGTCTTTGACGTCGTACCCTCCATGGAGGCGTTGTCTTGGGGACTTGACTCTGGTTCAGACATTGGTTCTTCGTGGTGGATTCTGGTGTTGGCCACATAGGAGGCGTCTTGTGGTGATGGCGCACCGGCCTCTCGAGCGGTATCGCGGTGGCTTGCGCGACGAGGATCTTCCTCGTACCGCGCGAGCAAACCTCCAGACATGTGGTGGTGGGTTGGCCTCCGTGCTTGATGGCGGGCCGGTGAAGACTGCACACTTGCGCATGTTTAGGCTGCTTGGAGGTAGCCGTCGCCCCGACGGTGTACTCTAGATTTGGGCTGAGGCTGGAGCAGCAATGCTCCTAGCCAAGCCTTTGTTGGCTTGCGGGATTCTGGTGGAACACGTCTTGGCTGCAACTGACAGTTTTCTGGTAATTTTGACAATGCACAAGCGCTGCGACTTTCATCGGCAAGGGTTCTGTTTAGCGGAGGAGCTCACTCTGCGGCGTCTTGGAGATGCACTCGACGGATTTCGGCAGCTTAGTCATAGTCTTGTTTTAAGTGTTGGGTGTATAAGTATGGGTGTTGCCTTTTTTTAGGCTTGTAAATCAATTTTTTTTTATCAATAAAGTCAAAACGCAATTTTGCGTTTTCACGGAAAAAAACTAGCGTGCCACGGCCGTCCGTGGTCACCAATTCTTGAACTGCTGCTGGCATAACCTAGGATTTAGTCTTTCCATAATTTAGATGGGTCATCTGGGATTTGTCGAGTAGCACGGCCATTGCTTGTCCCTCGCGTCCAAGTAGCTGCTCTGTGGGTTGATCTCCTCGTTGAAGCACATGACCCCCGAGAATGGGTATAATCGACGCCCGACGCTGTCGCCAGCCTCCTCTCGTCTTCTTGTGAGAGATATGCATGAAGAATGTGAGCAGGTCACGTCGTCTTTGTGCATGAACAAGGAGTAGAGCTCCTCGCTCACACATGACACACCTAAACTGACCGGCGCCGTATCACGCATCCGCGAGCCCGGCGCAAGTCATGTCGGTCAAGAACTCGATCGCAACTTTGAAGACGCACGCATGTTGCTTAGAGGCTTTCTTTCAGAGTAGATCAACATGCGGAAGTTAGTTAGTGCATGGGTAAAGTATTTAGAATTTGAGTCATATTTGATGTTGGACTTTTGGTCTATAACAAATACAAATTCTGAAATTCTCTTTGGTCCATTATTATGGCAGTGTGTGCTAGTGGAGCTAAAGTTTAGTCCCACATTGCTAGTGGAAGGGGAGTTGGACCACCTTATATAGTGGAGTTGCACCACTCACTAAGGTGTGAGAAGAAGAGAAACCCTCGCGCACTCCTCCTCCGACGCCGCGCGCGCCGCGGGTTGCCGGTCGCGGGAATCTCGCCAAGCCAAATTTTATTTTGCTGTTTGGGAAAATTATGAGTCATTAACGTGTCATTAACGGACGTGTTAATCAACCGCCGTCCAACTCGGTCGTGGGCTGTTGCCCACGTCCTACCCGACCCGCACTATATAAGCACGCAGACACGAACCCTAGCATCACCAGAAATCAGATTGTATCTGCCTACCTGCGCATCGCCGTTCCACCTCTCTGTGCTGCCCTCTGCTACTCCATCCTGCCGGCTGCGTGCACGGCCGTCCGGGAGAGCAGGCCTTCGGAACCCCGTCTCTCTGATCCTACACTGGGAGAGATGCGATAAGGTTTTTGGGGAGCGTCTAGACGCGACTGCTCAAGCTTTTCTACGTCCGGCTTCCTCGACTCCATCGCCATGTCTGACGACACTACTAAGCAGGCTGCTGCTGCTGCCGGTGGCGGATCCACTTCTGTTGCGTCGTTGGTCATACCATCCACGAACTCGTACGTGTTCTTTGCGTTCCTATTATTTCCTATAATGATCACTAGTATTGCAGTTGTGTAGATGTGCTAGGTTTTCATTTGCCTATATGGTGCATGTCTACTATGCGCATGCTAGTTAATCTTGGAAATTGTTTAGTCATGATTTATACTTAGATTAAATTAATATGAAAACTGCTAATTATTTCAGCAATCCAAAAACCTTATTTTAGGCTGTTTTCGCGTCAAGGCTTTGCCGTTTGTCTAAAACCGAACCCGTTTACGGGTGCACATAAGCGCTAGCAAACCAAGTGTACCCTCTGGCTGATGGCTATGGATGCCTTCTGGGTATCGGCTGGTAATCCTGAAGGAACGATTACTCCTGAACAGGAGACGACGTTCAAGGAGACCACCATATTCTTTATGGGATGTGTCATAAGCGTCATTGAGGACAAGCTCGTGGACGCATATTTACATATGCGCAATGCCAAGGAACTGTGGGAGGCAGTGAACTGTATGCCATGGAGTAGTTTGATGACTATAGGATGGTTGAAAACCGTTCTGTCGTTGAACATGCTCATGAGATTCAGTGCATTGCAAAATAAATTGAGCTCCTGAAGTTGCGTTGCCCGACAAATTTGTTGCGGGATGCATTATTGCAAAGCTTTCTTAATCCTGGAGGAGTGTTGCCACTAACCTCAAACACCAGAGGCAAGAGATGTTTGTTAAGAATCTCATTGGGTTTCTGGACCTTGAGGAAAAGGCAAAGGCAAAAGACACACACCCAAAGGGAGTCGAGGCACCCCAGTCAAGAGCCAATGTGGTGCAGAAGAACTTCCACAACAAGTTCAAGGAGAAGACCAAGGCCGTTCGTACTACCAACTTTAAAAAGAATAAGAAGGACAAGTCATAAAATTCCTGCTTTGTGTGCGGCGAGGTTGGACATTAGGCTCCAAACTGCAAGCAACGCAAAGGAAGGAAGAATCAAAATGGACATAACTCTAAGTCTGTCAACGTGACTATGAGCAACAATGATAAGGGTACATCCGGATATGGTAATTTACCTACTGTTTTGTCAATTTGTCAATAAGAGATCTCCCCGTCTTGATGGAAAACGGATCGCATGCTTCTGTTCGTGGTGTTGGCATGGTGGATCTGAATTTTACTTCAGAAAAGAAATTGCAGCATGTGCCCTCAATAAATAAGAATCTCGTTAGTGGTTTCCTTCTTTGCAAAGAAGGTTTTAAGTTGTTATTTGAGTCCAATAAAGTAGTCATTTCTAAGTATGGACAATTTCTTGGTAAAGGTTATGAGTGCGACGGTTTGTTCCGTCTTTTCCTATCAGATTTTTGTAATAAGGTTGTGAACCATATTTGTGCCCCTGCAATGATACCGATGTTTGGTATTCACGACTTTGTCACATTAATTTTGGTTGTATGACGCGGCTAGCTAAGATGAATTTAATTCTAAGTTTCACTTTAGCCAAAGGCTCTAAATGTCAAGAGTGTGTTCAAGCTAAACAACCGCGCAAGCCTCACAAGCATGTGCAGGAAGAAAGAAACTTGGCACCGCTAGAGCTTATACCTTAAGATCTATGCGAGATGAATGGTGTGTTGACTAAATGTGGAAAGAAATACTTCATGCCGTTGATTGATGATTCTACTAGATTTTTCTATGTATATCTTTTGAAAACTAAAGATGAGGCTCTACAACACTTTAAAAACTATAAGGCAGAAGTTGAAAATCAACTTGAGAGAAAGATTAACAGAGTCCGGTCAGATCGTGGTGGAGAGTATTTCTCTAATGAGTTTGTTTTGTTTTGTGCGGAACATGGCATTGTTTATGAGAGGACGCCTCCCCATTCTCTCCAATCTAACGGGGTTGCCGAAAGGAAAAACCATACTCTAACAGACTTGGTTAACGCCATGTTAGGTACTTCGGGTTTATCCAAGGCATGGTGGGGGGAGGCGATATTGACATCATGTCATGTCCTGAATAAAGTTCCCACAAAAGACAATGAAATTGCTCCCTATGAATTCTAGGAGAAGAGGAAGCTAACACTCGCGTACTTACGTATTTGGGGCTGTTTGGAAAAGGTGAATTTGTCAATTCCCCAAAAGCTTAAACTTGGACCAAAGACCGTAGACTGTGTCTTTCTTGGCTATGCTCATCATAGCGTTGGATACAAATTTTTGGTGGTGAAATCTGAGGTACCTAACATGAAGGTCAGTACAATTATGGATGCTAAGGATGCTACATTCTTTAAGGATATTTTTCCGATGAAAGATATGCCTAGTACATCTAGATAGGAATCTGTTGAAACTCTTGAACCTTCCATTCCCATGGAATATTATGAACAAGCACATGATGAAATTCCTGAGGAGGTATACAATAAAGTTCCTATAAGGAACAAGAGACAAAGGATTGCAAAATCCTTTGGTGATGACTTCATTGTCTATCTCGTGAATGACACTCCCACCTCTATTTCAGAGGCTTATGCATCTCCTAATGCAGACTACTGGAAAGAGGTTGTTCGTAGCGAGATGGACTCCATCATGGCTAATGAAACTTGGGAGATAACTGATCGTACTTATGGGTGCAAACCTGTAGGATGTAAGTGGGTGTTCAAAAAGAAGTTTAGGCATGATGGTACGATTGAAAAGTACAAGGCTTGGCTTGTTGCCAAGGGTTATACCCAAAAACAAGGTAAAGACTTCTTTGATACTTATTCGCCTATGGCTAGATTGACCACTATTCGAGTTCTACTCTCATTGGCTGCCTCACATGGTCTTATCGTTCATCAAATGGACGTCAAGATAGATTTCCTTAATGGAGAGTTGGATGAGGAGATTTATATGGATCAGACAGATGGTTTTGTAGTAGATGGTCAAGAAGTCAAGGTGTGCAAGCTATTGAAGTGTTTGTATGGACTGAAACAAGCACCTAAGCAATGGCATGAGAAGTTTGATCAAACTTTGACATATGCTGGATTTTTTGTAAATGAAGCCGACAAATGTGTATACTATCGCCATGGTGGGGGCGAAGGAGTTATACTTTGTTTGTATGTTGATGACATATTGATTTTTTGGGACAAATATGATTGTAATCGAACAGGTCAAGAGTTTCTTTTCTCAAAGTTTTGACATGAAAGACCTTGGAGAAGCTGATGTTATTCTAAACATCAAGCTGCCGAGAGATGAGAATGGCAGAATTACACTTCTGCAATCTCACTATGTGTAGAAGGTGTTGAGTCGCTTTGGCTACTCAGATTTTACTCCTTCGCCGACACCATATGATCCTAGTAAGATGCTTCGAAAGAACAAAAGAACAACTAGAGATTAGCTGAGATACTCTCAGATAATTGGCTCGTTAATGTATTTAGCTAGCGCAACAAGGCCTGACATCGCGTTTGCTGTGAGCAAACTTAGCTAGTTTATTTCCAATCCGGGAGATGAACATTGGCATGATCTTGAGAGAGTAATGCGCTATCTAAAGGGTACACCGAGTTATGGTATTCACTATACCGGAGACCCTGCGGTACTTGAAGGGTATAGTGACTCAAATTGGATCTCTGATGCTGATGAGTTGAAGGCCACAAGTGGATATGTATTCAATCATGGTGGTGGAGATGTTTCATGGAAGTCTTGCAAGCAGACCATCTTAACGAGGTCAACAATGGAAACAGAACTCACAACACTAGATATAGCTACTGTCGAAGCAGATTGGCTTCGACAACTCTTGATTGACTTGCCGGTTGTTGATAAACCTGTGCTGGCTATCCTTATAAACTGCGAAAATCAACCTGTGATCGTCAAAGTGAGTAGTTCAAAGGATAATATGAAGTCATCAAGACATATAAGGAGAAGATTGGCATCTGTTAGGAAAATGAGAAACTCCGGAGTAATAGCATTGGATTATATCCAAACAGCTAAGAATCTAGCAGATCCTTTCACAAAAGGTCTATCAAGAAATGTGATAGATATTGCATCAAAGGAGATGGGTTTGAGACCCACATGAGTTACCGTGGTATTAACCCAACCTATATGACCAGAGATACCGTGAATTAGGACCTGGGGAAACAAGCCAGTGGCTAACTGGAGAAGAGTAACTTTTACTAACCCACTCCGCTGAAGATGCATTACTCTCACGATCTGTATGGCAGGTTGACTTAGTCTTAATGTGTTCATAGGCTTGTATAAGCCAATATTCTATCCTACAGAGCAGTCTTGAAAGAACGCACCTATGTGAGCCCGACTGCTAGTCATAGTCTATGAGATAGGGTAATCTCTAGGAAGCTCATGAAAAAGGCCAGGAGTATGACTTATATGCTCCACCCGAGGGGTAGCCTTCGGAAGACTAGTATCAGTATGACATTAGGTGAAACTCATTTACATAAAACTGGCAATTCAAGGCTTAATCCATTGACAGTTGTTGATGAGTGTAGTCTAATGCTCTAGGTGAAAGTTCAACTTAACAGTCTCCACTGAAAAACGCTGGTATATCAAAACAGTGATTTGGAACAGAATGATGTGATGTGCCAATGAAACTTTGTGGGGGATTGTTGGAATTTGAGGCATATTTGATGTTGGGCTTTTGGCCCATAACAAATACAAATTCTGAAATTCTCTTTGGCCTATTATTATGGCAGCTCATGTGTGTGTTAGTGGAGCCAAATTTTAGTCCCACATTGCTAGTGGAAGGGAAGTTGGACCACCTTATATAGTAGAGTGTTGCACCACTCACTAAGGTGTGAGAAGAAGAGAAGCCCTCGCGCACTCCTCATCCGACGCCACCCGCCTCGCCTCGCCTCGCCTCGCCATGCCACACCTCGCCATGAGACGCGCGCACGCCGCGGGTTGCGGGAATCTCGCCTAGCCGAGCTTTATTTTGCTGTTTGGGAAAATTATGAGTCATTAACGGACGCGTTAATCATGGGCTGGTACCGACTCGGTCGTGGGCTGTTGCCCACGTCCTACCCGACCCGCACTATATAAGCAGGCATACGTGAAACCTAGCCGTCACCAGCAATCAGATTGCATCTGCCTACCCGCACATCGTCGTTCCACCTCTCTGTGCTGCCCTCTGCTACTCCATCCCGCCGGCTGCATGCACGGTCGTCCGGGAGAGCAGGCCTCCGGAACCCTATCTCTCTGATCCTGCACCGGGAGAGGGGTGATAAGATTTTTGGGGAGCGTCTAGTCGCGACTGCTCAAGCTCTTCTACGTCCGGCTTCCTCGACTCCATCGCCATGTCTGACGACGCTACCAAGCAGGTTGCTGCTGCTGCCGCTGGTGGCGGATCCACTTCTGTTGCGCCGTTGGTCATACCATCGATGAACTCGTACGTGTTCTTTGCCCTCCTATTATTTCCTATGATGATCACTAGTATTGCAGTATGTGTAGATGTGCTAGGTTTTCACTTGCCTGAATGGTGCATGTATACTATGCGTATGCTAGTTAATCTTAGAAATTGTTCAGTCATGATTTATACTTGGATTAAATAAATGCGAAAACTGCTAATTATTTCAACATGAAGTTTGTTTCACCGTTGAGATAAATAATGTGGTGTGTTCTTAAATCTTAATAAGCACGAAGTTTTCTTTTGATCGCATCCTTATCTAGTATTTTTAGGGATAGGTTGTTTCTGATGTACGCCTCGTGAGAAGGGATGGATATAGGGAGAACACACCATGGTATTACTCTAATTTATTAGAGTGTGACACCAGACACTCGTATCTTGTAAATTAATAGTAAATATTGGCAATTATTCACGTACATGACAGGAACATGGCAGTATTAGTAGAAAACTGGCCTTTGGTCCATAGCATTAGTCCCGGTTCTTCTATAAATCAGGACTAATCTCCTGGTCTCAACGAATAGAATGGCCACAGGGTCCAGCCGACTCTAGTTCCGATTCGAAGGGGACCTTTAGTCGGACTAAAGGGTCTGGCGCTAGGAAGGGCCTGTCGTATGGACTATTTGACTAATGTCCCGACTATATCTTTCTTTCTCCCCCTGTCCGAACCATTTTAAGCTCACACAAGCATCTCGCTCTAATTTCTTCCCTCAACCTCGAGTTCATGCCATTTTTTCTCAAGATTTGTGAATATTTTTTTGGCTCCACATCTAACTAAGGGTTATAAGAGATTAGCAACTTAATCCTTTTATCTTTCATTGCTAGTTTATCTCATTTCATGCTCTAGAAATGGAGGGATTTGTGTGAATTCTATCTCTATATATCTGGTTAATTTGGCACACATAGTCCTTGAAATTCATTTGATTCATCGAAGCACAGAGATACATGAGTCCATCCTATCTATATATCTTGGTTTGGCACATGGTCTCGAAATTCATTTGGTTCACAGATGCATCATGCCACCGTCCAGCAACAAAATATCCTTCTTCTTCTACCTGCTGTCACAAAATCCATTGCAACAAAAATAAGAACCAAAATTATGAAGGCACACACATATATATATATAGTGGTGACCTAGCATTTTAATCATCGGCCGTTGAAGCAAGTAAGAACCAAAAACATGATCATGCCAGGGAGATAATAAATTAAATTAGGGAGTGCCTCTATGGCGAGCTCCTCGAAGATGTCTGATGACGGCATCCTAAGACATCTTCGAGAAGCTATGTCATAGTGGTGTCCCTGCTCTCGCACACCATCTTTCAATTTATATCTTCTCTAGCTAGATCAGTATACTGGTGGAGCTAACTAATTTCACATATTAGGGAGTGCCTCTATGGCGAGCTCCTCGAAGATGTCTAAGGACGAGGTCCTAAGACATCTTTGAGAAGCTCCGTCGTAGTGGTGTCCCTGCTCTCGCACACGATCTTCCTTGCAGTTGATATTTTACAAGGAAGCCTATTTATAGATTAAGGAGCACAACATAGTGTCGACACTCACGACATAATATCAATACTCACCCTTGTAATAGTGTCTCCACCCACCGAAATAGTGTCGCCACTCACTGGCATAGTGTCTCCACTCATGACATAGTGTCTTCACCCACTTTTAGTCCCGGTTGAAGTCTCCTTTAGTCCCGGTTGGATACACCATCCGGGACTAAACGGGCTCACGTCGGCCCCAGCCTGCTGCAACCCCTTTAGTCCTGGTTGGTGTGTCCAACCGGGACTAAAGATGGAGTAGAAAGTTTTTAAATCACCGCATAGTTGTTTGATGTATATGTTGTGTGATTTTATTTTTAGACTAGTACTAATCTTAGCATCGTGACTCTGTTTGATGTACGTATATAATGCAGATGAGAAGACAATGGATGTACGCTGACCGAATCTCTGGCGAGTTCATTAAAGGCATGCGTTCTTTTCTTGTTGTGGCGGAGGCAAACAAGCGGAATGGTTTTATGTGTTGTCCATGTGGTGAGTGTCGGAATCAGAAGGAATACTCTTCCTCAAGAGTCTTTCACGACCATTTGTTTCAGTCTGGTTTCATGTCTGGCTATAATTGTTGGACCAAGCACGAAGAAAGAGGGGTTATGATGGAAGACAACGAAGATGAAGAGAATGATGACAACTATCCTATGTCCCTTGAATACGATGGTACTACAATTGAAGACAATGATAAATAAGAAGCAGAAGAAGGTGCATCATATGAGCCAGATGATGATTTTGGTCGGGCCATTGCTGATGCAAAGGGAGAATGTGATAGCAAAAGGGAGAGGTTGAAATTTGAGCAGATGTTAGAGGATCACAACAAATTGTTGTACCCGAATTGCGAAGATGGCCACAAAAATCTAGGTAGCACACTGGAATTGCTGCAATGGAAGGCAGGGATCGGTGTGTCTGACAAGGAATTTGAAAAGTTGCTGAATATAATGAAGAAGCTGCTTCCAAAGGATAACGAACTGCCCGCCAGTACTTACGAAGCGAAGAAGGCTGTCTCCCTTCTAGGATTAGAGGTACAGAAGATACATGCATGCATTAATGACTAGATCCTCTACCACGATGAGTAGTACCAGAATTTGGATGCATGCCTGGTATGCACTGCATTGCGGTATAAGATCCGACGAGATGACCTTGGTGATGTTGAGGGGGAGCACCCCAGGAAGAGGGTTCCCGCCAAGGTGATGTGGTATGATCCTATAATACTATGGTTGAAACGTTTGTTTAGAAATGAAGAACATGCCAAGTTGTTGCAATGGCACAAAGAAGACCGTAAGAAAGATGAGATGTTGAGACACCCCGCTGAGGCGTCGCAGTGGAGAAAAACTGAGAGAAACTACCTGGAATTTGCAGGTGACGCGAGGAACTTATGGTTTGGTCTAAGTACAAATGGCATGAATCCTTTTGGGGAGCAGAGCTGCAGTCATAGCAACTGGCCTGTGACTCTGTGTATCTATAACCTTTCTCATTGGTTTGCATGAAGCGGAAGTTCATTATGATGCCAGTGCTCATCCAAGGCCCGAAAGCAACCTAGCAACGACATTGATGTGTACCTAAGGCCATTAGTTGAAAAAAGTTATAGCTGCGGCACAGACAAGGTGTACATGTGTGAGATGAGCACAAACATGAGGAATTTAACCTACGATCATTGTTGTTCATAACCATCAATGATTGGCCTGCTCTTAGTAACATTTCAGGACAGACAAACAAGAGATACAATATATGCACACACTGTTTAGGTGATACTGAAAGTATTTATTTGGATAAGTGTAAGAAGAATGTGTACCTAGGGAATCGTCGTTTTATTCCGCCCACGCATTCCTAAGAAAGAAAGGCAAGCATTTCAATGGTGAAGCAGATCACCGGAGTAAGCCTATCCGCCGTACTGGTGATGATGTATTTGAGATGGTGAAGGATTTAAAAGTAATATTTGTAAAGGGTCCTAGTGGACAGTCCATTCCGAAGGACGCTGGCGGACATGCACCCATGTGGAAGAATCTTTGCGTGACACTTCTAGGCTTCTTGGGCATGATGCACCTGACGAAGAATCTTTGCGTGATACTGTTAGGCTTCTTGGGCGTGTATGGAAAGAATAAAGTTATACTAGAAGCACGGCAGGACCAACAATGTGTGAAAGACTGAGACGACATGCATCTAGAGCTGTTTCAAGGTACTGTCAGCTACGCTCTTACCAAAGAAGAGAAGGAAATATTTCTTAAATGCCTAAGTAGTATAAAGGTCCCACTTGGCTTCTCGTCGAATATAAAGGGAATAATAAATATGGCAGCGGAAAAATTCCAGAACCTTAAGTCTCATGACTGCCACGTGCTTATGACGCAGTTGCTTCCGGTTGCATTGAGCGGGCTTCTGCCGAAAAATGTTAGAGTACCCATTGTGAAGCTATGTGCGTTCCTCAATGCAATTTCTCACAAGGTAATCAATCCAGAAATTCTACCAGGGTTACAGAAATATATGTTCCAGTGTGTTGTCAGCTTTGAGTTGGTGTTCCCACCATCCTTCTTCAACATAATGATGCACCTCCTAGTTCACCTAGTCGAAGGGATTACCATTCTCGGTCCTGTATTTCTACACAATATATTCCCCTTTGAGAGATTCATGGAAGTCTTAAAGAAATATGTCCATAACCGTGCTAGGCTAGAAGGAAACATCTCCAAGGGCTACGGAACAGAGGAGGTCATTGAGTTTTGTGTTAACTTTATTCCTGACCTTAAGCCGATCAGTGTACCTGAATCACGGCATGAGGGGAGACTTAGTGGAAAAGGCATGCTAGGAAAGAAAGCAAAGATATGTATGGACGAACATTCTTTCACTAAAGCACACTATACATTTCTGCAAAGTTCCACCTTGGTAGCTCCGTATATCGAGGTACACAAGAATATTGTATGCTCGAACTACCAGGGGCAGTCGTCAAACTCTTGGATTAGAGATGAACACATGAAGACTTTCGGTGGTTGATGACCTGATACGTCGTAAACGTATCTATAATTTTTGATGTTCCATGCTTGTTTATTATCCACTTTGCTTTGCTTTGTCTACACTTTGAGATATTTTTATATGTTTTCTGGGACTAACTTATTAACAAGATGCCACAGTGCCAGTTGCCTGTTTTCTATTGTTTTTGGTTCCAGAAAAGCTAGAAAATGAATATTCTCGGAATTGGACGGGACGAAAGCCAAAGTCAATATTTCACAAAGGAGAACACGGAGCGAGAAGACGAGACGGAGGTGGGCCAAAAGGGGCCCACACCCCCTGGACGCGCGGTCAGGCCAGGCCCGCGCCTAGGGGGTGTGGCCTCCTCGGGCACCCCTCGATCTCCCCCTTCTCCTATAAGAACACCCCGATACCAAAACTCTAAGTACCCGACCAGATCTCCATGAAACAGTCTGTAGACGTTGCCACTATTGTCCCTAGATCAAGGGGGATCTAAAGCTCTTCTCGGCACCCTGCCGAAGGGGAGAGATCATCCCGGAGGCCTTCTTCATCACCATGCCAGCCTCCAGTATGATGCGTGAGTTGTTCCACCTTGGACTATGGGTCCATACAGTAGCTAGATGGTTGTTTCTCCTCCTTTGTGCTACCATGTTTAGATATTGTGAGCTCCATTCATGATCAAGATCATCTATTTGTAATCATGCATGTTGTGTTTGCGGGGATCCGATGGATACTGAGATTACTATGTCATATTGATTAATGATTCTATCTTATTGATTCTATCATGTCTGTATTGTTTGAGATCTTGCATGCTCTCCGTTTCTAGTAGCCATCTTGGCCAAGTAGATGCTAGTGACTCCAAGAGGGAGTATTTATGCTCGATAGTAGGTTCATGCCTCTATTGAATCTGGGGAAGTGACAGAAATCTCTAAGGTTGTAGATGTGCTGTTGCTACTAGGGAGAAAACAACGATCTTTTGTTCATGAAACAATTGTATTGTTTACTTTAAACACATTGCTTAAAGAAGTTATCCGTTGCTTGCAACTTAATACTGGAGGGGGTTCGGATGATAACCTGAAGGTGGATTACTAGTCATAGATGCAGTTGGATGGCGGTCTATGTATATTGTTGTAATGCCCAATCAAATCTCATAGGATCATGTATGTCTAGTATTGCATTGTTATGCCTTATGTTATTTATCCTAAGGAGAACACCTCTAGTGAACTCTGGACCCTGGTCCAATCTTTACCATTGATACATCTTCCATGGTTACTGTTATTTTCTGCAAGCTAGCATTATCTTCCACACCATACGTTTAATCCTTTGTTTTCAGCAAACCGGTGATATTGACAATCTCATTGTTCATTGGGCAAAGTCTTGAGTTTGTGTTGTGCAGGATTCCAAGTTGTTAGCAACACCTTTGAGTCGTTTCCTTCCTCCTACTGGTTCGATAACCTTGGTTTCTTACCGAGGGAAAAATTATTGCTGTACTCATCATACCTTCCTCTTGGGGTTTTCCAATGAAGATCTACAGTGATCTGAGCCGCATCAACACGTTTTATAGCGTTGTTGCCGGGGAGGCTAAGGACGGATTCACAAGGGGAGTCCTTCACAACCTTTCTCTTTACTTTGTTTTTGTTTTGCTTAGTTTTTCTTGCTTATTTTTATCAAAAATTACAAAAAATAGTTTCGTTTGGTTTGATTTCTCTTACCTATTGCTCCACCTGCTCCTGATGCTACCTTTTATGAAATTAAGCCTCCTTTGTTGAATCCTATGATGAAAGAGCAATTTTCTGGTGCTAGTTCTGGTGATGCTGCTACCCACCTCAATAACTTTGTTGAACTTTGTGAGATGCAAAAATATAAGGATGTAGATGGAGATATTATTAAGCTCAAATTGTTTCCTTTCTCCTTGAGAGGAAAAGCTAAAGAATGGTTGCTATCCTTGCCTAGAAATAGTATTGATTCTTGGATTAAGTGCAAAGATGCTTTTATTGGAAAATACTATCCTCCTGCTAAGATTCTACCTATGATAAGTGAAATAATGAAATTTAAACAACTTGATAATGAACATGTTGCTCAAGCTTGGGAAAGAATGAAATCTTTGGTAAAGAATTGTCCCACTCATGGACTGACTGCTTGGATGATTATGCAGGGTTAAACTTCTCTTCGAGAAATCTATTGGATTCAGCTGCTGGAGGTACCTTTATGACCATTACTTTGGGTGCTACAACAAAGCTTCTTGATAATATGATGGTTCATTATTCTGAATGGCACACTAAGAGAGCTCCACATGATAAGAAGGTAAATTCTGTTGAAGAAACCTCCTCTTTGAGTGATAAAATTGATGTTATCATGGCTATGCTTGTTAATGGAAAAGCTCACATTGACCCTAATAGTGTTCCTTTAGCCTCTTTGGTTGCTCAATAAGAGCAAGTTGATGTGAACTTCATTAGGAATAATAATTTTGGCAACAATGCTTATGGTAATAACTATAGGCCTTATCCTCCTAATAATAGCAATACTTATCATGGTAGATCTGGAATGCCTAGTGAAGATAGGATTCTAGAAGTTGAAAGATCCACTAAAAACTTCATGCAAATGCAATACGAGCAGAACAAAATATTCACTAAAACTATGGAAGAACAATCTGCTATTTTAAAGATATTAGTCATCAACTTGAGAATTTGAATAGGGAAATTCCTAGTTTCCAGTACAAAATTTTGAATGTTGAGAAAAATATTTCATCTTTGTCTGAAGCACAGTCCTCTTTGATTAATAAAATGGCTGCTAAACCTAAAACCTTTGAAAGTACCTTTGCTGCCAGTCATGCCATACAAGTTACTATTGATGAAAATGTTAGACTGTTAGCCAAATTACATGCTAAGTGGGAAAGAGAAGCCGAAATTGCTAGAAACAATAGTGTGTGTACTATTACCACCACCAATATGGATGCTAGCAAACCACAAGAAGTCTCTATTCCTACAACAATGCCTAATCCCAATAAGTCTACTACCTATGATGCTTCTTGTCCTATTACTTTGGGAAGACCTTTTCTTAGAACTATTGGTGCCATCATTGATATGAAAGAAGGCACCATTAAATATCAATTTCCATTAAGAAAGGTATTGAACACTTCCCTATGAGGAGAGAGAAGTTACCTTTTGCTCCTCCATTGAAAGCAAAATTTGATGTTACTGCCTCTTCATTTGAAAATACTTGATTTTTTGCTTCTTGTGCCTAACTTAAAGACGTTAAAGAAAAGTACTTCTTGGGAGATAACCCAATAGTTTTATTGAGTCTTGGAAGTTATTAATTCTGTAATAACCTATAATTATAATTTTTATTTGATTTTTGTGCCAAGAATAACCTCTAATAAGAGGGAAGTAAGATTTGGGGAAGTGCTGTCCCGAAACAGATTTTTGTCTCCACCTAAAAATTCTTGAAAAATCTATGTATGTCAGATTGAGATGTAATTTTCTTAATAAATCCCCTAGGTTGTTAGCTAACTTTCATTAGTTCAACAATTTTTTATTTGAGCAACAGAAGGTCTTCGAAAAAATCGGTTTTCACCTGCTGGTCTGTTTTGACAGATTTCTGCTATTATTTGCATTTGCCTCTTTATTGATTCCTTTTTGGGTTCTCTTTGGGAAATTGAGATTCTTGAGGGAATTTCTACAGTATCTTGTGTCTTTAATGAAATTTTTTATGTTTTGAAACTAAACCCAAAGGTCTATTATCTTTTGAATACACTAATGTTGCTAATCAAGATTGTGTGAAGTTTTGTATGAAGGAAATTTTTCAGGTGTAAGGGAAGAATGATTTAATGAGATGAAGAATGTTCAAAATCTCAAGCTTGGGGATGCCACCCCGTGTCACCCCAATAAATATTCAAGAGGTACAAGCATCAAAGCTTGGGGATGCCCAATGCATCCCCTTCTTCATCAATAAAAATCTCAGGTCCTTCTAGACACTTCGTTTTTATTGCTTCATGCATAGTTGTGTTGTTCTTGGAGCGTATTAATTTTCGTTTTTGGTTTTTGTTTGCTTAGTTTGCTTGAATAATGTAGTTGGAACCCCGCTTTCACTGTGTTGTTTCAAATAAGTTGACTGGTGTTGGAAAGGAGTAGGAAGTTCTTGCTTTAGTAGTTCAAGAAGGTGCTTGCTTTGACTGTGACTTACACTTTATCATGTCATGCTAGATGTTCTTTTGACCTTATGCTTAGTTATTATTGTTGTAGCATGACTTGTTCCAAACAATTAGGATTGCTTAATGTGCCTTGATAGAATCATGCGTTGTTTTAGCATACAAAAGCATAGTATTGTGGTATTCTCCTTTGATGCTTTGTTTCGGCTGGCTTGGCACATGCTCACACCATGTTATGACTATGAACCAGTCACCTTAGCCTCTATGATCATTTAGTTTTGACTTGTGGTACCACTTTATGCTTTGATTAGTAATGTTTTATTGCTCTGCATGATTATGGCCATTATTACTCTCTTAGTTGGTCGCTCCTAGTCTTTTGCTAGCCTCCACTTGTATTGCTTAAGCTCTACTCATGCATCCAACTCCCAAGAAACCAAGTTATTCCAAAGTGTCCACTATAAATTCCTATGCATGGTGTGTTACACCATTCCAAGTATATTCTTGTTTTATCTACCTTCCAATTAAAAAGTCACTTTGTTATGTATAAAATTAGTGATTAAAGCTCTCACAAACTTGATGGCACACTTTTTTTTCTTGGCCCTAATAAACTTGAACCATTGTGTCATCTATGTTGTATATGCTTGCACTTATAAGTTGGGATTAGCAGAGCCGTGCTGTCATGGGGAACGCTTTCAACACCTGTAAATATCTACCCAGTTGATATCATGCTCTTTTGTTTATGGATGTCGTCGGTGTGAAATGAAACGGGAGCTTGTAAGTCCATGCAATTATGTATGTGTGTTAGAGAAACGCCTGGGCCACTAGCCTAAGCCATGCCTAATAATGGTGGAAACTTGCAGCATCACCATAGTGAGCAATCAATGAAGCATTCTTCTTATAAAAAAGAGAGATAGAAAAAATATATTGAGAAAAAGAAAATAAAGAGATGAGAAAAGAGGAAAGAGAGAAAAAGCACCATTTTCCCATGGTAAATAAGAAGATTGCTGAGATGCTCACTGTTTGCTTGCCTTGTAATTTTGATAAGGGATAGCTCCTGTATCATGGGGCAAGGGGTACCCCGTATGATACACATGTACTTACTATGACAAGAACTTACCGGTAACTAAAGTTGAGTAGCATGAGGAACGACCCTCATACTCAAGGGACATGAGATTGCCAACTTATACTTTGTCAAGCATATACTCCATATTTTGTTCACTTTAACCTTAATCACTTCAAGATGCTTATGATAGGGGAAATGAAAGCTGAAAGCTAACAAGTACCATAATTTTTGGAAGCTCTTTATGAAACTTGAAATCCCTGCTTCCCTTTATGAAGGGCCTTTCTTCCACTATTATATTGAGTCTCCACCTTCTATCCTTAGGCACCAATTAAGAGAGCATAGTTGCCATTCTTAGTTCTATGTGCATTGTCCCAAAACTTATTGATTGATTCATATTGTTGATATTGCTTGCTCTTGAACTATTTGTATCTAGTCACCCTTATGAACTTTGAAGGTGTCCTATGCATTTATGTTTTGCTACTCCATGAGGGACACGCTTAATGCCACTATTCTATGCTTTCTATATGTGAAACAAAAAACGTCTTTCAATGCATTGTTATTCATGAATCTTTGTTTATATCGTTTCATGTTGCAGCATAGTTGCTATGTCTTATTGTTAGAACTTCATCTTTCATGCTCATGTTTAGAATACTTTGATCCTAGCTTCAATGCTTGCAAATGGTTTGATCTTGATTGTGATGGTGCATGTCACCTAAAAAATTATTCTTTTTATCACTTACCTACTTGAGGACGAGCAAGAGTTAAGATTGGGGATGCTTGATACATCGTAAACGTATCTATAATTTTTGATGTTCCATGCTTGTTTAGTATCAACTTTGCTTTGCTCTGTCTACACTTTGAGGTATTTTTATAAGTTTTCCAGGACTAACCTATAAACAAGATGACAGAGTGCCAGTTGCCTATTTTCTGTTGTTCTTGGTTCCAGAAAAGCCAGAAAATGAATATTCTCGAAATTGGACGGGACGAAAGCCAAAGTCAACATTTCACCGAGGAGAACACGGAGCTAGAAGACGAGATGGAGGTGGGTCATGAGGGGCCCACACCCCCTGGCCGCGCGGCCAGGCCTGGCCTGCGCCTGGGGGGTGCGGCCACCTCGGGCACCCCCTCGGTCTCCCCCTTCGCCTATAAGAAGCCCCCGATACCAAAACCCTAAGTACCCGATCAGATCTCCATGAAACAGTCTGTAGCCGCCGCCACCATCGTCCCTAGATCAAGGGGGACCTAAGCTCTTCTCGGCACCCTACGGAGGGGAGAGATCATCCCGAAGGCCTTCTTCATCACCATGCTAGCCTCCAGTATGATGCGTGAGTAGTTCCACCTTGGACTATGGGTCCATACAGTAGCTAGATGGTTGTTTATCCTCCTTTGTGCTACCATGTTTAGATATTGTGAGCTCCATTCATGATCAAGATCATCTATTTGTAATCATGCATGTTGTGTTTGCGGGGATCCGATGGATATTGAGATTACTATGTCAGATTGATTAATGATTCTATCTTATTGATTCTATCATGTCTGTGTTGTTTGAGATCTTGCATGCTCTCCGTTTCTAGTAGCTATCTTGGCCAAGTAGATGCTAGTGACTCCAAGAGGGAGTATTTATGCTCGATAGTGGGTTCATGCCTCTATTGAATCTGGGGAAGTGACAGAAATCTCTAAGGTTGTAGATGTGCTGTTGCTACTAGGGATAAAACAACGATCTTTTGTTCATGGAACAGTTATATTGTTTACTTTACACACATTTCTTAAAGCAGTTATCCGTTGCTTGCAACTTAATACTGGAGAGGGTTCGGATGATAACCTGAAGGTGGATTACTAGTCATAGATGCAGTTGGATGGCGGTCTATGTATATTGTTGTAATGCCCAATCAAATATCATAGGATCATGAATGTCTAGTATTGCATTGTTATGCCTTGCTCTGTCCTGTCAATTGCCCTGCTATAATTTGTTTACCCAGCATGTTATGTTATTTATCTTAAGGATAACACCTCTAGTGAACTGTGGACCCCGGTCCAATCTTTACCATTGATACATCTTCCATGGTTACTTTTATTTTGATTTTGATATAGATGGTTGCAATATTTTTGAAGTGATTCTGTTCCTGCAAAAGCTTGCTAGAAGTCCTGATGCTAGTGATATGCATGTTGCTTTCACCAAACACATTATAGATGCTCTTGTTAAGATTAAGGAAGAGAATTTAAAACAAAAAGCTTCTATCCTAGGAAAGTAGAAGATAGTTGGGAACCCATTATTAATATGCAAGCGAATGACTTTGATCTCAAAGCTTCATGTGATCTTGGTTCTAGTGTCTCTATTATGCCTAGGAATATTTATGAAATGCTTGATTTGCCACCTTTGGAAGATTGTTATTTGGATGTCCTACTTGATGATAATGCTAAGAAGAAACTCATGGGGAATATTAATGATGTTCTCATTATGGTTAACAATGCTCATGTCCCTGTTGATTTCTATGTTTTGGATGTTGAATACAATGCTTCTTGTCCTATTACTTTGGGAAGACCTTTTCTTAGAACTGTTGGTGCCATCATTGATATGAAATAAGGCACCATTAAATATAAATTTCCATTCAAGAAAGGTATTGACCACTTCCCTATGAGGAGAGAGAAGTTGCTTTTTGCTCCTCCTTTGATAGCAAGGTTTGATGTTAATGCTTCTTCATTTGAAAATACATGATTTCTTGCTTTTTGTGCCTAACTTAAAGGCGTTAAAGAAAAGTACTTGTTGGGAGATAACCCAAGAGTTTACTTGAGTCTTGGAAGTTATTACTTCAGTAATGACCTCTCCTTATCCTCTTTTGTTTTCTTTTTGTGCCAAGAATGACCTCTAATGAGAGGAAAGTAAGATTTGGCGAGTTGCTGTCCCGAAACAGATTTCTGTCCTCCACCATAAAAAAATTGTGAGGAGTCTCTGTAAGTCAGATTGAGCTGAAAATTTATGAATAAATCCCCCAGTATGTTAGATAACTTTCATTAGTTCAACACTTTTTTATTTGAGTAAGATAAAAATTTCTAAAAAATCGGTTTCTATCTGTTGGTCTGTTTTGACAAATTTCTGCCATTATTTGCATTTGCTTCTTATTGATTCCTTTTTGAGTTCTCTTTTGGGGAATTGAGCTTTCTGAATGAGTTTCTACAGTATCTTGTGTTTTTAGTGAAAAGTTTTGCTGTTCCAAAGCTAAACCCAAAGGTCTATTATCTTTTGAATACACTAATGTTGCTAATTAAGATTGTGTGAAGTTATATATGAAGGAAAAATTTCAGGTGTAGAGAGATAATGATGTAATTAGATGAAGAATGGATAGAAGCTCAAGCTTGGGGATGCCACTCCGGTGTCACCCCAAGAAATATCAGAGAGGTACAAGCATCAAAGCTTGGGGATGCCCAAGGCATCCCCTTCTTCATCAATAAAAAGCTTAGGTCTTTCTAGACACCTCATTTTTATTGTTTCATGCACTGTTGTGTTGTTCTTGGAGCGTCTTAGTTTTCGTTTGCTTTGCTTAGTTGTTTAGCTTGCTTGAATAAAGTAGTTTGGACCCCCGTTCTCGCTGTGTTGTTTCAAATAAGTCGATTGGTGTTGGAAAGGAGTAGAAAGTTCTTGCTTAAAAGTGCAAGAGGATCTTGCATTGACTGTAACTTAGACTTTAGCATGACATGCTAGGTATTGTTTTGACCTTATGCTTAGTGATTATTGATGTAGCATGTCTTGTTCCAAACAATTGGGAGTGCTTAGTGTGCCTTGAAGGAATCATGCGTTGTTTTAGCATGCAAAAACATAGTATTGTGGTATTCTCCTTTGATGTTTTGTTTGGGTTGACTTGGCACATGCTCACACCATGTTATGACTATGAACAAGTCACCATAGCCTCTATGATTATTTAGTCCTTGACTTCTAGTACCACTCTATGCTTTGATTAGTAATGTTTTGTTGCTCTACATGATTATGGCCATTATTGCTCTCTTAGTTGGTTGCTCCCAGTCTTTTGCTAGCCTCCACTTGTATGAGTAAGCTCTAATCATGCTTACAACTCCCAAGAAACCAAGTTATTCCAAAGTGTCCACTATAAACTTGTATGCATGGTGTGTTACACCATTCCAAGTATATTCTTGTTTTCAGCTATCTTCCAATTAAAATTATTTTGTTATGAGAAAACTTAGTGATTAAAAACCTCACAAACTTGATGGCACACTTTATATTCCTTCCCCTAATAAACTTGAACCGTTGTGTAATATATGTTGTATATGCTTGCACTTATACATTGGAATTAGCAGAACCATGCTGTCATGAGGATCGTTTTCAACATTGCACTTGTACTTTGTACACAGTTGATATCATGCTCTTTTGTCTATGGATGTCGCCGGTGTGAAATAAAGAGGGAGCTTGTAAGTCCATGGAGTTATGTATTTTGTGTTAGAGAAACGCCTGGGCCGCTAGCCTAAGCCATGCCTAATCATGGTGGAAACTTGCAGCATCACCATAATGAGCATTCTGTGAAGCATCCTCAATAAAAAGCTATGCACATAGTAAATAAAAAGATCGCTGAGATGCTCATTGTCTGCTTGCCTTGTCATTTTTGTTATGGGATAGATCCTGTACCATGTGCAAGGGGTACCCCGTTGGCGGTTCTCTATGATACACATGTACTTACTATGACAAGAACTTACAAGTGACTAAAGTTGAGTAGCATGAGGTGCAACCCTCGTATTCAAGGGACATGAGATTGCTAACTTATACTTTGTCAAGCATATACTCCATCTTTGTTCACTTTAACCTTAATCACTTCAAGATGCTTATGATAGGGGCAATGAGGGCTGAAATCTAACAAGTACCATAATTTTTGGAAGCTCTTTTTGAAACTTGAAATCCCTGCTTCCCTTTATGAAGGGCCTTTCTACCACTATTATATTGAGTCTCCACCTTCTATCCTTAGGCACCAATTAAGAGAGCATAGTTGCCATTCTTAGTTCTATGTGCATTGTCCCAAAACTTATTGATTGATGCATATTGTTGATATTGCTTGTTCTTGTGCTACTTGTATCTAGTCAATCTTATGAACTTTGAAGGTGTCCTATGCATCTATTTTCTACTCCATGAGGGACAAGCTGATTGCCACTATGCCATGTTTTCTGTATGTGAAACAAACAAACGTTTTTCAATGCATGTTATTCATGATCTTTGTTTGTAACCTTTCATGTTGCATGCATAGTTACTATGTCCTATTGTTAGAACTCCATCTTTCATGCACATGTTTAGAGTTCTTTTTTTCCCAGCTTTCAATGCTTGCAAATGGTTTGATCTTGGTTTTCATGGTGCATGTCACCTAAAAAATTATTATTTTATCACTTACCTACTCGAGGACGAGCAGAAGTTAAGCTTGGGGATGCTTGATACGTCGGAAACGTATCTATAATTTTTGATGCTCCATGCTTGTTTACTATCTACTTTGTTTTGGTTTGTCTACACTTTGAGGTGTTTTTATATGTTTTCTTGTACTAACCTATTAACAAGTTGCCACAGTGCCAGTTGCCCGTTTTCTTCTATTTTTGGTTCCAGAAAGGCATAAAAATAAATATTTTCGGAATTGCACGGGACAAAAGCCAAAGTCAATATTTTACCGTGGGGAACACAAAGCCGGAGTACGAGATGGATGGGACCCACCAGGGGGCCACACCCCCTGGTCGCACGGGTGGGCCCACCCTGCGCCTGGGGTGGGGGGGGGGGGTGCAGCCACCCTGGTGGCCCCCTGCCTCGCCTCTTCGCCTATAAGAAGCCCCCGATGCAGAAAACCTAGGCACCCGATCAAAACTCCAAGAAACCATCTGTAGCCGCCTCCACCATCGTCCCTAGATTAGGGGGGATCTGAAGCTCTTCCTAGGACCCTGCCGGAGGGGAGATCATCCCGGAGGCCTTCTTCTTCATCATGCCAGCCTCCGGTATGAAGCGTGAGTAGTTCCACCTTGGACTACACGTCCATATAGTAGCTAGATGGTTGTATCTCCTCCTTGTTCTTTCATGTATAGATCTTGTGAGCTCCGTTCATGATCAAGATATAATCTATTTGTAATCATGCATGTTGTGTTTGCAGGGATCCGATGGATATTGAGATTACTATGTCAGATTGATTAATGGTTTTGTCTATTTGATTCTATCATGTCTGTGTTGTTTGTGATCTTGCATGGTCTCCGTTGTTAGTAGCTATCTTGGCCAAGTAGTTGCTAGTGACTCCAAGAGGGGGTATTTATGCTCGATAGTGGGTTCATGGCTCTATTGAATCTGGGGAAGTGTCACAAATCTCTAAGGTTGTAGATGTTCTGTTGCTACTAGGGAGAATACAACGATCTTTTGTTCATGGAACAATTGTATTGTTTACTTTACACACATTGCTTAAAACAGTTATCCGTTGCTTGCAACTTATGACTAGAGGGGGTTCAGATGATAACCTGAAGGTGGATTACTAGTCATAGATGCAGTTGGATGGCGGTCTATGTATATTGTTGTAATGACCAACCAAATATCATAGGATCATGAATGTCTAGTATTGCATTGTTATTCCTTGCTCTGTCCTATCAATTGCCCCGCTGTAATTTGTTTACCCAGCATGTTATGTTATTTATCTTAAGGTGAACACCTCTAGTGAACTGTGGACCCAGGTCCAATCTTAACCATTGATACATCTTCCATTGTTACTGTTACTTTCTACAAGCTACCATTATCTTCCACACCATACGTTTAAACCTTTGTTTTCAGCAAACCGGTGAGATTGACAACCTCACTGTTCGTTGGGGTAAAGTCTTGAGTTTGTGTTGTGTAGGATTCCAAGTTGTTAGCAACACCTTTGAGGCATTTCCTTCATCCTACTAGTTCGATAACCTTGGTTTCTTACTGAGGAAAAACTTATTGCTGTACTCATCATACCTTCCTCTTGGGGTTTCCCAATAAAGCTCTACAGTGATCTGAGCTGCATCATGACCCACAAGTATAGGGGGTGTATCGTAGTACTTTTGATAAATAAGAGTGTCGAACCCAACAAGGAGCAGAAGGTGTTGACAAGTGGTTTGGATCAGGAATTCACTGTAAATACTAGCAAATGGATTTTAGGAGTTTTTGATAATGCAGATAAATAAAGTGCGAGTAAATAAAAGATAATAATAATAATTGCAGCAAGTGGCCCAATCCTTTCTTCAGCAAAAGACAAGCCGGTTGTATTACTTAAGATGACCAAACGTTCTCGAGGATACATGGGAATACTGTCAAGTGCTTTCGCTTCATATAGTTGATTAATCTTCTTTGGTTGGATAAGTGTTGTATGGGTGAACCTATGCTAATGTACCAACCTTACTTGGGCTAATACATACTTTTGATTATACCCCTTGCAAGCGTCCTCAACTACAAGAAAGTAATTAAGATAGAAATCTAACCACAACCTTAAACTCTGAGATCCTACACTCCGTTGTGCAAAGGTTTCCTAACGGGGGTTTAGGTTTCTGTCACTCCGGCAACCCCACAATTAGTAGCCAAATACACAATGCATTCCCCTAGGTCCATAAAGGTGAAGTACCATGTAGTCGACGTTCACATGACACCACTAGAAGAATAGCACCACAACTTAAATATCAAACCATTGAATATTTCTCAACACAATTCCACTACTAACAACATGACTTCTCCCATGTCATCAAGAACTAAATGAACTACTCACGAGACGTCATATGGATCAAGATCAGAGATGATATAATGATAAGTAACAAAGTGAACATGAACAATAATTCAATAGTTCCACTCAATAGAATCAATTAAAAAAGTAATCAACACCGGGAAAGTTTCCCCTAAGAACTATGCAAGATTCAACCCAATTGTTATAGCGGGATGGAGTGGTGGTGCTGGTGCTGGTGGAGATGTTGGTGAGGATCATGATAATGATCCCGATGAAGTCTAGCTTGATGACGATGTTGATGGCATCGATCTCCCCTCTCCGGGAAGGAATTTCCCCGGCAGATTTCTGCCTGCCGGAGAGCTCTTTCTCTCTGTAATTTCTGCCCCTCAGAGGCAGTGGAATCGTTCTGTGGTCGCTCCCCGAGCCTTAGTGTTTCGAGGGGATGTTATAGGCGAAAGGGTGATGCCAGAGGTGGTCCAGGGTGGTCACACCACCTGGTGGCGCGGCCCGGGGGGGTAGGGGGTGGTGTGGGCCCCCTATGGCCCATCTTCACTCCTTCTAGCCTTCTTCGTCTTCTGGAAAAATAGGGATTTCCATATATTTTCTGGAATTTTCTAATCTTCGCGAATATTGCATCTGGACACCGCTTTTTTCCATCAAAATCCTGACTCCGGCGGTTCATCCTCCAAGAGTCATCCAACATGCAAAATAGATAAAATAACATAAGTATCATCTCTTAATATGAAATACATCAATGAATAAAAGTAAATTATGATATAAAATAGTGATGCAAAATGGACTTATCAGCGGTTTGTTGCAGACACATCTCATGAATGACACTAATGTTAGAGATCAGTTGTACTTGTTTTCCAGGTCTCCATCTTCAACTATATTGACTTTCCAAGGGAACGTGATAAATGGGCATATATTTTACACGCACGCCAAGATAAAAAGATCACCAACCAAAACAATGGTGTTCGATTTGATGCGTCAGACGACAATGGACATAAGGACACATATTATGGTTACATAGAGGACATATGAGAACTTGACTATGGTCCTAATTTTAAAATCCCATTGTTTCAATGCAAATGGGTCAAGATTACAGGAGGCAGGGTAACTGTAGACCAGCAGTACGGAATGACAACAGTGGATCTCAATAATCTTGCATACGGAGACGAACCATTCGTCCTTGACAATGATGTGGCTCAAGTTTTCTATGTGAAGGACATGTCTACCAGACCGAGAAAAATAAAAGATAAGCAAAATAATACAATATCATACGATGAGCCAAATCGCCACATAGTTCTTTCAGGGAAAATAAACATGGTGGGAGTTGAGGACAGGAGAGACATGTCAGAAGATTATAACAAATTTCATGAAATTCCGCCATTCAAAGTGAAAACTGACCTAAGCATACCGTTAAATAAGGAAGATTCTCCATAGTTACGGACGAGAAGAGAACCAAAACACTAGATGTGGATGTTGGTGATGTAATAATGTACTAAACCTTTTGGGAATTAACCCTGTTTTTTTACAATTTGTGAGATTGCTGAAGGCAGGTAGAAAAAAATAGCATTTGATCACTTGAGCGAACTCACAAGAATACAACAACATCTTCATATTTAGTCCCGGTTCAGCCACAAACCAGGACTAGCTAACACTCAAGACATTTATTAATATAAAAAAACCGGGACTACGGAATCAGGACTAAAGCCGCCCCCTTTAGTCATAATCATGCCTAGTCCTATAGTACACAACTTTAGGGTCGTCTTTGTCATCGTCATTGTCATCGTCGTCGTGGCTAGGCGCACGCGGATGGATCCTCAGCCCAACCATGGCATATACAAGGGGCACCTGCCACTCCGGCCTCGGATTCACGACGAGCGGGGGAGGAGTCGCCTAGATGACGATGCCGCTAACGCCAACCTTCTTGTGGCTTTGTGTCGGGTGGAATTGTGGGCACCACAGGCAAGGATGGTCTCCCCGGCGATGTAGCGCATCACGCTGATGATAGTACGATTCACCCACACAGATGGCGGCCAGCTTCATTGTGGTTCATGAGGGGCAGGCCATCACCGTCGTACCTGGCGAGCTCTCTTTCCTGCCGGTTAGCGAAGAAGGCATTCCAGGTATGGTAGTTGTTGGGATCCCACTGGGGATCCATCCGCTGCGAGCTCGAGGTAGAATTGGTTCGTGATGGCCGCCTTTCGAGCGGAACCTTAAGGAACAGGAGGGACATGAACCCCTCCAGCGCTTAATTAGCATCTAGCCGATGGGCAGCCGGTAGCCCGGCGAGCATGGGTAGCTGGAGGCGCACAGCGCCTCGGTCTCCTCGAGGGTCAGAATGGCCCAATATTCACTGTCCATTGTTGTGAGATGGTAAGGTGTGGATGTGTGAACGGCCTTGGTGGTTGGCCTAGATATAGAGGGAAATGGCGGGAAAGCATGGCGGGAAGCAGATAATGGAGGGAAAGCTACCTTTAGTCCCGGTTAGTTGTTTCAACCGGGGCTAAAGGCCCCTAAAATAACCGGGACTAAATGGTTTTGGTATATTATATGTATTTTTCTGATTTTAGGGTTTAGGGTTTAGGTTTTTTTGGGTTTAGGGTTGTGAATATTTCCATGATTAATACAAATCGGGACTAAAGGTGTGGGGGTGGGGGTATAAATACCAGCCCCGTGCACCCTGGTTCGAGCATCGAACCGGAGCACCCAATCGTCCTCCCCCAGTGAGTTGTCATCGTCCGCTGCCCACCGCCCGCACCAGTTCCGCCGCCGCGCCCATGCGCCGCTCGCGTTGCCCCCGCCAGTTTTACCGCTCGTCCGCCGCCCGTGTTGCCCCGCTCGCAGGTGAGCTCCGGCTGCCCCACTTTAGTTTTTTTGTTAATGTTAATTAGTACTGGTAATTAGTGTTTATTTGTATTTTATTTGTGTTAATTAGTGTTCTTATTAGTGTAAATTATTTAGTTAGTATTTTATTTAGTTAATTAGTTAGTTAGTATTAGTTTAGGGTTATTATGGTTAGTGAAGTTTAGGGTTAATTTAGTTAGCTAGTTATAATTTAGCTAGTGTTTATTATATTATAGATTTTAGTTAATTAGTTAGTGAATTTTAGTTAGTTAGTTTATTAGAGATTTTAGTTAGTTAGTTAGTGTATTTTAGTTGGTGTTTTGAGATTTTTGTTAGTGTAATTTTGTTTAGAGATTTTACTATATGGAAAATATATGTATTTAGTGCTTATGTTTAGGATTAATTTAGTTTAGAAATTTTAGTTGGTGTTTAATATAGTTTATTTTAGTTGATACTATTTACTATCGTCATGTTTAACTAAGTGTATAGGTTTAATTTAGTGTTTAGAATTATGCCGCGTCCGCATTGTTCACTCCGTCGTCAGGCATCCACGGGACTGGGCTCCGCCGGACTAGCACTGGGAGGTGCTACCAGCCGAGAGGCGTAGTTTGGTGAGAAATTCGAGTGTCGTCGTCGACCCGGATCTTCTATGGTGGCGGTTGCGTGGTCCAGGCGTGGTGTGGAGGGAGAAGGCCCCCGACAAGGTGGTACAACGTCGTGTCAGGAAGGAGGACGAGCACGTTCGACGTTACATGTATATTTTGGACTTTAGGGTCTCTGATACCTGACAGGTTCTTCAGGCACCTTACCCGAGATATTCTCCTGTGATGGTTCCTACTCTTTGGGTGTACACCTCCCGTGGCTCAGTAGCCGGGGGTCTACATCTTGGTTGAGCTAGATGTGTAATAGGGATATATTATCTTTTGTTATTGTTGTATTAGCTGGATTATTCAAGATTTATTATTGTTTAATTGGTACTTTATCTTTGTTCTGTTAAGCTGAATTATTTTATCTTCCTTTCTTTATCGCATTAAGAAAAATGGTTTTATCTTTCTTCTGTATTAGTTAAGGTATGGACGGTAGAGACGATGAAGAGCGCATGTACAACTTGATAGATGAGGGTACATGAGGTTACCATTATGATGGAGTAGACGACGATGGAGATGATGATGGCTCCCAATACCTTAACTTGGATGGAGCCGATGGTAGAGACTTTGGTGGAGACGACGAAGCAGACGACGGTGGAGACACCATAGCAAAGTCCGGCGAGGTATATAAAGCCTCTACTGATCACAAGCTAGTAGATGCATTAGTTGATTCATATATATATATATACTAACGAGTATTTCTTTGAAGGGAATATGCCCGAGAGGCAATAATAAAGTGGTTATTATCGTATTCCTTATTTATGATAAATGTTTATTTTACATGCTATAATTGTATTAATACGGAAACATTAATACATGTGTGTTTAATAAACAAAAAGAAAGTTCCTAGTTATGCCTCTCTCATAAACTAGCTCGTTGATTAACAAGATGATCAAGGTTTCCTGATCATGGACATTGGATGTTGTTAATAACGGGATCACAACATTAGTGTAATGGTGTGATGAACATTCATCCGAAGTATAGCATTATGATCAAAGTCATTGAGTTTATATTGCTATAACAACTTACGAAGTGATCCTAATCCTTAGACCATGAGATCATGTCAATCACTAACACCGGAAGAGTTTCTTGATAACATCAAACGTCACACCGTAACAGGGTGATTATAAAGATGGGTTCAGAACTACTAAAGTGTTATGTTGAGGCCCATGGATAGAGAGTGGAATTTGTTCATCCCGATGACGGATAGATATGCTCTGGGCCCTCTCGGTGATATCACATTGATTAGCTTGCAAGCAAGTGATTTGATCACTAGAATGTTATATCACGGGAACGAGAAAAGAGTGCATGTCAGTAACGAGATCAAACTAGATATGGAGATACCGATGATCGAATCTCGGACATGTAATATATCGCGAAACAAAAGGATTAAGATACGAGCGTAAAAGGTTCCGACGATCACAAGAAAGTCATCGTTGAATGTGTGGGAGTCAGTATGGGTCTCCAGATCCCGCTTCTGATTATTGATCCGAGAGGGGTCTCGATCATGTCCGCATTATTCGCGAACCGTAGGGTGACACACTTAAGAGACACCGACATCCATTTGGAGCAAAAGTTTCATGCCGAAAAGAATAACAAGCGCAGGAATTTATTTCACTAGATACCGAAACGGGTTTTCGGGTGAAATTGTAGAAAGTGTTTCTGCATGTGAAATGAAATACTAGCAAGGGGTTATATGTGAATGTTTGTCATTAAAGTAATTGACAAAATTCTGAATAAATAAAAGGAGTTTTATTTAATGAGAGTTTGCATCAAATTTGGTGGAAATTTAATGGGAATTTGAGTGGGTTTTTGAGTGGAGAAAATTGAAGGGCCATTTTGTGAGTGGTGTGTCCACCCACATGAATGAGGGAGAGGTGGGGGCACCCTCCATGGCCGGCGGCCATGCCCCCTTGGGCTGCCCCCCTCCCCTATATAAGGAGCCCCTCCTCTCACTTCTCACTCACACCTCCTCGTGAAGGATCTCTCTCCCCCTCTAGTATTTATCCCCCATGGTCTCGGACTAGCGAGATACATGTTCCCGGTGGCTTTTCGGCAAGAAAGAGTTGTGCTTCCGCTGCATCGCTGGAGCGAGGAGGCGGAGGTTGCTCGGTGCCTCGAACGTGTGTGCGAGCACGGATGCGCTGCTGTTTTGCGGCGCTAGGACTTCCTCTCGATCTTGAGATCGGCAAGAGATCGTCTACATCAACCACGAGTTTGGACTCGTTAAGCTTTGTCGGTCTTCAAGGGTATGTTCTCTACGGATATACATCCGCCCGTTGTTTGTATCTAGTAGATAGATCTTGGTACATAGTTGTTCCCATCGTAGGAAAATTTTTGTTTTCTATGCTGCGAACCCTACAGTGGTATCAGAGCCGGATCTATGCGTAGATACTTTTCACGGGTAGTACACATATGAGTATGTGGGCGATGATGATCATTTTATTGCTTCTTAGTTGTACTTTGGATATTGGTGGCATAGTGGGATGAAGCGGCCCGGACAAACTTTACATGTCCTCGCACATGAGACCTGTTCCACGCTTGACATGCAACTAGTTTTGCATAAGTGGCTAGCGGGTGTCTGTCTCTCCTACTATAGTCAATATCTAATTTGCAACGAGTTGTCAACAATTTGGTTATCCTCGTTGTGGTTCATGTTCGTAGGTAAGAACGGTTCTATCTTCGAAAGCCCTAAGCCACGTAAAACTTGCAATGGATAAATTAGAGGCGTCTAGTTTAGATTGTTGCTGGGCTAGTGTTATGATATGGTGATATTGTAAGTAGAAGTATGAGATGATACTCTTACAACACACATAGCGTGTAAGTTCCATAGACCTTGGCCTTACACATAAAGGTTTGATAGAGATCATACCACGGTGCACATGATGGAGATCATATGCGGGAACCATATCATTTCACTAATAAAACATGTGATGTTTTGATTGCATCTTATATTGCTTGTTTGGCGTTTTATTAGCATAATAAGATGATCCCTCGTTTAGATATCAAGATAAGAATGTGTTCTTCCTTAAGTATGCACCGACAATGTTTCGTCGCTTCAAGACATCACGTGATGATCGGGTGTACTTGAATCCACGAGCATATCTCGGGTGTAAGACAGTTACACACGCGAATACTAAGGTTCTTACTTGGCGAGCCTAGCATGTACAGACATGGCCTCGGAACACGGACCGAAAGGTTAAGCATGAGTCATATGTTTTGATATGATGACCATATGGATGCTCGCCTTTGAAACTACACCGACTCACGTGATGATCGGACTTGGTGTAGTGGATTTGGTTCATGTAATCACCAAAAAGACACGAGGGATGTCGTTTTTGAGTGGGAGTTCATTTCTAATTTGGATTAGTAGAACTCAATTTATCATAAATTAAATCAAAGTGAATTTGCATAATTTGTTGTAGTCATTGGCATTCGTTCACCACCTTATGCATAGTTGTAATTGAGATAATAGAACTATAGAATTCTGGATATATACTTTACGAACTGGTATCGTATTGTGTTGAATGTCAATATAAAGTTTAAAGTCCTATTGCAAACTTTCAGCAAACTCTATTTACTCCGTGAAATTTAATAGTTGGTATTAAATCGAGAGTAACAATTCCAGTGTTAGTATCTTAAGTATCATGTTTGCCTCCATGATTCTTGATTGTTTTAATATCAAGTTTATCTAGGAGCTGAAAGAATTATTTCAGAAACCATCATGTGTGACAGATATAACGATATCTGAAACAATGTTTTGGTTGCAATATGATAGATTATAATATATATTCTCATATTGGATGAGAATTTACGAAGGTTGGAGATGCTAGACATCCTAATCATCCAAAAAGGTTTTGGAAAGTAATGTTATACTCACGATTCGCCTTTATAAGCTATAGTAGCTTGATCATGAAAGTCGTCATGATAAGGGTGAATAGAATATGTATGTAAAATGTTTACTACACTATAAGATTACTAAAGAATGGATTTTAAAAGAATACCGATCATTTGATGATGGTGATCTACTTCAAAGTGCAAGTCCAAAGGTATTATTATTTGAATATACACGCTTTGAACTATGTGTCATGTATATGGCGCCACTTTCGATGTTGATAGATTCTTTTAAAAAGGAAAAGGAAATGCTGAAAGAGAATCTATAAAATATACTTGGCAGAAAAGAAAAGATTGGAAATATCCAATTTAGGTATATGGATGATATACATGTTATGGTTGTATTCTTTGCTTGTTAAACAATGTGGTTCTTGGGTATTGGATACCGAATTGGTTGGTATGAAATTTCATACGGAACGACGCAATTCTTGAACCACAATGGCCTAAGTAACTAACAAGAGAATATGTGATGATGTTCATCGAAAACAAACAAACCGTTGTTTGTATTTCTCGTTGACATCAAAGCTTGACTTCAAGATTTGTTTTAATAATTGTTATTTAAATCAAGTATTATGAGAACAAAGGTTGTTCAAATAATTACCGTATTCCATATAAGATGGATGATTTACAAATCTAGTTGGAGAAATCACATCCATAAAACCTAATGCTAAAATGTCGCAAGACAAATGATTGAAAGATCACTTACGAAGTGACATCGCTGTTTAAATTATATTGGAAAGAAAACATGAAGAATCTCCATATTCATGGATTTTTGGAGTCTTTGATTTGATCAAGTGACGCTTGTGAGACTTTCCACGTGATAATTAAAACTTCGTTCAAAGGCCAAAGAACAACGAACGACTAAATTATTGGAATTTATACATATCGATGTATGTATTCCATTATGTGTATTCGTAAACGATGGGTTTCAACTTCATATGCTTTCTCCGGAAATTTGAGTGAATATTCACTTAATGAGAAAGAAGTATGAAATATTTGAAAAACGTTTTCAAAGACTTTCAAGATGAAGTGGAAAATCATTGTAACAAGAAAATAAATGGTTTATGATTTTATCATAAGGGATTTGTTTGAGTTACAAGTGTAATAAGAAAATAAATGAATTATGATTTTATCATAAAGGGATTTATTTGAGTTGCAAGTTTAGCAAAACACCTAGATTTACATATCCCTAAACACCATAGGAATATGGAGTGTTTGAGATTTGTAATGAAACCTTGTTTGACATGGTTGGATCAAAGGTGTTATTCATAAAACTGCCATTATGTTTCAAAAGATTAAAGCTTTAGAGACTACCGCTTTTACACTGAAAAGAGCTCCATCTTGATCCGTTGAAATGACACCATATGAGTTATGGTTTGGGGTAAAACCCAAGTTGTCATTTCTTAAATTTTGGTATGCTAAACATAAGTAAGATGTTTACAATCGAAGTCGGATGAGCATGTCTTTGTAAGTTATTTCGAATAACAATTGGTTATTCCTCCATAACACCGAGGACAAAAGGGTTTGTCGCTTGAAATTTGAAATTTCTTGAAGAAGGAATTTTTCATAAATGTTAAGTGGGAGGACAATAGAACTTTGATAAGGTTAACGAACCTTAGCTAAATGTGCTGAGTTGCGCAGCGCCGGAAATCGTTCCAAAGGCTGCCATAATGCTCATAGCTTATGTGCCTCAAAGGTTGTGGTCACGGAGATCTAAGTTCCTGTTGAACCAAGTAGGTCGGTTAAACAATCAAATGCTAAGATTTGAGAGTAAATCATTATTGTTTGACAATGATGAACCGAATACATACAAAGAAGCGATGATGGGCCCTGAATCCGTCAAATGGCTTGAAGCCATCAAATCCGTGATAGTTCCATACACGAGAAATCAAGTTTTGAACTTGGAAGACCCTCCGGAAAGGTGTAAAAATCTATCGGTCGTATTTGGATCTATAAAGAAACAGACATGGATGTTTCACATCTATGAAATAGTCGACATGTCGTAAAGTATTTTACGACAATGTTCAAGGAGTTGACTATGACAAGATTTGATCTTTCATAGCGATATTTAGTCTGGACGGATTAAAGTAGCAACCACTACATATAATTTGGTATATGGTAGATGAATAAACAAAACAAAATTCTTCTAATAGAATGGTAACCTAGGACGTGTACATGACACGACCCAAAGGGTTTTGTTAATTCAAAGGATGCTAAAAAGGGCATGCAAACTTCAATGGTTGAAGTAAGCATCGCGGAGTTGGAATCTTCACCATAATGAAAAGTAGTTTTCATCAGGAGACGATGAAGATGCTTGCATTTGCAAGAAATTAAGTGGGAGCGTTGAGACATATTTCTAATACATTATGTGGATGACATCTTGTTGATTAGAAATAATGTATCTTTTATTGACAAAGGTTAAGAATTTCATTTCGATGAAATACTTAGGCAAAACCCGAATATTTAGCATGAATGTCTATAGTGGATAGACTGTGACGCTAATATGGTTGTGCCAAATGTACATATATGAGATATTGAAGGAGTTCAATATAGAAACGACAAGAAACATTTCTTGTTGCATGGAAAGGAATTGAATCAAGATTCAAGTGTATCGACACTTGATAAGTGAAACAAGATTCAAGTGCTTTGACACTTGATGAGTGAAATCACGAGAATGTTTTGATCAATCATACCATGATATGTACACATCCAGATATGTCCTATGCTCTAAGTGTTATGAGCATATACCAGAATGAATCATAAAATGATCATTGGACGATAGTGAGGATATTCTTATGATCTTTTTGAAAGAACTAAGAATATATTTGTGTAGAGGTGACAAACAATTGCAAATAGTTCATTGTAAAGAGTTACATTGATACTAGTTTTGTCACAAGATACAAATTAAGTTTATCTCAATTTAAACTATGGGTGGCACAATGTAATGGAAAGGAGATTCCATGATGGATTTGGAAGAGTTCCAAAGTTAAAACATTGTGACGAATACTACAACAAAAGGCTAAGTATATGACTGCTATAGTAGCAGCAAAGGAGGGAATTTGTGTCAAGTAGTTTGTTATCAAACTAAGGTGTGGTTCGCAACGGGCTAACACTAAAGATATATTGTATGACAATAGTATCGACGTGTTTTAACCCCAAGGAACTAAAGGTCTCACCGAAAGACCAAATTTATACAATGCCATCTCATTGGAGAATGAGTGATGCGTGAAGACGCAAAGACATGCAAATACACACGGACCTGAAGCGTCAGATCCATAGATTATGTTAACCACTTGCAATTGCGTATATGGAACACCGGAAAGCCATAAGTGTTCAATACGCAAAGTTCTCAAACTAGATTATTGTCTCTAGTGCAAGTGGGAGACTGAAGGGAATATGCCCGAGAGGCAATAATAAAGTGGTTATTATCGTATTCCTTATTTATGATAAATGTTTATTTTACATGCTATAATTGTATTAATACGGAAACGTTAATACATGTGTGTTTAATAAACAAAAAGAAAGTTCCTAGTTATGCCTCTCTCATAAACTAGCTCGTTGATTAACAAGATGATCAAGGTTTCCTGATCATGGACATTGGATGTTGTTAATAACGGGATCACAACATTAGTGTAATGGTGTGATGAACATTCATCCGAAGTATAGCATTACGATCAAAGTCATTGAGTTTATATTGCTATAACAACTTACGAAGTGATCCTAATCCTTAGACCATGAGATCATGTCAATCACTAACACCGGAAGAGTTTCTTGATAACATCAAACGTCACACCGTAACAGGGTGATTATAAAGATGGGTTCAGAACTACTAAAGTGTTATGTTGAGGCCCATGGATCGAGAGTGGAATTTGTTCATCCCGATGACGGATAGATATGCTCTGGGCCCTCTCGGTGATATCACATTGATTAGCTTGCAAGCAAGTGATTTGATCACTAGAATGTTATATCACGGGAACGAGAAAAGAGTGCATGTCAGTAACGAGATCAAACTAGGTATGGAGATACCGATGATCGAATCTCGGACATGTAATATATCGCGAAACAAAAGGATTAAGATACGAGCGTAAAAGGTTCCGACGATCACAAGAAAGTCATCATTGAATGTGTGGGAGTCAGTATGGGTCTCCAGATCCCGCTTCTGATTATTGATCCGAGAGGGGTCTCGATCATGTCCGCATTATTCGCGAACCGTAGGGTGACACACTTAAGAGACACCGACATCCATTTGGAGCAAAAGTTTCATGCCGAAAAGAATAACAAGCGCAGGAATTTATTTCACTAGATACCGAAACGGGTTTTCGGGTGAAATTGCAGAAAGTGTTTCTGCATGTGAAATGAAATACTAGCAAGGGGTTATATGTGAATGTTTGTCATTAAAGTAATTGACAAAATTCTGAATAAATAAAAGGAGTTTTATTTAATGAGAGTTTGCATTAAATTTGGTGGAAATTTAATGGGAATTTGAGTGGGTTTTTGAGTGGAGAAAATTGAAGGGCCATTTTGTGAGTGGAGTGTCCACCCACATGAATGAGGGAGAGGTGGGGGCACCCTCCATGGCCGGCGGCCATGCCCCCTTGGGCTTCCCCCTCCCCTATATAAGGAGCCCCTCCTCTCACTTCTCACTCACACCTCCTCGTGAAGGATCTCTCTCCCCCTCTAGTATTTATCCCCCATGGTCTCGGACTAGCGAGATACATGTTCCCGGTGGCTTTTCGGCAAGAAAGAGTTGTGCTTCCGCTGCATCGCTGGAGCGAGGAGGCGGAGGTTGCTCGGTGCCTTGAACATGTGTGCGAGCACGGATGCGCTGCTGTTTTGCGGCGCTAGGACTTCCTCTCGATCTTGAGATCGGCAAGAGATCGTCTACATCAACCACGAGTTTGGACTCGTTAAGCTTTGTCGGTCTTCAAGGGTATGTTCTCTACGGATATACATCCGCCCGTTGTTTGTATCTAGTAGATAGATCTTGGTACATAGTTGTTCCCATCGTAGGAAAATTTTTGTTTTCTATGCTGCGAACCCTACATTCTTCTCTTAGACCTTCGCATCAGGCCAATCTTCTGCAAGGAAATGAGGCCCAACCAGAAAGTTGGCCGATGGTGCGCGTTTCACAATTGATGTAGTCTCTGAGCTGGGCGAACCTTTGGAGCCGACAGAGGCTGCAAGTGTATTTTTATATCAATGCAGAGTGATAGTCAGGGACACCATAGAGATCACCACTCAGACGTGGAATAATCCAGGAAAGAAAAGCGATCAAGTTGGAGCAACTTTTGTCGATGACATAGCCAAAGAGTGTCTTTGGAATATGCTCATGACACACTTCTCTCTACCAGAATTGGATACTCGTCAACTCAATGAGGCATTGAGGTTGATAGTCAAAAAGTGGGCCCTTAATAAGATGGGCGAACAATTCAAGGACTAAAAGAAAAGATTATACAACAAATTTTTCAAGAAGAAGCTGACTCCACCATTCACTGGCCCGCTGGAGAAGCAGCGGGATAACTGGGCCGCATTTGTGGCGTACAAGGAATCAGAAGAAGCTAAGGCAAAGTCGGAAAAGAATCATCAAAATGCGGCCAAAAATAAATATCACCATACTATGGTGACAGGTGGCTACAAGACGGCCATTCCTAAGTGGGCAAAAACTAAGAAAGCCATGCATGATAAAGGGGTCATTCCGGCTACAAATAAGTGGCCCATGAGGTCAAAATATTGGTTACTTGGGCATGGGGGATCGTATGACACTGGAACCGGGGACATTATTGTTGCAAAGAAGGCCATTATTGAACCCAAAGATGCACTTATTAAAGTGATAAAAGAGACCCAAGAGGGAAAGTTCTTTCCCGATAGAGAGAACGATGAGCTGACACATGCCCTCGGGAATCCTGAAAAAGTCGGACGAACACGAGGCTTTGGACCATCTGTTCCATGGAAGACTGGGTTTCCCCAGGACATTGACACTTATAGAAGCCGATCGAGAAAAAAGAACCGGCAGAAGGTGGAGGAGGCAGCACGGTTGGAGGAGGTTGAAAAAAGGAATGAGGAATTTCAAGCCATGTTCAAGCTACAGCAGGAGCAGATTAATGAACTTAGAGTACTGGCTCGATAGCAAGATCCTGCATCCGACAGTATGGTGGTCCCATCTCAGTGGAGAAGAAGCATGGCTTCCACGGAGGTACAAGCTAATAATTTACTGCTGATGGAGACTAATGCACCGGTGATAGATGATACGGCCGGTGCAACGATGGTTCGCTACCCCATGGATGAAGTCAAGGCAAAGACAACTTGTGAGCTACATGTGACACTGAAGAACATTTGTATGAAGGTGGCGCTCGGCTTTGCTATACCTTTTCCACCAGAAGCGACCTACCATGGAAGTCATATTCCAGCTGGCTATGCTCGTGTCGGTGTGCATGAAGTTGAACCGACATGTCGATCACTGGAGCTTGACATCCCTGCAGGTGAAGGGGAGAAAACACTAGGAGAAGTGGAGGGTGGGATCATTCTTTGGAAAAAGGAGCACATCGTCTTTCCAAGCTGGGCGCCAAGGCCATCTTCTCCTCCGAGAAGCAATCCATCACCTCCGAGGCCACCATCACCTCTGAGTCCACCATCTCCACCGAGAAACAATAGTCCACCCCTCTGTCATGGTATTGCCAATGAGTACGCCATGGAGGGGTCCTCATAGTGGGTGTTTAGAGACGTGGGGTAAGGTGGACGGTTGACGGGTATGAGGTAACACAGCTTACCCAGGTTCATATCCCACAATGGTGGCGGAATTCTACTCCTGCTATAAATCACTATAATGGCAATACGCCGAGTTACAGGGATTGGTTCGCTGTGCGAGGTATGAGTTAAGTTATGCCCTAAAGGCTCCCATAGGACTGACTTATATATTCGCCTGGTCCTAAGGTTACAGGGAAAGTCCTAGCCGGACAGGTTACAGAGTCCTACACGGTATACAATCAGTCTAACGTGTCTTGCACTCCAAGGCTTTGGGTACGTCGGTGAATCCTCCGTAGCCTTCCTTTATCTGGCATGGGCCTCCCTTCTAGATCCATCTAACTGGGCCGCCCAGTAGGCCATGGGCCATGCTACCAACTGTGGGCCACCCGGGTTATCCGGATAGGAGACATGCTATGAGGATACCCATATAGCATATCCCCAACAGTAGCCCCCGGAGAACTCCGAGATCTTGCGCCGTCTTGCCTCTTCAGGTTGAATGTTCCGTCTAGATGGATGTCGGCAAATCGTCAAGCAATATCTTGTAGTCCTCCCAAGAACCCTGCAATGTTCTCCGACTTCAATTTGTAAGTCGTAGAATGCTGAATCTTCCATCGTACTCTTCTCATAGTCGGACTGGATCCGTCCAAGCCAGAATATTCCGATGTGATGGTTCACCTGCCCGTGTCATCTAGAACGACGTAGACATAGGTCAGTGGCGCCTCGTGACTCACACATGTAGAGAACACAATCATGTCCTTTTTTCTCGCGCAAAGGATACAAATCGTTGGCGGCGGCGGTTGAGAACGTGGCGAAATTTCCACGCACGCGCCCGCAAACGTCTCCCACGCGCCAACCATTCGAGCACCTTGCACGACTTGACGCCAGGGGTTATAAAATACAACTGCCGGTGCATTTTTACTTTTCACCTCATTCTCCTCCCGCGTCATCGTCTTCCTCCTGCGAGAATCTCCTCGAGCCCTCCGTGCACACGTGAAAAACCCTAGCCTCCCAATCTCCCTAGTCACCCCCTTTTCCATCTCAATGGCGAGCAGCAGCTCTAACCCGTCCATGGCGGCAGCGGCTGACGCTGCGGCGAAGCCGGTGAGCGCCGTCCACGTGCCCCTAGAGGGCCTGTTGGTGCCCAAGTCCGCGGTGGTGGAATCCACCGGCGGCGACCATAACCCAGCGATGCTGGAGCTGCTGGAGGAAGAGGGCGACTCCCATAAGGGGGATTGGCGCGGCTCTGATATCACTAAAAGTGATATCAAGGAGTTGCTCGTTGAAGGGTACCTCCCTGTGATGGAGGGGCTTGTCTGGCGGGCGGCACCGGCCGGCGAGGTCACCCCTTCTCCCCAAGCCGAAGAGAAGGTGTACCTCAAAGCTCAACTGGTACGCGGCGTCTCCCTTCCCATCTCTGACTTCTTCTTAGCTGTCCTCAAACATTACCGGGTTCAACCTCAGAACCTTTCCCCCAATAGTATCCTTGCGCTTAGCAACTACGCGTCGCTTTGCGAGGGTTACCTAGGGATTAGGCCTAGGTTATACTTGTTCATCTTCTTCTTCACCGTCAAGAGGGAAGACAGAGCGAGCAAGGACGAGCTCAGGAATTGTGGGACAATGAATTTTAATATCCGGCCTGGCCGGCGGTTCCCCGACATCGTCGGCCACGAATCTTGCAAGAACTGGCAATAGACGTACTTCTATGGCCCAGATATCCCTCTGGCCGATCGAGAAGAAACGTATCCGGACTTCGTTGATGGAGACACCGCCGAAGCCCCGACATGGAGATCCCAGGCCACCCTTCCCTCCGACAATGACGCTTCCCGCGCCATAAGGCAGATAGAGTGGTTCGTAGACATGATCTGACCGGGTTGGACCTAGCCATGTGCTAGTTCGTCAGGCGGATCTAGCCTCTATAGCACCTCTCAAAGCTGATGCATGAATATACCAAGGAGAGGAAGGATAGCCTCCGCATCTCCGAGGACAACTTCTCGAGTGACTCCATCAATCTCCGCCTCAAGGACATCGTCAAGGTGAAGGATAGGAAGCGTGGCTTCACCATCACCTACGACATGTTCGAGGAGGGCAAGTGCCAAGAGGTACCTTTTATTTTTCGTGTATGACATATATTCCAGTTCTTACGTCTAGCCATTATCATCTCATCTAACACTTTGGGATTTCACTTAACAGCTCAAAAGTCTAGAGGAGGATAGCATGGCTTTCCAAATCTATGACCCCAAGATGAAGGAAGTCACCATCGTGTCCGACGACGATGTCCCGTTGGCGTGAAAGCGGAAGAGCTCCACCTCTGACGCTGCCGACGGAGGCAAGAAGAAGACGGAGGGTGGAGCCTCCAAAAAGACTACCGCCGCCCTGGAGGTGGAGAAAAGAAAGATTATCGGGATCCCTTTCACCAAAGCACCCACTGTTGTGTAAGCCTCTTTTCCTCCGACATTGTCCATTGCTCATCTTTTTCCTGTACTTATACTTTTGCACGTTTCAGGAAGAAGGCCAGTATCAGTTTGAAGAAGACCTCCAAAACATCAGGGGCTTCTAAAAACATCAAAGATATGTTGCACCGGGATGTGTCGCACCACGCATCTCCCGCCATCTCCCCTACCACTCCCAGCATTCAGCTTGCCACCGCTCCGACAAGATCTCTCGCTAAGGATGCCTCTGGCCCTTCCGCCATGGGAGTGGACCCAGCTGCCTCCACGGAGCTTGTCGTTGCCGGCGAACAGGCGACACAAGAAAGTACTGCTTCCAGAATGGCTGAAGCTCCGGCTAAGGATGCCATCGGTAGCAGTAAGGTGATGGTGGTAGGCGGAACGTCACTCGAAGGCGGCGCCTCTGCACCCAGGACCTCCACAGAGTTCCCGGAGATAGTCTACCCGGCGCTTACGCCGAGTAGCTCAACTCTGGCTCCTGGTGCAACGCCGACATCTTGAACTTGCGGTCTTGAGGAGCTCATCAGGCAAGCTGATATCCTGCAAGGAAATAGCCTTTCCTTCAGCAAGATATTTGCCAAGAGCGCCACCAATCTCAAGATCATCGCACTTGTAAGTTTTATTTGCCTTTTGTATTTCATATGAGTATCCCACTGTAGCCTCCGAGGACTTAGACGGAAAACCATAGGTCTTTGCATCTGAATGCTCTAAGAGTGACTAAGCTAGAAAACTTCTCACTGTTGCCCCCCAAGTATGTAGTTTGAATGAATTATTCCGACTAGATACTTTCAGAGTAGCATACGCAGTGTTTGTAAAATTCAATACTATAGCCCCCAAGCCTCTAGTTGAAACAGAATTAGTTCCGACTAGATGCTTAAAGAAAGACAAAGTATACTTTCTAAATTAAAAGCTCGTACTGTAGCCCCCAAGCTTCTAGTTTAAAACTGAATTAGTTCTGACTAGATGCTTAAAGAAAGACTAAGCACTTTGTCGAGTTTAAAAATCTCACTATAGCCCCCAAGATTCTAGGTGGATAATTATCCGGCTAGATGCTCCAAGTAGACTAAGTGGCTCTGATCTTCTTTCCATAGAATGAGAATGCTCGAAGAGGCGTCGCCAATGAGAAGTTCCACAAGATGCGCAGAGCTGGAAACCGAAAAGGGTAAAACTGCCTTCTTGAAGGAACAAATCACCAAGAGCAAGAGTCTATTTTTCCTTTCGTTTTCGTACTCGGACTTGGTCTTGTGCCGTCACCCTCCGACTACTCACTGTGTACTGTTCTTTCTCCGACTTGCAGAAACCATCGCCAAGGCCAAGGAAATTGTTGAGCAATCCAAGCACATTGAGTTGCTGGATAGCAAAAACAAGATCCTTAAGCAGGAGAGGACTGATACCTTGAAGATGCACGAGGAGTCTGCCAACACGGAAATCAACCGTTTGAAGGAGGAGATTGGAATGCTGAAAGAGCAGAAGAAAGCTGCCGATGAGCAAAATCAGCGCAATCTTGAAGCATACAAGATCCCCCGACAAGAACGGGACTCCATGGCGGAGATGCTCCAGCAAGCCGAGGCGAGCATCTTTGGTAAGTGATTCTCCGCCTTGTACTTCTGTAAGTTAGGTACTTTGAATTTTTTTGTTATTGAACTCATGTGCTCCCTTGTCGGAAATGCAGCTCCAATTGGGTTGACCAAGTCGCCTCCTCTGCCAAAGGAATGCATGGTCCTTGCCGACAACTTCATCAGCACCACCGTCAAGCAGTCCAAGGATATTGCAAATCCCCTCAACCTTAATATCAAGGTAGTGGACTCCATGATGAAGTAATCGGAGATCTTGCACCAAGCCCCCGAGCGTATCGTAAGCTGGAAAGCTTCATGTACCCGGGCTGGCACAAGGATTGCGTTGGCAGTGGTCAAGGCACACTACGAGAACGCCGACATCACCACGGTAACCTCAGGTCTCCCCGACATAGACGATGAAGGCCAAAAGATTGATCACAAAGCTATCTAGTCATCGCTCGCAGGTTTTGACACTAGGGTTGCCGAGTTGGTCGATCACAACGTCTTCGTGCCTTTAGAGATTATTGACGGCGACCACCAAAGCTCCTCCGAGTCCCTCAAGACCACCGACTTCGAGGGAATCTCCTGCTGCCAACGATGTTGCATTGAAGTCTCCTGCGCTAGAGGAATGAAAAACACTTTGTAATATTTGATTCCTCTAGTTTGGTTTATGCGGAAAAATTACTATGTTAACTTAAGGCGGAAAAAACAATAGTTGTAATTTCCTACTACTCAAGTACTTGGTTCCAGCATGTAATTATTTTTTAAGAAAGTGCTGGCTTATCCATTACTCTGGTTTTTATGCTTGACCTTTCGTGAGTTGGAAGACTCGTAGTCGGAACCATGCGCTCAGGTGATGATGCCCAATGGCACCGTCAAAAACCTGAACACAAAATCGTCGACAACAAGTGCCAAAAGTCACTACTCCGGAATCCACATAAAAATCACAAATAACGTGTAGACCAGAAAACTTAAGCTAACGCCCGTAGGCAGAATTTTCACAAGTGCAAATTCAAAGCTTGCGCATAAAGGTTTTATACGATCCAAAAATGAACACTAAAGAAGGTAAAAGACTCAGAAATATGAGTGAACCAGAGAGATTTATTTTATTGATCATATAAGAGGTACACAATAGATAAAAAATATGCCCTGAACCTGAGAGGGACCGCAGCACGAGTGCATCTCCATATCCGGCACCTCCGCCCACTGAATCAAAGGGAAGAAAGCGGAAGAATAGCACCTCTACGTCGAGGGATAAACGACGCCAAAAACAAGAAGAGCCCCTCCCAAGAGTACCGCCGTCTCCTCCCAAGTTAGCTTATCACCAGACTGATGAAGAAAACAAGATGATCTCCCAAGCCGAATTGAAGGCCCATTTTGCACCAAAACAACCCAAGCCACATGTGCAATTTGATCCAAAAATCAAGAAGCACTTCAAGGAATTCTTTGTGCAACCACCTCAACATGTGTTACATAGGAACGATGACTATACACGCTGTCTTACGAAGACATTGAAAGAGAAGTCATCAAGCAAAAGCGGGAGAAGATCAAAAGAAGTTCCCCAGCTCGGCAAACAGGAGAAACAATCGATCGCCCTGCTCAAGGTGTTACCCTAGCCCACTCAAGGTGCAATAGATATGGAAGAAGCTATTAAATTAGCCAAGGAGTGTAACGTGCATGTCGAACAAATTCTAGGCAGCGAAGATGTTGCCACATCACCAATAGCACGGAAATTTGTCTACGGGGAACCTCTGGTCAGCGATGAAGTATTCGATGATTTGCCAACACACATGCGACTTTTGCATGCCTGGTACTTGAAAGTCACAAAGGAAGATCGACAATTTCTCCTATGTAAAGTTAGAGAGGAGTACTTCCGTCCAGACATGATCTCTATTGAACTTTCTGAATTATTTTAGTTATTCAACCTAGACGCCCTCGACAAGTCCCTCCTCAACTTCTATTGTCTGCAAGTAATTAAGTCTCTAACCTAGCTCGTTCAATTCATTGCCTGTAGTTATCCTCACTATATCTCCTTCTGTATGTTATTATATATGAAGAATGAAGATTCAGGAATGTAGAATAAAGTCAATCTATGGTATTGGGTTCATTGACCCAAACAGAGTTAATGGACATACGCTAAGAGAGAACCCTGACAAAACGAAGGATAACTTGCTAATGTTTTTAATGGAGCAATATTACAAGACGCAAATACTATTTCCTTACAACTACAGGAGAGAGTCTTACTGTCTTGTACACATTCACTTTTTGTTTACTCGATGTTAAGTCAATATAAACGTGCGTAGCTTTCACTGGTTTCTTCTAAACATTGACGTTGACCGTGCAAAAGTTGAAATCTCAGACTCGTTAAAGAAGCCGATGAAAGACTACCGCAGCATACTTGATATGCTCCAAAAGTAATTTCAATCATTATCGCACTATATCTATATCTTTCGTTCATTCTCTGAGATGTTAAGTAATTAATAACTCATTCATTTTTTTTGCCGGACAGGGTTTGGAAAAAGTTCACGAAGGAGGTTCAGGGTGAATGGCGTAAGGAGTTGACTTTTCATCCGATCCCGACAAGTAGTACAAGAGCTAGGTCCTCGCATCTCTTCAATTCTAGTCTCCATACAATTATCATGCTTGATTATTATTTGATTGAATTATATTCTCAAAAAGTGTGCGATGCAGCCATAGGGGTCTAATTTATGTGGATATTACGTATGCGAGTTTATTCATGACTTTCTTCAAGTACGTAAAAAAAATATTCACAATTTATTTTATATCATAATTTTTGTTGAGTTCCATTCATAATGATCTACTTCTTTATATATAGTTGGATGCGATGCGGGATAAGCTCCTATCATATTAACGCCTGCTAGCAATTCAAGAGGAGTTGTCGGAATTTTTGCTCAGAGACGTCATAAACATAAAAGGACAGTACAACATGGATAGACCTTAAAGTATCCATGTAATATAATGATCTTCGTGTAAATCAAATAGACAAGCTCTAGTCTCGGTTGGCACTCGTATAGCAAGTTGTGTATATATATGTCGGTATGTAATCGTGAGAGAAATTATATTATATATGCATCAACATGTACATAATGTAGTAGCGTAGAATAATATGTATATAAAAACTTGTTTGAAATGAAAATACAAAATAAAAAATAATTAAACACAAAAAAAGAAAAATAAAACTATAAAACCCTAAAACCCTATCTCCTGCAGCCGGAGCCGGTTGCCCCAAAACGCTGCCGCGACAGAATAGCTATAGTCTCGGTTCATGTTATAAACCGGGACTAAAGATGCTCCAGCCCAGCGCACTCAAAGCGGAGCCAGTGAAGACCCTCTAGTCCTGATTCGTAATAGAACCGGGACTAAAGGTTTAACCTTTAGTCCTGATTCCATAGTCCCAGATTTAAATCCGGGAGTAAAGCTCCTTACAAACCGGGGCTAGATGTCTGTTTTAGGCCCAGTTCGGAGAAGCCGCCCTACCCCCAGCTTTCAGGGGAAGCCGGCTCAAAAAAATTAGAAGGCTTCCAAAATGGTTAAGGCTAAACTAACTTGGAAGCCTCACAAAATTTTGGAACCAGCTTCCCCAGGAAGCTGGGGTAGGGCGGCTTCTCGGAGAAGCCACCAAAAAAACTGGGCCCTTATACTAGTGCATGAATGTCTGTCTTTCACTCAACCCCGCTCATATGCATGCATTGCCTTCTTCATGCTATCTAGGGACCCGGCTTACAGCTGTACCTCCTACTAATAAGGATGCATGCCCCGTTCAAAAAAAAAGAGGATGCATGACTGTTAACTACTCTCTCCCTAGAAATATAAAACATTTTAGCTTTGTACAAATGTATTTAGGCAACTTTTATATATAGATTCAAAGTGAACTTATACACTAAATGTGTTATATTTCTAAACGGAGAGAGTAGTTACTAGTTCTGCTAAAAAAAAGTTACTAGTTCTGCTGCCCAGCATGCAAGTTGCAAGCCCTAAAATTTGAGTACAACGATCTCCCTCTAGAAATATAGTATTCCTCCCTCTCAAATTAATTGTTCCAACTTTGTTTTGATAAAGAGCATATATTAATATTATAAAGATACCAATTGTTTTAATTTTATGTAGATTCATACTTATATATACAATGAAGCAGGTCTAATACATATGCTATATATCAGACATAGTTGGCACAACTAAATTTGGGCGGAGGAGTACTATGAATAAACATAGAGCAGACCATATGCAACCAATGATTAAACTGCACGTGCAACGACTCCTGTGTGAAGACGGTATGATATATAGTTCATACATAATTAACTGGAACTTTCCTAATATTGTTACGTGCATATTTGATGATTGTGATTAGTTCGTTAATCTGCTAGTTCTGCTCGGCATACATTCAGACACATATAATTAAGCATATGTTATCATCTGAAACAAAGAAAAAAAGACGACAGAACATGGGCAATTAGCTGTTCTTTGTTGTTTCATTAGAGCAGATGAAACAAAAGATAATTAATTAGCATGATTGGGTAGAGTAGCACATAAGCTAACTAGCTAGCATCCGTGAATGCATGGATAACTAATTGCATGCCTAGCTACGCGAGGAGAGGACATATATTGCCATGTATTAGGTGCAATTAAGAAATATAAAAGGACAAGGAGATTCCTATACTACAGAATAACAGAAACCTGAGCGACCAACTGCCGATGAGCATGACCATTTACACATACACGTACATGTCTACCGCGCATATAAAATCATCATGGATGCGACGGTGCAACAACTTGGTTGATTGGCTAGGTTAGGTATACCTGAAGCCTCGGAGGCAATAGGTTGGCATGGATGCCCCATGTACTAACTGGAGGCCATACCATATAGATTAGTGTTGGATAATCCTCCTCATGATGGGCTCATGTGAGGTAAGAAGAGGAGGACGGAACGAAGAAACTTAGGCCATCAAGCCGTGGCCCACTTTCTTTTAAGATGTGTCTCACCATTTTTTGTTAGATCCTATATTAATTATTATAGCTACTGATGTCGTTGTTGTGGAACATGACAAAATTAAAACTCCATGTTATATAGAGAGGAACTTCTTATAATCTACTCCTTACCCACAAACCTAAAACATCTTATATTTTAAAACGGAGAGAGTATTAGAATAAATAATAGTGCATGAAAGTTTTGATCAATTCTGATATCCACGTCAACTCAATTCTTTCTCACCGTGGGATGGACACCACAGAGGACACAAGTCACCATCGGAGTGGAGCCCCGCTCTGCCGGAAAGTCGGGCTTGCAGCCCGGGATTTCCTGGCACATACAACTCGCGCGACCTTTCTTGTCCCAAGTCACCGAACGGTGGGCCATACCCCGACACCTAGGCCGCGCGTAATCGGTTGTGGGCGAGAGCACTCTGGGAGAGAGACACATGGGGGTCGGGAGACATGGATATGCATCTGCTAGGTCGTCGGGCCCGTCGACAACTGACGTGGCAGCGGAAACCCTTGCAGGACGCGGATCCTTGCGTCGAGGTTGTGTATTGGGTCCCATTTGCGCGGGAGAACTGCTCTCACAGATGTTATTGTACATGTACTTCCGACTCTGCTTCATGCCTTGCGTCACGAGCGCCGCAGGTTTTTCTGACATGCCCACGCGTCTTGGCCTGTTTTGCGCCATGCCTTGTAGGTCTTTGCTTTTGAGATTCCGTGGAAGCGCTGTAGTATATAATGCTTCCCTCTTTTTTTAGATACGGCGCTAGATAGGCTCTCTAATCTTCTATCTCCGCCTCCTTTTGCCTTGTTCCCGTCGTCAGCCATGTGCGTTAATCCGGTGAACACACCTGGTGCCCCTCGATGCGGCTGCCCATGGGAGAACCGCAAGAGAAGCGAGTGCGGGAGTGGATAGAGATTGCCAAACAACGGGACACGTGACGAGCAACTGGCCTCCCGCACCTCGGTGCGGTCGTAGCCTAGGTCTCGCTCTCGCGGATTCCATCCGATTTAGCTTACCGGTGGGAGTGCTCGAACCATCAACCACAGCACGGGTGGCGGTGCTACAACCGTCAACGACAGCGCGGGTGGTAGGTACATATTAGCTTTTGTATTTTTTTTTCCTTCTTTTGGCTTTTATTTTACTTGTTCTGCCTTTTTTTGTATGTTTCCCTGTGTTCTTTACTTCTTCCTGTTTTATTTTGATTCCTACACTTTGAAGAGCAAACCCGTTGAATGCGAACCCATTGACTATGATATAGTTGACTGTGAAATAGTTGGATGCGTGTATGTTGCATGCGAACATGATCAAAAGAGAAACACATTGGAACATAAATAATTAAGACAATGACAAGAAAATTTTCAAACAATAGATGACTATACAAAATAAAATGATGAATAGACTTATCTATCTATTTTGGGCTACTCACATTGTTGCAGATTAGAATTCATGCTGCAGACTATTCACATCGACGTATCAAAGTACAAAATACAAATCTGGTAGGTCGTTTTCGTTTTGTATACTCTATTAGATACAGACCTATAAGTTCAAACGTTGCAGGGAAGAGATATTAATCTACGTCCTTTCTACCACATGTCATTGTTCTTATTAAATGTCTTTCTCTACAACATTCTGTCGACTCCTATTCTCATCGCAGTACCACTACCATTACATTCTATCTCTCAGAAAGGGGAACCTCTCAGAAAAACCCTCTCTAGAAACTGGCTCTCTCGGCAATGGCTTCCCGTGACGGTTCCTATTATGACACCTCTATCGGCGACCAAGCCGAGGTCCACACCGGCATCCCCAACATCAAACACCGAGGCCGATGCCCTCGTCCACGGCAATAGCGACGACCATGAGATGCCAAGGCCAATCTTCCCATGGAAGACAACACCGAAGGCAACGAGAATGTCAGCGCCAATGACTCCAATGAGAATGCCAACACCGACGACTCTAGCAAGAGAAATGAGGCCAAGTGGAAGAGGCTATAGGAGGTGGAAAGGCGGACGGGCGGAGAAAGAGGTGGAAGACGGTCTGTAGGGAGAAGCGGGATGCAATGCGAAAAGAAGCCAAGATGAAGATGTGCCAACATGAGGTACTGCTCGATTATAGCAATGGCGAGGAAGAGGAGTACAATGGGGAGGAGTACGAGGAGTAAGAGGGCGACTGGCAAGGGGGTAATCTTGGAAATGCCCATGGTTATGGACTTAGGATTTTGTGGAGAAGAGAACGCTAGGGATTTCATCGGCTGATTAGACAAAGAAGGGTGTCGATGTAGTATGATTATGGTGGAAACACGATTACAAAGTCGCCAGTTTGCTAGTTGCGATCTAGCTCATGGCAGATTGCTCGAAAACTATGGTGGTCTCTCCGTCGGGTCCTCCCAGACTTTATATGAGAGGCTGGGTCCTAGAGTCATATCCGGAGAGGTTACAGGTTTATGATTACAATACAAACTCTATGTCAGTTCGTACTTCTTTCTTAATGATTAAAACAGACTTTTATCCGTGGATGCTCCTTGGTCTTATTTGGGCTTCATGGGATTTAGGCCTTTATGCGCCTAGGGTAACTAATCATAGGGACCCGATAAGTCATAGCCATGTTAGTATCCCCCGAGACTCCATCTGAATCGTAGATTCTGGTTGAGTCTGAAAGATATTGCTAGCTGATGGCCTGCAAGTGCACATGTTCGTCAAAGCATGTTTTCGTGGAAGTATTAATTCAATTTTTTATATCGATCCCAATAAGGAGCCTTGATAAGTGTCTTTATGCGGCGTTTCTTTCGCACTCAAGGTGTTATGTTGTCTTGATTAATTGACTGCAAGTGTTGAAGGTGCAAAGGGGTGAGTGAATAATATAGGAAACTTGAGTAAAGGAAAATGCAAGAAGTAAATAACATAAAAGTAAAAGACGTGGAAAGTATTCGATGTTCCTGTAGATGAGAAGTTAGGCATGGAGAGAAACAGTTCATGGTAATAGTGAATGTGCCAGGTGGATAAAATGGAATAAGTGATTGTGAAACTTCATATTCATATGTGAGTAGGCAAGCAACCCGTAAACTGACTAGGAGTCCTCATGGCAAATTCTTCCTAGTCCTAATGATCCATATGCCTGTTACCACAGTAATGGTCAGCACATCAATTAAGGTCTCTCGACCAGATTAAGGCTTTAATATTGACAGTTCGTTATTTATCCTCGAGTAGTACTAGCTCTGCATTGATATCTGCTGTGTCACTCGAGGATCGCCGATTCGCTAGTAAACAAGTTCATATCTATGAGATCTCTGGATCATGTTATCCGAGCCCTTAAATTAGACAAGCCCTGGAAAACATAGATATTCATTCTCACAATAATAATCATGAAAACAATAACAAATGGATAGAAATAAAGGAGTCACATCACATCTCACCAATCCCCTACATCTCCCATGCCTATGGGGATTTACTCAGACATGAGAGGAAGATAGATCAAAGGCATAATAATATTGCAAATAGAAATCATCTCAACTTTACCATAGCAAGCCACAATACAGTTTGAGGATCAAATCAAATACAAATCAAGGTAAATCAAAGTATCAAACCCTAATATTACAAGTGACAATATCTTTCCCTCTCAATACAAGTGGATATGATGGTGGAGTGAATGGTTTAGAGGCTGGACATCGTCAAAGAATGAGCCGATGTTCTTCTCCCCCTTCAGATCTAATCTCCCATCTTCTGGAGTTGTTTGTGGTGGTTGTGTTGTGTTTTTTGTCTCTCTCCCTTAAAAAAAGTTACTTGTGTTGATATAACGGAGATGAAGGAGGGTAGTGTGGGCAGATGGTACGGGAACGTCCTGACCATACCAGTTGTTGTTATGGACCCTAGGCGCCTCCAATGAAAGGGCCTTCAATTGGGGATTTGTTTCTTCAATTGTAAATAGCTCATAAATGCTCTCAAATCTTTCAAAAGTGTTTATTACCTAAAAACCATCACAAGAAACCAAGGTTTCGCTAATTCACGATGTTAACATTAGTTAAAAGGTGAAATCCGATGAAACCCGGCAAAAACCAAAGGAAAATCATCGATTAGAAGTGTTGAAATTTGGAGCTATCAACTTACCCAAGCTTAGCTGCTACTTGCTCTTGAGTGACAAAGCTATAATGAGTGATAGCGAGAAATTGAATCAAGAGGGAAAACTCATAAGTTCAAGGTTATATCATATTCCATCATCACAAATCCTGCAACCTTAAACATGAGCATAATATATCTGAACAATTTCACTTAAGTTTGCTTCCTAACCGCAAGTAATTCGCTAGATAATATTTCTTAAAATAAAAAGAGATTGCCAAAATTTGGTTAGGCTTGTGAATCAACTCTTTTCAGCGCCCCTCTTTTATGAGAGTAAACATATTTTTAAGCAAGAATTCTTTGGTCAAATTAAGGGTGAACAAGTATATGTAAAAAGAAGGATAAACTTAGAACTTTTCATTAAGACGCATTTCAAAAATCGTGGCTATCTAACACCCTATCTTTTCCTTGTTTTTCAAGAACTCTAGTTTTTCCCTTTTAGGTTGTGAGGTGATGCCAAAAATCTCATAAGGATAGAATATTTTCAGCTCATATCTTGATGGTAGCTCTCTTTCTCTCTTTTTTTGCTTGAGTACTTAGGCCCATGGAACTAAAAAAAATCCCACCACAGCAATGCTACAAATGTCTAACCAACTCATAACCGAAATCTGAGATGAACTCAAGATCGTTTGTAGGCCATAGGAGTTGGTGGTTCCTGATGGTGCTGACGTGGAGCACTTCGTTGGAAACCCCAAGAGCAAGGTGTGATGAGCACAACAAAAAGTCTTCCCTTAGTAGAGACCGAGGTTATCGAACCAGAAGGAGGAAGGAAACGTCACACAGGTGTTGCAAGCAATACGTAGACCTGCACAACACAAACTCAAGACTTTGCCCCAACGAATCAGTGAGGTTGTCAAGCTCACCGGTTTTCTGTAACAAAGGATTAAACGTATGGTGTGAAAGGTAATGGTTTGCAGCAAGTAAACAAGTAACATTGGAAGATGTATAAATGGTAAAGATTGGACCAGGGTCCATAGTTCACTAGAGGTGCTCTCCTTAGATAAACAACATGGCATGAAGGGTAAAAAAATTACAGCAGGGCAATTGACAGGAACTGAGCAAGGCATAACAATGAAATTACTAGTCAGAAAGATCCTATGAGATTCGATTGGGCAATACAACAAGATACATAGACCGCCATCCAACTGCATCTATGAATAGAAGTCCACCTTCAGGTTATCATCCGAACCCCCTACAGTATTAAGTTGCAAGCAACAAACAACTGCTTTAAGCAAAGTGTGTAAGGTAAACAGTCCACATGTTCCATGAACAAGAGACCGTTGTTTTCTCCCTAGTAGCAACAACACATCTAAAACCGAAGAGGTTATTTGTCACTTCCTGTAACATCCCAAAAATATTGAACTTGAATCATCAAACTCTAAGCATCAAAATTAGGGTTAACAAAAACTTTTCTAATTAAAATTATGAAAGCATGCATATGTGTATGCATTTAATTTGAAATTCTTTTGAACCAACTTGTTTATATGTTTCTTTGCTTGTAAAATGTTTCTTAGGTGAATTAAGCATCATCTAAAACATTTCCCACACTTTTCTCAAAGACAAATAAATCAAAACAAATAAAATAAAGGAATGGTCACTTTGACCAATTTAACTCCCATGCCTACTTTGGCTGTCTCAAACTTTCAGAACCTAACAGAAACTTTTTTGGATATTTGCACCCCTTGATTGTAATCATAACAAAGTATCAAGGCCCACTTTGTGATCATCCAGAAACTTCAAATGCATAGTTTAAATGATAATTCAAAATTGAATCTTTATCATATGGGAAGATCCCACTTTTTCAAAAACCACTCAAACAAGCTCAACTTTCAAAACCCAAGCATCTGCAGACTCACCAGCACCAATCTAGCAAACCCACCAAAAATCTTTTCAAAATTCAAAACTTGAATTCATGCGGCCATTTCATCAAACAGGTTGCAGACACAAATCATCAAAATCCTATACACTATAGTGAGCAATGATTGAAGCCTAACTTGTTCCCTCTCTAGCTCACAACCATCTCAGTAGATCATCTAGTAAGTTAAACCAAGCACTAGCCTCACTGTAAGCTTGGCATTGCCATCAATGGTGAACAGCCGAGCACACCCATGCCACCCCAGTGGAGACAGCAAGCTAGGAGGAGAAACATGCCTAGCCAGCATGTCTGGGACGCAGCCCACCGTCCACCGCCACTCCCTGACCACCGCTCGAACCTTGCCAACCCCTGGACCACACGCACAGACCGCGCCCAGACCGCCAGCGACCATGCCGAGCGTGCGCCAGAGCGCCACCCTCGACCGAAGCCCACAGACCGCGCGCCGCCCTCGCCGCATGCATACACGATTGCCACCGACCCAGGAGACCGCCAGACATCCTCGTTCGCCGCCCCATGCCGCACAGCCACCGCTCACCGTCGAAGACGCCGCCTCTGCCGCGCAGAGTGTCGCATGTTCCAGACCAAGCCGCACCGCCCCACGCCTCGAAACCATGTCGTTAAGCATCACCAGGGAACACCGCACCATCCTCTACCTTCGGCCATGCCAATAGCCGCCTGTACCATCGCCCCCGACGAGCTCACAGTGCGCCCCGTCGGTCCCCTCGCTCGACTATAAATAGAGGCCACCCCCGGTCGAATTCTTCACACCATTCTACTCCCCTCTCCTCACTGATCGTGCCACACCGTTCCCGAAGCAAGGAGAGCAGCACATCGCCGAAATTTCACCGGAGCCCGCCGCCTCTGGAGAAGAAAGGCGCCATCGATTTCGTCCACCCCAGGAGCTGCCGCGACCACCCCCGAGTTCGCCGTCGTCGACTTCGTCGTTCGCCCGCCTCGCCGACCCTCGCCAGCACCCCGGTGAGCCTCCAGTAACCCCCACTGGCCGCGCTAGGTTTCTTTCTCGCATGCGTTGCTCAACGTCGACAATGACTCTCAGCCGTTGGATTAGAATCAGATCGAACGCACCACGTTGCCCCGTACCGCTTCGCACCCCGTGTCTCACTGACGAGTGGGGACACCCACTTAAGCATACTGCGGGAGCACTGCGCTTAGCAGGCCGGCCCAGTCTCGTTTCCCGCGCAGCCCAGTTATTCAAATTAAACCTTTTCCATTTTATTTCAAACTCACTTCTGTACCCAACTTCAAAAATCAACCCAGATCGATTCAGTCCATCAAATTGAATGAAACTAATTTTGTTAGAATGGTCTGGGAATGCTGAATCCAAGCCTGTTGGATTCAAGTCATTTGGATCTATAGATCACCCATGGTAAAAATAACAAGGCAGAAGCTTTTCTGTATTCAAACATTTTTCAAATTTAAACCATAATAGCTTTTGAGTTGATTCCAACTCTCAAAAATCACATTTCACCATACCTTTTAGAATATATAAAAATATATAGGTTTACTTGCAGAAATAATGTTCAAGTAATAAAAGAATGCTACATAGGCATTTCTAGCCACTTTAATTAATTAAAATAAAAGGGTAAAACCTTATTAAATTGTGACACCACTTTAAATCATATTCCCATGGACTAAAACATGTGGTGATGACATGTGTCAACATGATCCCATGTTTGGTTTGGAGAATATTAAATCTTAAGTAGTTTTTCAATGAGTAGAAATTACTATTATAAAAATAAAAAGAATTAAACCAAGCCTTAATCTTGTAATGGTAGAGATGATGTTAGATCATATATAGGACCCTTGTGTGTGATGATTGCAAGTAGTTAAGTATTGTTTGGTGATTGTGTACCTCGTATTTATTCATAGACGATAGTACGGACCAAGGATACGAGGAGGAAGGAGGATTCTACGAAGAAGAAGCCGAGGAGAACTTCAACCACTGCTCTACACAAGGCAAGCTTATATTGACACTAATGCAAGGCTGATACTACTAGTGAATGTGCAAGCTAACCCTTGCAAGATACCCTACTGATGCCACAAACCACTACTTGTTACTATGACCACTATATGCCTTAAGTATATGTGATCATATCCACTTGATAAACCAATCCTAGTTTTTACTTACAAGCTTTATACTTTATTTATTTATCAAAGCTCTTACTTAGAGTTTACCGGAATAAATGGTAGATACTAAAAGGATATGTGAAGGTTGCATAAAGAGCATAAAATTTGGCCTAAGCTAGATAATCCTGATGTCATTTTAAGGCATGATATTAAACTTAGCTGAAACTCCACTAGTGTACCACCCCTCATTAGTGCTTACCCCCACTTGTAGATGCTAGTGCTAAGCATAAAACTTGATCAACATTAGATGGGAATACTTGGTGAAAATGGTTATGAAAACCTTGGAATGATGGATCATTCTATTGAAATGTTTTGGACATGTGTTTCCGAACACCTGATGATTTTGGTGATGAAAATGTTGAGGCATGAGCCTTAGCCCTTTATAAAGCTAATGGTTGTCTGGATGCGATACCATTCCAATTTTATCGTACAACCACAATACCCGAAGATTGGGTAGGGCTTGACTGGAAACTTATATACCTTAGTATTAGTTCCCTCACGACCAAGGTCTGAGCTGAGGCTACCTTGTGAAGATTGTCCACCTGTGCAGTACCCAAGATGACAGTTGGTCATGGTTGGGAGGCCAAACTCACAGGAGAGGTGCTTATACTAGGGCGTGTAATCGAAAGGTTAGGATTGATTATCCGCATACTGAGTATGGTGAATTCATGATTTGTTCCTGACGGATGTATCGAATGTTGTGGTGAAAGTGTACAATCTCTGCAGAGTTTCAAACTATTCGAATAGCCGCGTCCACGGTTATGGACAGTTGGAGGGGCTATATTGTTCCCCCGTCAGACTTTTCAAAATGACCTGTGAAATGAATTGAGACTTTGACTTGACCACAACAGGGTTGTGATATGAAATACAAGATCTCACTTAGGAGTTATAAAATTGTGATTAGCTTTGGATCTTCATAGAGATAAATCTGGCTTTTGCAAAACAACCCTAGAGCCTAGTGTCCTATTATCCAAAAACCCCTTTACTTGTTAGTACTATTTTGCGAGTACTTAAAGAGTACTCATGTCTTTGTCCTTGGCTATTCCCATGGCCAGACTATGAAGAGGAGTACCTGGAGGATGGACCCCAGGAAGGTTACGACAACTAGGATCATCTCCCATCGTCAGCATTGCCTATGACCCCGAAGATGGAGCTTCGCCTACGCTACCGTTATTATTACGTATTCCGCTGCTTGATGTTGTATTAAGAACTGGATCATGAGATCCCTATTTGTGTAAGAACTTATGTACGGTTTGTAATGGATGATGTACTATGGTATCCAATTCTGTTATGTCCCGCAAAAATGGTAATCCTGGGATTGCGATGTATGGCATAACAGGCATCTGGGATTAAAAATCCGGGTGTTGACAAGTTGGTATCAGAGCCAGGTTGACCATAGGAGACCCTAGTTAGATTGGACGTTTGAATCAAAAACTTAGTTTCCAAAACCAGAGAAATCAAATATTTACAAAAACTTATTCTCATTCTTACCTCTTGGACTCTTTCATAAAAATTCACGCTAGTCCAAAATTATTTCAAAGCTTACATCAAATTTTGCACCCTAGATCACTTTTAGTAAAACTCACAACTACGCTAGTGCCCAAATGTAGTGAGTAGTATTCGGTCCCACTGTATCGTAGTTCTCAGAATGGTTCTTAAAACCATCTGTTTTTCTTTGTTGTGGTGTGTGTTGTACTGGGTGCTATGAATGAATGAATGAAAAAGCGAGTTGCTAGAAAATCTGAGTCAAACTTTAAATTTTTTTCAAAGACCCAAAACTTTAGAAATTTCCCTCTTTTCTCATGATCTATCTCAATCTTCAGATGCCACGTGGAGGAAGTGGTTCAACCCCGGACCCGATGTTGCAGATTCTGCAAATATTGACTTCTGACCGCGAAGCTGAAAGAGCCGAACGTCAAGCCAACCTAGCCACACTTCAGCAGATAGCCCAACTAGCCCACAACAACCAAGGCCACGGAAATCAGGACAACCATGGATCTAAGCTCAAGAACTTCCAGAATACCAACCCACCTATTTTCACTAAGTCGGAAGAACCCCTAGACGCTGATGATTGGCTGCAAACCATGGAAAATAACCTAGAAGTCGCCGGAGTGGAAGCCAACGAGAAAGTTCTGTTCGCCACCCACTATCTAGCCGGAGATGCCAGGGCGTGGTGGAACAGTGTTCGCGCAATGACCGGAGGCCAGATGATGACCTGGGAGGAATTCAAGGTCAAGTTTAGCAGAACCCATGTGCCACCGGGTTTGATAAAGAGAATGAGAGACGAGTTCAGATAGCTGAAGCAAGGAAGGATGACTGTAGTGGAATACCGTGAAAAATTCTTGTCATTAGCTAGGTATGCCCCGGATGAGATCGACACCGAAGCCAAGAAGAAAGAAAGGTTCCTGAATGGTCTGCATGAAGAGATGCAGACGGTGTTAGTCAATATCCCCTTTGCGGATATTGAAGCCCTTGTCGACTCTGCTATCCAGATGGAAGGAAAGATCAACCAAGCCAATGAGAACCACAAGCGTCGCATGATGCATCAGCCAGGAACCCATCCGACCCCAAAGTATTGCCCCAACCCATCTCCAGGGTTTGCCCCAAGAACCAACAGACCCCCGATGAACTGTCCGACCTATCCCAACCGTGGAAACCCTAGACCCGGAGGAAATCACAACAACCCCGGCAACGCTAGCAATTTCAATCGTGCCCCACCCAAGTTCAACAACAACAATGCTACCACCAACACCAACACTGCCCCGAGGACTGGAAGCAATGTTGTGCCTGTAGCAGCCAAGGACAAGTCGCAAGTGACTTGTTATGACTATGGAAATAAAGGCCACTATTCCAATGAGTGCCCCAACAAGAAGAATGCCGCAGCACCCAATGCCAATGCCCCAGCTCAGCAGTAGCGTCGTGTTCAGCCCGGAAGAAGATTTGCCCCAGGGAATTCACTCAACCGCAATGGCCGTCTTTTTCTCATGCATGCTGAAGAAGCTCAGGAAGCGCCAGACGTCGTGCTGGGTATGTTTTCTGTTAATTCAGTACTTGCACGAGTGTTGTTTGATTCTGGTGCATCACACTCATTTGTCACCAAAGAATTTGCCTGCACTAGTAAAATTCAACCAACCAAACTGAAGCATGTTATGATTGTTCAAATTCCCGGATCAACCACCAAGGCTAGGCAAATTTGCAAAGCCGTCCCTATCCGAATCCATGGCATAGATTTTTATGCTAATCTGATAGTACTCGGAACTAAAGGTTTGGAAGTAGTACTAGGAATGGATTGGATGTCCAAACATAAAGGATTGATTGACTGTGCCAAGAAAGCCATAACCATGACCAGTACAGCCGGAATATCAGTCGAGCATATATTTGAAACCTTACCTCATTAATTCAAGTGCAACAAGAGTATAGCCCAACCTACCATTGACCAAGTTCGGATAGTCTGTGAATACCCCGATGTATTTCCACACGTTTTGCCCGGTATGCCCCCGGATCAGGATATCGAGTTTATCATCGAACTAATTCCTGGAACCGGACCCATAGCCCAGAGACCATATAGTATGAACCCGTCAGAGATCGCAGAACTGAAGAAGCAACTAGATTCCATGTTGGAAATTGGATTGATTCAACCAAGTGCATCACCTTGGAGATCACCTGTCTTGTTTGTGGACAAGAAGGATGGAGGTAACCGTTTGTGTACGGATTATCGGAAATTGAATGATGTCACCATCAAGAACAAGTACCCCTTGCCCAAGATAGAAGATTTGTTTGATCAGTTGACCGGTACCAAAGTGTTTTCTAAGATTGATCTTAGAACTGGCTATCATCAACTCAAAATTCGTGCAGAGGATATTCCAAAGACTGCCTTTACCACCAGATATGGATTGTACGAGTATACAGTCATGTCTTTTGGATTAACCAATGCCCCCGCTTACTTCATGAATCTCATGAATAAGATTTTTATGGACTTCCTGGATAAGTTTGTCGTTGTTTTCATCGATGGCATTCTGATTAATTCCAAATCATAAGAAGAACATGAGATACACCTAAGGACCATTCTTGGAACCCTTAGAAAGCATCAGTTGTATGCAAAGTTTAGCAAATGTGAATTATGGTTACAGGAGGTAGGATTCCTCGGTCACATTGTATCAGCCGGAGGAATTGCCGTTGACCCTGCCAAAGTGAAATATGTAGAAGATTGGCAAGCCCCAACCACTCAAACCCAAGTTCGTGCATTTCTCGGATTGGCGGGATATTACCACAAATTCGTAGAAGGATTCTTGAGTATCGCCAGACCCATGACCCAATTGCTGAAGAAGGACAAGAAGTTTGAATGGACTGACAAGTGTGAAGCAAGTTTTCAAGAACTCAAGAGAAGATTAATTTCAGCCCCAATCTTGATCATGCCGGATATCACGAAGCCCTTCTATGTGTATTGTGACGCATCCAAGATTGGTCTCGGATGTGTGCTAATACAAGAAGGCAAAGTTATATCTATATATCTCGACAACTGAAGCAACATGAGAAAAACTACCCAACCCATGACCTCGAACTCACAGCCGTAGTTCTAGCCCTGAAGACATGGAGGCATTACCTGATGGGAAACCGTTGTGAGATTTATTCGGATCACAAGAGCCTAAAGTATATATTCACTCAGAAGGAACTGAATATGAGGCAGAGAAGATGGATTGAGCTAATCAAGGATTACGATCTAGACATTCACTATCACCCTGGTAAAGCCAACGTGGTAGCAGATTCCCTTAGCAGATTGCCGTGCCGCTTGAACTCCATGATTTTGAAGGAGCAACCAAGTCTGCACAAAGAGCTGGAAGATTTTCAGATGGAATTAGTAAGTGAAGGATTTCTGGCTAGCATAGAACTCCAACCCACTTTGATCAGTCAGATTAAAGAGGCGCAGAAGGGAAATGCTAGTATTGACGGAATCAAGCGTCGTATCGGTACAGGCAAAGTACCCGGATTCACCGAAGACGAAGAAGGAGTTTTGTGGTACAAAGGACGCCTTTGTGTACCATCAGATTCTGAGTTGAAAGAAGTTATTTTGAAGGAGGCTCATTATACTCTTTATTCTATCCATCCCGGAGGAACTAAGATGTATCAAGATTTGAAAGAGCAATTTTGGTGACATAATATGAAGAGAGAAATCGGAAGCTATATCGCCAAGTGTGATATTTGTCAGCGAGTCAAGGCGGGACATCAAAGACCCGCTGGATTGTTGCAACCATTGCAGATTTCGGAATGGAAATGGGATTCTGTAGGAATGGACTTTATCACTGGACTACCTACTTCTAGTAGGGGAAATGACTCTATCTGGGTCATAGTGGACAGATTGTCCAAGGTCGCCCATTTCTTGCCTGTCAAGATCACATATCAGAGTTCGAAGCTAGCGGAGTTGTACATCGCTAGAATCGTTATTTTGCATGGAGTACCCAAGAACATCGTATCAGATCGAGGAACTCAGTTTACCTCGAGATTCTGGAAGAAAGTCCAAGAAGGTTTAGGAACCCGTCTAGATTTCAGCACCGCATATCACCCTCAGACCGATGGACAAACGGAGCGAGTAAACCAAATACTCGAAGATATGCTGAGAGCATGTGTGTTAGAATATGGATCCAAGTGGGAAGACTGTCTGCCGTTTGCAGAATTTTCCTACAACAATAGTTATCAAGCCAGTTTGCAAATGGCCCCATTTGAATTTATGTACGGAAGGAAGTGTCGCACCCCTTTGAACTGGTCGGAAGTAGGAGAGAGTCAGATCTTCGGACCCGACATCCTACGAGAAGCAGAAGAGAAGGTTCACAAGATTCGTGAGCACCTCAAGACCGCCCAATCCAGGCAGAAGAGTTACACCGATAAGAGACATAGAGACCTCGCCTTCAACATAGGAGATTTTGTTTATCTGAAAGCGTCGCCATTGAAGGGAATGCAGCGTTTCCAACTCAAAGGAAAGTTAGCCCCCAGATATATCGGACCTTTCAAGATTCTGAACCGTCGAGGAGAAGTGTCGTACCAATTGGAACTACCTGAAGAAATGTCAGCCGTGCACAATGTGTTCCATATCTCGTTACTTCGCAAGTGTCTCGAAGTCCCAGAGAAGAACGAAGTGTTCAAGAATATCGATCACCGGACCATAGAGATCAACGATGACCTGACCTATCCCGAAGTACCCATCCGTATTTTGGAAGAAGCTTTTCAAACTACCCAAACCCGAAGCATCAAGTTTCTCAAGATTCAGTGGAGCAACCACACAGAAGAGGAAGCTACCTGGGAGCGCGAAGATCACTTCAGGACGGAGTTTCCCGATCTCTTCAAATCCTAGGTAATCTTTTCGTACTTTTTCAAATCTCGGGACGAGATTTTGTTTAAGGGGGGAAGGTTTGTAACATCCCAAAAATATTGAACTTGAATCATCAAAATTAGGGTTAACAAAAACTTTTCTAATTAAAATTATGAAAGCATGCATATGTGTAAGCATTTAATTTGAAATTATTTTGAACCAACTTGTTTATGTGTTTCTTTGCTTGTAAAATGTTTCTTAGGTGAATTAAGCATCATCTAAAACATTTCCCTAACTTTTCTCAAAGAAAAATAAATCAAAACAAATAAAATAAAGGAATGGTCACTTTGACCAATTTAACTCCCATGCCTACTTTGGCTGTCTCAAACTTTCAGAACCTAACAGAAACTTTTTTGGATCTTTTCACCCCTTGATTGTACTCATAACAAAGTATCAAGGCCCACTTTGTGATCATCCAGAAACTTTCAAAACTTGAATTCATGCGGCCATTTCATCAAACAGGTTGCAGACACAAATCATAAAAATCCTAAACACTATAGTGAGCAGTGATTGAAGCCTAACTTGTTCCCTCTCTAGCTCACAACCATCTCAGTAGATCATCTAGTAAGTTAAACCAAGCACTAGCCTCACTGTAAGCTTCGCATTGCCATCAACGGTGAACAGCCAAGCACACCCATGCCACCCCAGTGGAGACAGCAAGCTAGGAGGAGAAACAGGCCTAGCCAGCATGTCTGGGAGGCAGCCCACCGTCCATCGCCACTCCCTGTCCATCGCTCGAACCTTGCCAACCCCTGGACCACACGCACGGACCACGCCCAGACCGCCAGCGACCATGCCGAGCGTGCGCCAGAGCGTCACCCTCGACCGAAGCCCACAGACCGCGCGCCGCCCTCGCCGCGTGCATACATCATCGCCACCGACCCAGGAGACCGCCAGACATCCTTGTTCGCCGCCCCATGCCGCACAGCCACCGCTCGCCGTCGAAGACGCCGCCTCTGCCGTGCAGAGCGTCGCATGTTCCAGACCAAGCCGCACCGCCCCACGCCTCAAAACCATGTCGTTACGCATTGCCAGGGAACACCGCACCGTCCCCTACCTTCGCCCATGCCAATAGCCGCCTGTACCATCGCCCCCGACAAGCTCACCGTGCGCCCCGTCGGTCCCCTCGCTCGACTATAAATAGAGGCCACCCCCGCTCGAATTCTTCACACCATTCTACTCCCCTCTCCTCACTGATCGTGCCACACCGTTCCCGGAGCAAGACGAGCAGCACATCGCCGGAATTTCACCGGAGCCCGCCGCCTCTGGAGAAGAAGGGCGCCATCGATTTCGTCCACCCCAGGAGCTGCCGCGACCACCCCCGAGTTCTCCGTCGTCGACTTCGTCGTTCGCCCGCCTCGCCGACCCTCGCCAGCACCCCGGTGAGCCTCCAGCAACCCCCACTGGCCGCGCTAGGTTTCTTTCTCACCGACGTTGCTTAACGTCGACGATGGCTCTCAGCCGTTGGATTAGAATCAGATCGAATGCACCACGTTGCCCCGTACCGCTTCGCACCCCCTGTCTCACTGACGAGTGGGGACACCCACTTAAGTAGCCCGCGGGAGGACTGCGCTTAGCAGGCCGGCCCAGTCTCGTTTCCCGCGCAGCCCAGTTATTCAAATTAAACCTTTTCCATTTTATTTCAAACTCACTTCTGTACCCAACTTCAAAAATCAACCCAGATCGATTCAGTGCATCAAATTGAATAAAACTAATTTTGTTAGAAAGGTCTGGGAATGCTGAATCCAAGCCCGCTGGATTCAAGTCATTTGGATCTATAGATCACCCATGGTAAAAAAACAAGGCAAAAGCTTTTCTGTATTCAAACATTTTTCAAATTTAAACCATAATAGCTTTTGAGTTGATTCCAACTCTCAAAAATCACATTTCACCATACCTTTTAGAATATATAAAAATATATAGGTTTACTTGCAGAAATAATGTTCAAGTAATAAAAGAATGCTACATAGGCATTTCTAGCCACTTTAATTAATTAAAATAAAAGGGTAAAACCTTATTGAATTGTGACACCACTTTAAATCATATTCCCATGGACCAAAATATGTGGTGATGACATGTGTCAACATGATCCCATGTTTGGTTTGGAGAATATTAAATCTTAAGTAGTTTTTCAATGAGTAGAAATTACTTTTCTAAAAATAAAAAGAATTAAACCAAGCCTTAATCTTGTAATGTTAGAGATGATGTTAGATCATCTATAGGACCCTTGTGTGTGATGATTGCAAGTAGTTAAGTATTGTTTGGTGATTGTGTACCTCGTATTTATTCATAGACGATAGTACCGACCAAGGATACGAGGAGGAAGGAGGATTCTACGAAGAAGAAGCCGAGGAGAACTTCAACCACTGCTCTGCACAAGGCAAGCTTATATTGACACTAATGCAAGACTGATACTACTAGTGAATGTGTAAGCTAACCCTTGCAAGATACCCTACTGATGCCACAAACCACTACTTGTTACTATGACCACTATATGCCTTAAGTATATGTGATCATATCCACTTGATAAACCAATCCTAGTTTTTACTTACAAGCTTTATACTTTATTTCTTTATCAAAGCTCTTAGAGTTTACCGGAATAAATGGTAGATACTAGAAGGATATGTGAAGGTTGCATAAAGAGCATAAAATTTGGCCTAAACTAGATAATTCTGATGTCATCTTAAGGCATGAGATTAAACTTAGCTTAAACTCCACTAGTTTACCACCCCTCATTAGTGCTTACCCCCACTTGTAGATGCTAGTGCTAAGCATAAAACTTGATCAACATTAGATGGGAATACTTGGTGAAAATGGTTATGAAAACCTTGGAATGATGGATCATTCTATTGAAATGTTTTGGACATGTGTTTCCGAACACCTGATGATTTTGGTGATGAAAATGTTGAGGCATGAGCCTTAGCCCTTTATAAAACTGATGGTTGTCTGGATGCGATACCATTCCAATTTTATCGTACAACTACAATACCCGAAGATTGGGTAGGGCTTGACTGGAAACTTATATACCTTAGTATTAGTTCCCTCATGACCAAGGTCTGAGCTGAGGCTACCTTGTGAAGATTGTCCACCTATGCAGTACCCAAGATGACAGTTGGTCATGGTTGGGAGGCCAACCTCACAGGAGACGTGCTTATACTAGGGCGTGTAATCGAAAGGTTAGGATTGATTATCCGCATACTGAGTATGGTGAATTCAGGATTTGTTCCTGACGGATGTATCGAATGTTGTGGTGAAAGTGTACAATCTCTGCAGAGTGTCAAACTATTCGAATAGCCGCGTCCGCGGTTATGGAAAGTTGGAGTGGCCATACTGTTCCCCCGTGAGACTTTTCAAAATGACCTGTGAAATGAATTGAGACTTTGACTTGACCACAATAGGGTTGTGATATGAAATACAAGATCCCACTTAGGAGTTATAAAATTGTGATTAGCTTTGGAACTTTGTAGAGATAAATCTGGCTTTTGCAAAACAACCCTAGAGCCTAGTGTCCTATTATCCAAAAACCCCTTTACTTGTTAGTACTAGTTTGTGAGTACTTAAAGAGTACTCATGGCTTTGTCCTTGGCTATTCCCATGGCCAGACTATGAAGAGGAGTACCTGGAGGATGGACCCCAGGAAGGTTACGACAACTAGGATCTTCTCCCATCGTCAGCATTGCATGTGACCCCGAAGATGGAGCTTCGCCTACGCTACCGTTATTATTACGCATTCCGCTGCTTGATGTTGTATTAAGAACTGGATCATGAGATCCCTATTTTTGTAAGAACTTATGTACGGTTTGTAATGGATGATGTACTATGGTATCCAATTTTGTTATGTCTCGCAAAAATGGTAATCCTGGGATTGCGATGTATGGCATAACAGGCATTTGGGATTAAAAATCCGGGTGTTGACACTTCCCATGGAAACTTGAGTCATGAACCCACTATCGAGCATAAATACCCCCTCTTGGAGTCACTAGCACCTACTTGGCCAAGATAGATACTAACATAGGAGAGCATGCACGATCACAAACAACACAGACATGATAGAATCATAAAGACAAAACAATTAATCAAACCAACATAATAATCTCAATATCCATCGGATCCCCGCAAACACAACATGCATGATTACAAATAGATTAGATCTTGATCATGAACGGAGCTCACAGGATCTACATGAAAGCACAAAGGAGGAGATACAACCATCTAGCTACTACATGGAGCCATAGTACAAGGTGGAACTACTCATGCATCATACCGGAGAGAAGGCCTCCGGGATGATCTCCCCTTCGGTAGGGTTCCGGGAAGAACTTCAGACCCCCCCGATCTAGGGACGATGGTGGCGGCAGCTACAGACGGTTTCGTGGATATTTGATCGGGTGCTTAGGATTTTTGCATCGGGGGCTTCTTATAGGCGAAGAGGGAGGCCGAGGAGGCGACCAAGGGCCCCACACCCCTCCCAGGCGTGGGGCAGGGCCCACCCGTGCCTAGGGTGGGTCTGGCCGCCCTAGCCGGCCTCTCTGGCTCCGCTCTGGACTTCTTGTTCCCCATGAAAAGTAATTGACTTTGACGCTTGTCCCATCCAATTCCGAGAATATTTCTTTACTAACTTTTCTGAAACCAAAAACAGCAGAAAACAGGCATCTGGCACTGTTGCAACTTGTTAATAGGTTAGTACCAGAAAACATGTAAAAAGCACCTCAAAGTGTAGACAAGTAAAGCAAAGTAGATACTAAACAAGCATGGAGCATAAAAAATTATAGATACGTTTCTGATGTATCAACATCCCCAAGCTGAACTCCTGCTCGTCCTCGAGTAGGTAAGTGATAAAAGAATAATTTTTGAGGTGACATGCACCCTGACAATAAAGATCCAGCCATTTGCAAGCATTGAAAGCTGGGATCAAAGAACTCTAAACATGTCCATGAAATATGGAGTTCTAACAATAGGAAATAGTAACTATGCATGCAATATGAAAGGCTACAAACAAAGATTATGAATAACATGCATTGAAAAAGATTTGTTTGTTTCACATATAGAAAACATAGCATAGTGGCAATCAGCTTATCCCTCATAGAGTAGCAATAGATGCATAGGACACCTTCAAAGTTCCCAAGGGTGACTAGAAACAAATAGCACAAGAACAAGTAATATCACAATATGCATCAATTAATAAGCTTTGGAACACTACACCAGAATGACAACTATGCTCTCTTAATGGTGCCTAAAGGTAGAAGGTGGAGACTTAATAATGGTGGAAGAAAGGCCTTTTTGTAAAGGAAGCACGGATTACAAGTTTCAAAAAGAGGTTCCAAAAATTATGGTACTTGTTAACTTTCAGCCCTCATTGCCCCTATCATAAGCATCTTGAAGTGATTAAGGTTAAAGTGGCAAAGATGGAGTATATGCTTGACGAAGAATAAGTTAGCAATCTCAAGTCCCTTGAATACGAGGGCCACAACTCATGCATACTCATCTTTGGGCCCAGGTAAGTTCTTGTCATTGTAAGTATTTGCATATCATTGAGAACCGCCAACGGGGTACCCCTTGCACATGGTACAGGAGCTTTCCCATAACCAAAATGACAAGGCAAGCAGACAATGAGCATCTCAGCAATCTTTTTATTTACCATAAGCATAGATTTTTATTGAGGATGCTTCATAGATAGCTCACTATGGTGATGCTGCAAGTTTCCACCATGATTAGGCATGGCTTAGGCTAGCGGCCCAGGCGTTTCTCTAACACAGGATACAAACTCCATGGACTTACAAGTTCCCTCTTTATTTCACACCGGTGACATCCATAGACAAAGGAGCATGATATCAACTGAGTACAAAGTACAAGTGCAATGTTGAAAGTGTTCCCCGTGACAGCATGGTTCTGCTAATTCCAACGTAGAAGTGCAAGCATATACAACAAAGTTGTCACAATGGTTCAAGTTTATTAGGGGCAAAGAATATAAAGTGTGCCATCAAGTTCATGAGGGCTTTAATCACGAAGTTTTCACATAACAAAATAGTTTTTAATTGAAAGATAGTTGAAAAAAAGAATATACTTGGAATGGTGTAACATACCATGCATATGAGTTTATAGTGGACACTTTTGAATAACTTGGTTTCTTGGGAGTTGGAAGCATGAGTAGAACTTACTCATACAAGTGGAGGCTAGCAAAAGACTGGGAGCAATCAACTAAAAGAGCATAATGGCCATAATCATGCAGTGCAACAAAGCATACTAATCAAAGCAAAGAGTGGTACTAGAAGTCAAGGACTAAATGATCATAGAGTCTAATGGTGACTTTTCATAGTCATAACATGGTGTGAGCATGTTCCAAGTCAACCCAAGCAAAGCATCAAAGGATAATACCACAATACTATGCTTTTGCATGCTAAAAAACACATAATTTCTTCAAGGCACACTAAGAAATCCCAATTTTTTGGAATAAGACATGCTACAGCAATAATCACTAAGCATAAGTTCAAAACAACACCTAGCATGTTATGCTAAAGTCTAAGTCACAATCAATTCAAGCTCCTCTTCACTTACAAGCAAGAACTTACTACTCCTTTCCAACACCAAGAAACTTATTTGCAAAACAACACAGCGAGAACGGGGGTCCAAACTTCTTTATTCAAGCAAACTAAACAACCTAAGAAAAGCAAATGAAAACTAAGACGCTCCAAGAACAACACAACTGTGCATGGAACAATAAAAACGAAGTGTCTAGACAGACCTGAGCTTTTTATTGATGAAAAAGAGGATGCCTTGGGCATCCCCAAGCTTTGACGCTTGTACCTCTTGGATATTTCTTGGGGTGACACCATAGTGGCATCCCCAAGCTTGGGCTTTTGTCCATTCTTCATCTCATTGCATCATTCTTCCTCTACACCTGAAATTTTTCCTTCACACAATCTTCATTAGCAACATTAGTGTATTCAAAAGATATTAGACCCATGGAAAAGCTTTGTAAGAGCAAGGGTTTTCACAAAAAACACAAGATGTTGTAGTAAATCCTTTAAAAATCTCAATTTACTTAAAGAGAAATAAAAAAGGAATCAATAAGAAGCAAATGCAAATAATGGCAGAAATCTATCAAAACAGACCAGCAGGTAGAAACCGATTTTTTCAAACATCTTCTGTTGCTCAAATCAAAAAGTGTTGAACTAACAAAAGTTAGCTAACATACTGAGGGATTTATTCGTTAATTTTGAGCTCAACCCGAGTTAGAGAGACTCCTCACGAATTTTTTTGGTGGAGGACAAAAATCTGTTTCGGGACAGCAACTCCCCAAATCTTACTTCCTCTCATTAGAGGTCATTCTTGGAACAAAAAGTAAACAAAAAGGATAAGTAAAGGTCATTACTGAATTAATAACTTCCAAGACTCAAGGAAACTCTTGGGTTATCTCCCAACAAGTACTTTTCTTTAACGACTTTAAGTTAGGCACAAGAAGCAAGAAATCAAGTATTTTCAAATGAGGAAGCATTAACATCAAACCTTGCTTTCAAAGGAGGAGCAAAAAGCAACTTCTCTCTCCTCACAGGGAAGTGTTCAATACCTTTGTTGAATGGAAATTGATATTTAATGGTGCCTTCTTTCATATCAATGATGGCACCAACAGTTCTAAGAAAAGGTCTTCCCAAAGTAATAGGACAAGAAGTATTGTATTCAACATCCAAAACATAGAAATCAACAGGGACATAAGCATTGTTAACCGTAATGAGAACATCATTAATACTCCCCATGAGTCTCTTCTTAGCATTATTATCAAGTGGGACATCCAAATAACAATCTTCCAAAGGTGGCAAATCAAGCATTTCATAAATCTTCCTAGGCATAATAGAGACACTAGAACCAAGATCACATGAAGCTTTGAGATCAAAGTCATTCACTTGCATATTAATAATGGGTTCCCAACTATCTTCTACTTTCCTAGGAATAAAAGCTTTGTGTTTTAGCTTTTCTTCCTTAATTTTCACAAGAGCATCTGTAATATGTTTAGTGAAAGCAACATGCATATCACTAGCATCAGGACTTCTAGCAAGCTTTTGCAAGAACATAATCACTTCAGAAATATTGCAACCATCAATATCAAAATCAAACTTAGTATCACTAGTAGTAGGCTCAATAGGCTTAGGCATAGTAGGAGGAGGAATAGGGACTACTTGTGGTTTAGTGGTGATGGTGCACACACTGTTGTTTCTATCTATTTCAGCTTCCCTTTCCCACCTAGCATGGAGTTGAGCTAACAGCCTAACATTTTCATCAATAGTAACTTGTATGGAATGAGCAGTAGCAAAGGTGTTTTCCATAGTTTCAGGTTTAGCAGACATTTTATTAATCAAGGAAGACTGAGCTTCAGAGAAAGAGGATATATTTTTCTCAACAGTTAAAAGATTTTCCTCTATAGTCTTATTGAAAGTGGTTTGTTTACTAATAAAGTCCTTGAGCATGACTTCAAGTTCAGAAGGGGCACTTCTAGCATTATTGTAAGAGCTTCCATAGGAATTGCCATTTTTAGGAGGATAAGGCCTATAATTGTTGTTGCTACCAAAATTATTCCTATAGGCATTGTTGTTGAAATTGTTGTTTCTAATGAAATTCACATCAAATTGCTCTTCTTGAGAAACCACAGAGGCTAAGAGAAAACTATTAGGCTCTAGAGGAGCTTTCCCATTAACAAGCATAGCCATAATAACATCAATATTTTCACTCAAAGAGGAAGTTTCCTCAATAGAATTTACCTTCTTACCATGTGGATCTCTCTCAACATGCCATTCAGAGTAGTTAACCATCATATTATCAAGGAGCCTTGTTGCAGCACGCAAGGTGAGGCCCATAAAAGTACCTCCAGGAGCTAAATACAACAGATTTCTTGAGGAGAAGTTCAAACCTGCATAAAAAGTCTGGATAATCATCCAAGCAGTGAGTCCATGAGTGGGACAATTCTTAACCAAAGACTTCATTCTTTCGCAAGATGGAGCAACATGTTAACTATCAAGTTGTTTAAATTTCATACTGTCACTTCTCATAGATATAATCTTAGCAGGAGGATAGTATTTTCCAATAAAAGCATCTTTGCACTTAGTCCAAGAATCAATACTATTTTTAGGCAAAGAAAGCAACCATTCTTTAGCTTTTCCTCTCAAGGAAAAAGGAAAAATCTTGAGCTTAATAATATCTCCATCTACATCCTTATACTTTTGCATCTCACAAAGTTCAACAAAGCTATTGACATGGGCAGCAGGATCATCAGAACCAGCACCAGAAAATTGCTCTCTCATCACAAGATTCAACAAAACAGGCTTAATTTCATAAAAGGTAGCATCAGGAGCAGGTGGAGCAATAGGAGTGCTTAGGAAATCATTGTTGTTGGTGCTAGTGAAGTCACACAACTTGATGTTCTCAGCACAGTTCATTTTGGCAAAGGTGGGCAAGCCAAAAACAGCAGCAACAGCTAGAGCAGGAACTAATTTTTTTGTGTTTTTGAATAAAGAAAGCAAACCAGACGAGACTAATTTTTTTGGGTTTTTTTGGAAAGAGGCAAACAAAACCAAGCAAAATAAACAAAGAAAACTAAAAACAAAGTAAAGAGAAATGAAGTGAAGGACTCCCCTTGTGAAGACGTCCTTAGCCTCCCCGGCAACGGCGCCAGAAAGCTTGTTGATGGTGCTGACGTGGAGCACTTCGTTGGAAACCCCAAGAGCAAGGTGTGATGAGAATAACAACAAGTCTTCCCTCAGTAGAGACCGAGGTTATCGAACTAGAAGGAGGAAGGAAACGTCACACCGGTGTTGCAAGAAACACGGAGACCTGCACAACACAAACTCAAGACTTTGCCCCAATGAATCAGTGAGGTTGTTAAGCTCACCGGTTTGCTGTAACAAAGGATTAAACGTATGGTGTGAAAGGTAATGGTTTGCGGCAAGTAAAAAAGTAACAGTGGAAGATGTATCAATGGTAAAGATTAGACCGGGGTCCATAGTTCACTAGAGGTTCTCTCCTTAGATAAACAACATGGCATGAAGGGTAAACAAATTACAGCAGGACAATTGACAGGAACTGAGCAAGGCATAACAATGAAATTACTAGCCAGAAAGATCCTATGAGATTCGATTGGGCAATACAACAAGATACATAGACCGCCATCCAACTACATCTATGACTAGAAGTCCACCTTCAGGTTATCATCCGATCCCCCTCCAGTATTAAGTTGCAAGCAACAGACAACTGCTTTAAGCAAAGTGTGTAAGGTAAACAGTCCACATGTTCCATGAACAAGAGACCGTTGTTTTCTCCCTAGTAGGAACAATACATCTACAACCAAAGAGATTATTGCCACTTCCCTTGGAAACTAGAGGCATGAACCCACTATCGAGCATAAGTACCCCCTCTTGGAGTCACTAGCACCTACTTGGCCAAGATAGCTACTAACAACGGAGAGCAGACAAGATCACATACAACACAGACATGATAGAATCATAAAGACAAAACCATTAATCAAACCAACATAATAATGTCAATATCCATCGGATCCCCGCAAACACAACATGCATGATTACAAATAGATTAGATCTTGATCATGAACGGAGCTCACAAGATCTATACATGAAAGCACAAAGGAGGAGATACAACCTTCTAGCTACTACATGGACCCCCCGATCCAAGGTGGAACTACTCACACATCATACCGTTGAGAAGGCCTCCGGGATGATCTCCCCTCCGGCAGGGTTCCGGGAAGAACTTCAGACCCCCCGATCTAGGGACGATGGTGGTTGCGACTACAGACGGTTTCGTGGATATTTGATCAGGTGCTTAGGATTTCTGGATCGAGGGATTCTTATAGGCGAAGGGGGAGGCCTAGGAAGCAGCCAAGGGCCCCACACCCCTCCCAGGCGCGAGGCAGGGCCCACCCACGCCTAGGGTGGGTCTGGTCACCCTAGCCGGCCTCTTCGGCTCCCCTCTGGACTTGTTGTTCCCCACGAAAAGTAATTGACTTTGACGTTTGTCCTGTCCAATTCCGAGAATATTTCTTTACTAACTTTTCTGAAACCAAAAACAGGAAAAGACAGGCATCTGACACTATTGCAACTTGTTAATAAGTTAGTATCAGAAAACATGTAAAAAGCACCTCAAAGTGTAGACAAGTAAAGCAAAGTAGATACTAAACAAGCACGGAGCATCAAAAATTATAGATACGTTTTCGACATATCAGTTCAATGAAGTTTGGGCACTCTCATAATTCTTTTTCTCATAAATTATCTCTTTTCAACTGACCAAAGCAAGGTTGGCATCTCCCTCTCCCATAGTAAAATGTTCGTTCCATCAAACAATTCTTTTTCATAAGATGCTATCAAGTCAAAACCATTAAGATGCGGGGTTTGGTACTACTAAGATTAAACCCTTAAGACAAAAACATGGAACCAAAGTTATCATGATGAAACTTTCTCTTGTTATAAAAAAATTGGAATTTAATCCAACAAGGTTGTTTTTCTAACCGACTGTAATTGTCATAAGTCAAAACCAAAGTAGTGACATTAGACTTCAGATTAAGTTCTAAAATATAACGAGATAAGAGTAGAGTGGAAATCAAGTGCAACCGAACAAACATTTTATGTTCACGAATAACATTACAGAAGGAGGGAAATTAGGAATGGGGTACCCCCTCTTGCTTGATCATCTTATCACTTGAGTCAACTCCTCGTGTTCTTCTTCATCCTAAGTCACTAGAAGTGAATAACCTGCAAAATGTTAAAAAGAGAACTAAGAGAGCTTTGCACAAAAGAAGATACAAGCTAGTCTAATATTTTTGGGTTTATCAATGCAAAATGAAAGTAAACATGTACTAGAATACAAACAATTAAATCTAAAGAATAAAACAAAAATATGAATGCAAAAGGTGGGGAGGAGTTCAACCTCCCCAAGCTTAGGCTCTTGGCCTATCCTGGATCAATTGTCACCGTCATCATTGTGAGGAGGTTGCTGGTATGGAAAGTACGGATAGCGGTTCGGGAGGTCGGTCATGAAGGAAGTGAAATCTTGAGTGAGGTTGACAATGTTGGTGTTCACATCGTGCAACGTATTTTCTATGTTGTCGATGCGATGCACCACCTAGTCAAAGTCACTCCTCGGGACATAGTCGAGTTCCGAGTGAGGCTGAGGCATACCTTGGTGCTGGTACTGGGGAAAAGGTTGGTTATGATGATGCTGCTGACCGTAGTCATCCCAGCCCGTGGTGTTCTAGTCTTTCCTACCATGCTCCTGTTGTTGCTGGGTGCTGGCTGTGTTCTCCTAGCTGGGGTCCCCTCTTGGGTGCGCAATCCTCCCCGAGGAGATCATTGTCTCCTAGAATTATTCCTCACTGAGGACCCAACTCTGTTTACCTGGTAAACCAAAATCATAGACAAATGGAAGCAAGACTTGGTGGAGATCACCGTTAGGATCAAAATAAAACTGATAAGCACGAAGGGAGCGTTGGGGCCTGTAAACCCCCATGAATTTGGTGCTATCTATGTGGATGTCATCCAGCTCCTTGCTTCCAGCCACATGTCTCTCATGGGGCATGAAAAACTCGCTTGTGTAGGCGGTCTGAGTGATCAAGCCACCACATCAAATGTCACCCGTAGGAGCTGATCTTTGGCGGAAAAAGTTTTGGATGAGAAAAGCACCCAACTTTACCTTATGCTCCATCTCAGTATGGAGAGCCATACAAATTACACTTATCTCGGGGCCTGCCATTGCCCCAGTATCTCCCTTCCCAAAAATAGAATTCGCCAAGAAGGTGGTGAAGTAGCGGATAGTGGGATTCTGGATAGTGGCGCTCTTCTTGTGTAGGTAATCGGTGTTCCTATGGATAAAAATCTGCTCCGAGACATGTATTGCCTCTACAAGGACTTTATCAGGGGTATCGAGCTCTCCCTGATAAGAGAAATTGAAGCAATCGCAGAATTGATAAAAGTGAGGCTGTGGGGTTGCCCATTGAGCACCAAACTTACAGTGCAATGACACTCTTGGTCACAAGGTCATCATGGAATGATGATAGGAACTCGAACGTGGCGATCTCGAAGGTCTCGGTGGAGAGGTAGGAGAAAGCAACCATGCCAACATTCACGGTCATCCTCTCGAAGTCCTCCTGCAGTCCTTAGCGAGAGAGGAAGTCACGGTTCACCCACTTAGTGGGCATAACCTTGCGTGAGCTCACCCTCTTGTAGTCCTTGCTCATGGATGCTCTCATGGTTGCCCCGTTCTGAGCGTCTCTTTTTTGACCCTGGCAGGTTGGAAGTGCCCGAGGTCCACGCCCTTCTTGAGCCCTTGCTTGAGCGCCAAATCTTCCCAATATTCATTGTGCTGCAAAAATTTCAAAGAAAAAATATAGGCATCAGGTTTCTATTATACAAACAAACGATTACAAGAATAAATTACAAATCCTAACATGAGGAATCAAAAATAATCTCAAAATATGATGAACTCATCTTGATAGTAAATGTGAGCAATTCAACCATGGATATCAGAAATAAAGCATGAATCGGGTGAGAAACTTACCGATGTGAAGATTCCCCCACTCAAACGCAAGAAATCGGTGAAAAATCGAAGATTCTAGAGGACCCACAGTTTGAGTTGGAGAGAGAAATAGAGAGAGGAAGGACAAAGAGGCTGGCTAGGAGCCAGCCGCCGTCGTCTTAACCCCGCGACGCACTCGGTATGGGCGGGCAGTACGCGCGTCCCGCCCGTACTGGTGGTCGTCACTGTTGGATTAAAATTATGGTTCTGAGATTAAACCAGGAGGATCTGGGATGGATGGACGATACAGGTACCTCCGGTCGTACCAGTGGTCGTTTTTGCGCTAGTAAGATTGAAACAAATTGTCGATGTTTGGTATGGGTGTACGGTACTGGTATCTCCGCCCATACCAGTGCTCGTTATGGGTGCTGCCTTCGGAGAAACTTGTCAAACTGTTTTGCCCCATCAGTACAGGCGGGTGGTACGGTCCTTCCGGCTATACCACTGCTCGTTACGCGGCCTAAACCCTATTTTTATTCTTCCTTTTCAAAAAACTTTTCTTCCAACTCTTCTTTAGTCTTCACAATAGTATAATTTCTCTGCAAATTTATGAACTTAACAATTTTATTAGAAAACAAAAATTAAAAACAAAATAAAACTTTATTACTAAGAATGGATTGACTTCTAATAAGCATTTATTAAGGAGGGTTGGCTTAAGCTAACCAACCTCCAAGTTCTTAGCGTTTACCTGTGGCTGCCCTTCATCGATGACATTTACAGCTTGAATACGCTTAGGTGGTGGTATATATTTTCCAACTTGTTCTTGTTTCTTTAGAAAATAATAAACAATCTGATCATTATATATATTGAGGGGAGGAGGAGAATACGGAGGTGCGACGAAGGGACTTGACCTATACATCATTGGAAAGAATGTTCGCGTTTGGTGGAGAGCCGTTAGGGCGATTACAGGGGCAATTCTGGCCTCTCGTCCCCGAAGCCGGCACTGATTGTGAGGATATCCTCTCTGACGATGATGAGGAGCTTGCTTCTCCCACGGTGGCTGCTTCATCGGTGATTTTTTCATCCGCGAGGCCTGAGTCATGGGCTTACCTGGCCATGCCCCTGTCTTTGGCGAGAGACCTGGACTCCACATCCTCGGCTTCTTTGCGGAGAAAAGTAGAAAGAAAGAAGAATCAAATAAATGCGGCGGTACTACTTCAAGATGATCTCTCCAATCATCCACAGGTACGCCCTCGCTATACTTTGACTATTCGTCCAGGTACTACGGTTCCCTCCACAGTGACTCTATGTCCACGTTTCTTCTTGAAACCTTCGATGCCAAGGAGTGGACAATGATCCAGGGGAAGAAAAGGATGGCGGCGGCATTGAGATATGCTTCTCGTCGGACTGGATAGAGGGGAAGATCTCCAGCGACTTCATTGGTACTTTTTTTTCAAACAATAAATGGGATTTGAATCCCATATTTTCAGCTCGAATCGATCTTTGTGATCATGTGGGTCCTATTTCGAAGGGCTATAATCAAGAAAATATGGTGGCGTTTTGGGCCCAGGCTTGAGGCCTAGAAAAAAGTAAAATCTAGAGGTAATACTACAGGTGGATTGCGACGGTTGCTACATTTTACTTGGGAGAAATATGCGTGTTCTGTGCCGATCTCCTCTGGCGATCTCATTGACTCCATGGCTAACCATGGTGGTGGAGGCAGTCCGCAGAGGGGAAGAGGACAGGGTACTGGTTTTACCATCGTACATCGCAATTTTCATGTGGGTGGTCCGAGCGGGACTACAGTTGACCGTGATGATGGTGCTCAAGGTAACTAATCAGGTTCTCCCTCCTCAAGGTAATTACCAGGGTTTTGGAAAAGGCCGTGGCAATGGTGGTCTGAATGCCCAAAGTTCTTCTAGGCAGGCAACAACGGCAACCACAATTGTGAGGAATTCTAGTAATGTCAGATCAAATGAATACAAATAGGCTCATGGGGAAGCTGGGTCTGATGGAGGTTAGGCTGCAAGAGCAAAGAAGCATAAGGGACCGAAATGTTTTTTTTGTGGTCAAGGTGGTCATCACTTGAATGATTGTACCACGGAGTTATGCGATATATGTCGCTCTCCTGATCATCCGTCCAATCTGTGTCCAATTCTCTTAGCTCCAAAGCCAACTATTCAGATGTATGGACTTGCATTTGAAAGGTTGTTGTTTTTCGAAGCACCACTGACTGCAAACTTACATCCCAAGTGAAGAATACTAGGCTGAGTAGAGTCAGTATTTATAATGGTACTATGACCCTGCCAGATATTGTCTCTCAGTTGCAGTGGATTGTACCAAGTTGGAGACAATACCTACAAAGTTTGTAATAGCCCATGCTCTATTACATTTGATTCCTGGAAATCAGAAATCACTGCAAAAAATCTTTCCTTCCACAACGACTTGGAAGGCGTGTCTTATGCGACGAAATTATCGGCTTGACCGTGGCCGATAGAAAAAAAACGTTTTCACACCCCTCTACTATGACGAAACTGCTAAAAACGTGAATGAAGCTCGGCCGGCGCGTGGCAGAAGCAAGATTTCTGGTGCCTCGCGCGATGTTGATTAGCCGAAGTCTTTTTAGGCGTGTGGATCTCGGACGTCGGTGTCTCTAGCGGACCATACTTTTTGGTCGCGCCTCTCTGATTTGAACTTGATAATGTTGTTCGATGTCTCTTCCGTTTAGTCAGGCTGTTGGGTTCCACATTTCTGCCTCTCATTAGAAGAATCTTGTGTATAATGGAATTTTTTCCCTTACCTGTTTCAAACTTGATAGCGTTGCTCGATGCATCTGCCGTTTAATCAGGATGTTGGGTTCCACGTATCATCCTCACACTAGAAGAAACATGTGCATGATGGATTTTTGCCTTGGCTCGTGCCTCTCTGATTTTAACTCGACAACGTTGCTCGATCTATCTACTTTTTAGTCACGCTGCTGGCCCCCCATTTCAGTCTATCATTAGAAGAATCGTGTGTATGATGGAATTTTTTCCTTCGCTCGCGCTATCATGTTCCGAATTTGATAGCGCTTCTAGATGCATATACCTTTTAATCACGAAGCTAGGCTCCACATGTCATCCTCTCATTAGAAGAAACATGTGTATGATGGAATTTTTACTTTCGGTCGCGCCTCCGTGTTCCGACCTTGATAGGGTCTCTCACTACATCAGTCGTTTATTCAGGCTGGTGGGTCCCATATGTCAGCGGTGTATATGATTGAATTTTTTCTTCTTTAGCGCTACCCTATTCCGAACTAGATAACGTTGCTCGACGAATCCGCTATTTGGTCACATTGTTGGGTCCCACATGACAGCCTCTTATTAGAAGAAACGTGTGCATGTTGGAATTTTTCTCGCTCGTGCCTCCCTGTTTTGAACTTGGCAACGTTGCTTGATGCATCACCTGTATAAGGTCTTGCTGGTGGGCCCCACATGTCAGTCTCTATATAAATGAAATGTGTGTACGATGGACTTTTTTTCGGTCGCGTCCGCTGTTTTGACCTTGGCAACGTTGCTCGATGCGGTAGCCATGTATGGTATTGCTGCTAGGGTCCCATTGCCAGCCTCTCTAGTATGTTCTGACTTATGGGTCCCCGATGCATCCTTGTATGTTCTGGCTGGTGGGTACCTGATGCCGATGCGTGTTGAACGCCCCTTTGGGAAACCCCAAGAGCAAGGTATAATGCAGCACAGCAACGAGTTTTCCCTCAGTAAGAAACCAAGGTTATTGAACCAGTAGGAGGAAGGAAACGCCTCAATGGTGTTGCAAGCAACATGGAAACCTGCACAACATAAACTTAAGACTTTGCCCCAACTAACAGTGAGGCTGTCAATCTCACCGGTTGCTGTAACAAAGGATTAACTGTATGGTGTGAAAGGTGATGATGGTTTGCAACAAGTAAACAGTAACTATGGAAGATGTATCAATGGTAAAGATTGGACCGGGGTCCATAGTTCACTAGAGGTGTTCTCCTTAGATAAACAATCATGGCATGCTGGGTAAATAAATTACAGCAGGGCAATTGATAGGAACCGAGCAAGGCATAACAATGCAATACTAGACAAAAAGATCCTATAAGATTCGATTAGGAAATACAACAATATACATAGACCGCCATCCAACTGCATCTATGACTAGAAGTCCACCTTCAGGTTATCATCCGAACCCCCTCTAGTATTAAGTTGCAAACAACAGACAACTGCTTTAAGCAAAGTGTGCAAGGTAAACAATCCACTTGTCCCATGAACAAGATACCGTTGTTTTCTCCCTAGTGGCAATAGCACATCTACAACCGAAGAGATTTCCACCACTTCCCTTGGAAACTAGAGGCATGAACCCACTATCGAGCATAAATACCCCCTCTTGGAGTCACTAGCAACTACTTGGCCACGAAAGCTACTAACAACGGAGAGAATGCAAGATCACAAACAACACATACATGATAGAATCAATAAGACAAAACCATTAATCAATCTGAAATAGTAATCTCAATATCCATCAGATCCCCGCAAACACAACATGCATGATTACAAATAGATTAGACCTTTATCATGAACGGAGCTCACAAGATCTATACATGAAAGCACAAAGGAGGAGATACAACCATCTAGCTACTACATGGACCCATAGTCCAAGGTGGAACTACTCACGCTTCATACTGGAGGCTGGCATGATGAAGAAGAAGGCCTCCGGGGTGATCTCCCCTCCGGCAGGGTGCTAGGAAGAACTTTAGATCCCCCTGATCTAGGGACGATGATGGCGACAGCTATAGACGGTTTCGTGGAGTTTTGATCGGGTGCCTAGGGTATCTGCATCGGGTGCTTTTTATAGGCAAAGGGGAGAGCCAGGGGGCCACCAGGGCGGCTGCACCCCCCCAGGCGCAGGGTGGGCCCACTCGCACGGCCAGGTGGTGTGGCCCCCTGGTGAGCCTTCTCCGTCTTGTCTTCTAGCTTCGTGTTGCCCACGATAAAATATTGAATTTGGCTTTTGTCCCGTCCAGTTCCGAGAATATTGATTTTCTGCCTTTCTAGAACCAAAAACAGAAGGAAACAAGCAACTGACACTATGGCAACTTGTTAAAAGATTAGTTCCAGAAAACATATAAAAACACCTCAAAGTGTGTAGAAAGCAAAGCAAAATAGATAGTAAACAAGCATGGGGCATCAAAAATTATAGATACGTTTCCGACGTATCAAGCATCCCAAAGATTAACTCTTGCTCGTCCTCGAGTAGGTAAGTGATAAAAGAATAATTTCAGGTGACATGCACCATCAAAACCAAGATCAAATCATTTGCAAGCATTGAAGGCTGGGATCAAAGAACTCTAAACATGTGCATGAAAGATGGAGTTCTAACAATAAGACAAAGTAACTATGCATGCAACATGAAAGGCTACAAACAAAGATCATGAATAACATGCATTGAAAAACGTTTGTTTGTTTCACATACAGAAAACATGGCATAGTGGCAATCAGCTTGTCCCTCATAGAGTAGCAAATAGATGCATATGACACCTTAAAAGTTCATAAGAGTGACTAGAAACAAATAGCACAAGAACAAGTAATATTACAATATGCATCAATCAATAAGTTTTGGGACACTGCACATAGAACTAAGAATGGCAACTATGCTCTCTTAATGGTGCCTGAAGGTAGAAGGTGGAGACTCAACATAATAGTAGAAGAAATGCCCTTCATAAAGGTAAGTAGGGATTTGAAGTTTCAAAAAGAGCTTCCAAAAATTATGGTACTTGTTAGCTTTCAGCCCTCATTGCCCCTATCATAAGCATCTTGAAGTTATTAAGGTTAAAGTGAACAAACTATGGAGTATATGCTTGACAATGTATCTGTAGAGGTCCCAACCTTTAATAAGGTAGAGATCCCTATGTTTACAATGCTAGTCCCTCGATCAATAGCTAGCATCCACAGTTTAAGATGTAATATCAAGAATCAAAGGTCATAATACAACTTTATAACCATGAATAAAATAATTCATTACATCTTACATAGCTCATTTTCCTATCACATTACAATGCAGCAGAAATAACTATAGCATGGGGTCCTTCATCTTCAAAGTGCCACAGGAAATCATGTTGGTTGTAGACTTGTAATCCTAATCAACACACTTCACTAACATCCAACCAACCTGCAACACAATAAGTTACAACCACAAGGGTCAATACATTTGAATTGTATTGGCAAGTGATACTATGGTAGAGTAGTGGTATCTATATTCTATATGCATTTGTCTAAGTGGAGCATAGGCTTGCTTTGCTCAAAAAAAATTTCCTTATCATTTGAAAACACTAAGTTTTTGTTTGTCAAATCACCCAAGGCATCTACCAATAGAAATTGGTGATCCTTTAACCCTTGTTCAACCATAAGTTTTTAACTTAGAAATTAGGATGAGGAGATTCTTGATAGCTTCCATGTCTTGATGCTCAAATTGTCCATTGCCGGGGACACAGCTAAGTACTTAGATTTTACTCTCTCGAGAGGTGGTGCACTTTCCCCACAAGACTCGACATGCATTGAGACAAGATCTTTCAGAAGCGTTCCCTTAGACCAAAATGGATGTGTTCCAAAACCTATCACCCCCTACCACCAACTGTCCATCTGGCTAAGTTATTGCAACCTATATGATCCAGGCAGAGCCCATATTGCCATGTGGCTGCACTTGAAGCTTCTCAACATTTGACATCTCAAATCCCTTTGTTCCTGGTTGGCTTTCCACAAGTGAGATACACTAGGGTAGGCCATAAATATGGGGCCCTGTGTAACCACTCAACATAATCCATACAAGTCCCATTCCACCCAGGTGATTCATTCATATAGTTGTTTTATTAAACAAAACACAAGTCCTTGACTTAGAAATATTTCATAGCATGAATATAATCCACCCTTGTTTTCTACTAGCTAAGCTAAGCATGATAGTAGTAGGGATCTTAACTTAGGAAAATTTTACTAAGGCATCATCTACTAGGATTTCCCATGGCATAGCATACTTAGCAAAAATTCCATGCAAGTCCTACTCAAAACATCACTAATGCATAGTGAAAATAATAGGACAAAAGTATGAAGCACCACTTGCCTTTTTGATAGAGAATATAAGTTCACTCCTTGATCTTGAAAATGTCGCACTCTTCAAAGTTCACTACAATTCAATCAAGGCACAAATTTAAACTAGCATTCAAACAATTCATCACATAAAATAAAGAAAACAAAACTATGCATGCAAGCATGCAAAAGATTTTTTTATTTGGAAAAGTGGTTTCTAATAGGCTATAAACATTTTAAAACACCTATTGGTCATTTATAAAAGTGGTAAAACCATTTAATATTAAGTTAGTGAAAATGGTCACTTTAAATCATTTTTGTTTCGCTAGAAATGATTTTATTCAAAGAATAATTTCTAGTGTTAGCCAAAATGTTTCAAACACAAATATTAATGTTTATGGGCAAAGTTTTTTTTAAATCAAAACCTTTTACAAAATGGTTTCACCTAAAAATCATTTTTTAAATCAAGCATTATTTTATTTTACTAGAAATGCCCTTTTAATCAAGGTAATAATTTTCTAGGGTTAATCAAATATATTTTAAATCTAAAACTTAGTGTTTAGGGTCAGAGAGTTTAATTCAACCCATTTGCAGAAGGTTCTACTCAAAAACTATTTTTAAAACATAATCTATAATTTTATTCTACTAGAAATGTTTGTATTCAAGGAAAAATTCCTTAGTGTCCTAAATTATACTTTTAAATCCAAAAGTGGGTTTTTATGGTCAGTAGGTTCAAAACATTCCATTTATAAAATATTTTACCCTAAAAACATTTTTAGAATAAATTTTATACACAAAATAAGCCTACACATGTTTCTGCAAAAACAACCAATTTTACAGAAGAAAAATACTAAACAAAGGGCATGGTTGGAAAGTATTCTTTTTCCTTATTCCAATGATATAAAATTTGCAAAATTTGGACGTGTGGATCTAAAGTTATGAATTTTGTAAAATCAATTCACTAATAGATCCAATTCTGTTTTTAAATCCCGAGTCTGGCTACATGGTTGCTTTCTATTGGTCGGTAACGGTTCGTGCGGATCGAGCAATACATGACGTTGGATCTAATGTAAATCTCACATCACAGAATGCTACGTACCCCTTCGGTTAAGTCATCTATCCTAGCCTTGCGATCTAAATCCGACGGACATAATCGCTTTGACCATGATCTGGTGGCGCTGGCGACGGCGAGCGGCGGCGCGGCTCTGCTTGCGGCGGTTCTGGCGAAATAGGAAGCAAGGGAGAAGGGTAAGATGCTCAGTAGATTCGCCGTGGAGTACTCATGCTCAACGTGCTCGTGGGGAGGCAGGGGCGCACGGTGGCGTCGAGGATTGCTCGCCGGAGATGTTGCTGACGACGGTGTGCTCGGGCTGGTGACGTTGGCAACGCTACGGACCACGCTAAGAGAAGATAAAGTTTGCGTTAGATGCGCACGGGGTCAGTGATAACGCGCGTATCAACGAGAGGAAGAGGAGAGGTCAGAAGATACCGAGGGGCGTCGCAGGAGTTGGAGCAGGAGGCGGTGGCGCTCTGTCGTCGAAGTTGCCGATGTTAGGGGGCATGTGCGGGCGAGAGCGAGGCACTAGCAGGTGATCCTGGTGCTGGCGAGTACTATCTTGGAAACCAGGGGCAGTGGGGAGGGTCGACGTCGCCGGAATCGGCCGATGAGCTCATCGGAGCAGAGGGGGTTCGGAAGCGAAATTGCGGCAACCTGGTGGTTCTGTGGCAACGGGGTGTGAGGGGAAAGGGAGAGGGGGAGGAGGCGATTAAATGGGCGAGGTCGGGGGCTGAATCAACGCAGCATTTAGGTGAATTTAATCTACGAAATCAAAGCCAGAAACAGTGAGGAGAGGGGAAGGAAATGGTCGCGGGTGGGGAAGAAGGTGGTGACGAGGCGCTGATGTGGCGTGGGTCCGTTTTGTCAGCGAGCAGAGAGGGTGTGCGCGTGAGTGAAAGAAAACGGTTCGCGGGAGAGGGAGGTGGGATGCTAGTTTGGCTGGACTGGGCCTGGTTGCTGGGCTGGTCTTTTCTTATTTTTTTCATTCTGTTCCTTTTTCCTTTTTCTATTTTGATTTTATGTTTTGAATTCAAAACCCCATTTGAATTCATATTTCTTTTTCAAACCTTGTCCGAACTTTCAGTATATTTTAATATTGTTTAACAAAGTATTCTAAAGTCCAATTTTAGAATATTTCCTTGTATTCTCTTGGGCTTTATTATTTATTTAATTAGACAATTGTTTTTATTCAAACCATTTATTCAAGCCTTCATTTAAATTCAAATTTTCAACAAACCTCTTTAGTAGGTTTTATTTATTCTTTAGTGTGGTTAAATAATTCACTTTGAATTATTTCCAATATTTTAATATGACTTAATATTTATTTAAATGAGGCCCATGTCTTTATTTAAATGAATTTGATTATGGTTCCAAACCATATAATTCTATTTATTTAATCTTTTATTCTTTTTAAGTTAATTAGATGACTTCTAATTCATTTTGGAAAATCCAATTATTTTTCCCATGATTTAATTAATCCTTTATATTAGGGATTTTATCTTTATTGAATTTTGGTTTAATCCCATATAATTTTATTGGAATATTATTTATCCCTTTATTTCATTTGGATTATCTTTATTTGATTTGTTTATGGATTTGGCCAAGATTTAATTTGGCTTTTAAATATTCCTTATTTATTTATTTATTTATTTCTTTCTTTGCCTTATAAAATCCATATCTTTTTATTTATAGATCCAAAATTGGTGATTCCAATTTGTAAGATTTTATTTAATATTTGTTTATCCTTTTAAAAGGTTTTCAACTAGATTACATCTTGGCTTACTTGGGATCTTGATGTATCTTCTCTGGACACTTGTTTGCATAATGCCCTAGCACTTAGAATTTTAAACACATCACTTTGATAATATCCTTCTTTTCCTTTGGTATCATTTCCTCTTGTTTGTTTCCTTGGTTCTTCTTCTTTTCTGGACATTCACTGGCATAGTGTCCTATCTCTTTGCAATTGTAACATTGCACTTGGCTTTTGTCCTTCTTCTTCTTTTTGGGTCTCTCCAAAGCTAGGAGTTCTTCTAGTTCATGCTCTTCATATTTCACCACAAAGGTGGGAAATCGTTCTCTCTTCTTGGGGCAGTCACTAGAGATATGACCTTCTTCTCCACAAGAGTAGCAACACTTTGTGGTCACTTTGGATGTGGCTCTATGAGGCATGGTTCTGATTTTGCTTTCATCCTTCTTGGTAGAAGTTGTTCCCTTATGGAGGTTTCCAAACATTTGATGCATTCCATCTTGTTTCATTTGTTGAACTATAGGATAGATGGGGCATTAGATAGGGACATGATCATTTCCTTCACATAGGAATCAAGTCACTTGCGATGTGGGGCATTGATTAGTTGGATGTTTCTCTTCACAATTAGGGCATTGGTCCACATGCTCCTTAGAAGTGTGTTCCATGCCTCCACAAATATTGCAAGCTTGAGTTCCTTCTATAATATCATCCATGACATCATTGTTGTCACAATCTCCTTGGGAGGAGTTGCTTATCATGTTGATCATTTGATTGGTCATCCTTTGCAACAATTGGGATTGGATTTCCAAAAACTTTTGCATGGTTGGGTCTATCCCATTATTGTTGGTTAAAAACTGAGTTGTCACTTGATTCAACTGGGCTTGAGTTGCTAGAAGTTGTTCTCTCATGTGCATCTCTTGGTGATTGTTGTTGTTGTCACCATTCTTGATGTTGGAGTCTCTTGGAGAAGTCATCTGTTTGGGTTGGATTGGGATTAGAATAGGCAAAATATTTCTAGGGAAGAAGTCTAATCACACACAACTATTCACACAAGCAATGTGCAAGCAATCACAATCAAACATTCCATTCAAACAACAAGGTTCAAGCACATTTTTAGGCAACAAAATATTTTTGCTACACCACATAAGTTGGTGTGTTTGATCTAAACTAAACATTAGTATGGTGGTCCAACTATATGGTTTTCTTGAGATCATTTCATTTCTTCTTAGTTGTTTCTTTTTGAACAAGATCATTGTATCCTTGGAGAAATTCTCGTGTCTTGGTCACAAAACTTCAAAGGTGATGATGGTTCCTTCTAGGTTGTGTTTCCTTAGTCTTCAAGTCTTCAGTAACATTCTTGTCTCACTTGTAGTCCTTAGTGATGTCCAAGTTGAAGTCCTTAGTGATATTGTAGTTGAAGTCATTGGTGATGTTGAAGTCGTTGCTCATGGTGAAGTCTTTGTCCATCAAGTTTGAAAAGGAAGAGATGCAGAATCAAAACCAAAAAGGTTGAGGAAAGAGTTTACAAGATTGTTTGTAAATAAGTTTTGGAACAAATATAACTCCTATTTTTCTAAGGGGTTTTGTCCAATCCTAGGGTTACAATCCTACAGGCAACACAGTACTCTGATACCATCTGTAGAGGTCCCAACCTTTAATAAGGTAGAGATCCATGTGTTTACAATGCTAGTCCCTGGATCAATAGCTAGTATCCACAGTTTAAGATGTAATATCAAGAAGCAAAGGTCATAATACAACTTTATAACCAGGAATAAAATAATTCATTACATCTTACATAGCTCATTTGGCTATCACATTAAAATGCAGCAGAAATAACTAGAGCATGGGGTCCTTCATCTTCAAAGTGCCACAGGCAATCATGTTGGTTGTAGACTTGTAATCCTAATCAACACACTTCACTAACATCAAACCAACCTGCAACATAAAATGCAACACAAAATACATAACTCTTTATTTCACACCGGTGACATCCATAAACAAAAGAGCATGATATCAACTATGTACAAAGTACAAATGCAATGTTGAAAACGTTCCCCATGACAGCATGGTTCTGCTAATTCCAACATATAAGTGCAAGCATATACAACAGAGATGACACAATGGTTCAAGTTTATTAGGGTCAAAGAATATAAAGTGTGCCATCAAGTTCGTGAGGGCTTTAATCACTAAGTTTTCACATAACAAAATACCTTTAATTGGAAGATAGCTGAAAACAAGAATATACTTGGAATGTTGTAACACACCATGCATAGGAGTTTATAGTGGACACTTTGGAATAACTGGGTTTCTTGGGAGTTGGAAGCATGAGTAGAGCTTACTCATACAAGTGGAGGCTAGCAAAAGACTGGGAGCAACCAACTAAGAGAGCAATAATGGCCATAATCATGAAGAGCGACAAAACATTACTAATCAAAGCATAGAGTGGTACTAAAAGTCAAGGACTAAATAATCATAGAGGATATTGTGACTTGTTCATAGTCATAACATGGTGTGAGCATGCGCCAAGTCAACTCAAACAAAGCATCAAAGGAGAAAACCACAATACTAGGCTTTTGTATGCTAAAACAACACATGATTCTTTCAAGGCACACTAAGTAGTCCCAATTGTTTGGAACAATACATGCTACAACAATAATCACTAAGCATAAGGTCAAAACAACACCTAGCATGTCATGCTAAAGTCTAAATCACAGTCAATGCAAGCTCCTCTTGCACTTTCAAGCAAGAACTTTCTACTCCTTTCCAACACCAATCAACTTATTTGAAACAACACAGCGAAAGCGGGGGTCCAAACTACTTTATTCAAGCAAACTAAACAAACTAAGCAAAGCAAACAAAAACTAAGACGCTCCAAGAATAACACAACAGTGCATGAAACAATAAAAACTAAGTGTCTAGAAAGACCTGAGCTTTTTATTGATGAAGAAGGGGATGCCTTGGGCATCCCCAAGCTTTGACGCTTGTAACTCTTGGATATTTCTTGGGGTGACACCGGGGTGGCATCCCCAAGCTTGAGCTTTTGTCCATTCTTCATCTCATTAGATCATTCTTTCTCTACACCTGAATTTTTTCCTTCATACAAAACTTCACACAATCTTCATTAGCAACATTAGTGTATTAAAAAGATAATAGACCTTTGGGTTTAGCTTTAGAACAGCAAAACTTTTCATTAAAAACACAAGCTACTGTAGAAACTCCTTCAAAAAGCTCAATTCCCCAAAAGAGAACTCGAAAAAGAATCAATAAGAATCAAATGCAAATAATGGCAGAAATATGTCAAAACAGACCAGTAGGTAGGAACCGATTTTTTCGGAAATATTTTGTTGCTCAAATCAAAAAGTGTTGAACTAAAGAAATTTAGCTAACATACTGGGGGATTTATTCGTAACGTTTCAGCTCAATCCGACTTACAGAGACTCCTCACGAATTTTTATGGTGGAGGACAGAAATCTGTTTTGGGACAGCAACTCCCCAAATCTTACTTCCTGTCATTAGAGGTCATTCTTGGCACAAAAAGTAAACATAAAGGATAAGAGGAGGTCATTAATGAATTAATAACTTCCAAGACTCAAGGAAACTCTTGGGTTATCTCCCAACAAGTACTTTTCTTTAACGCCTTCAAGTTAGGCACAAGAAGCAAGAAATCAAGTATTTTCAAATGAGGAAGAATTAACATCAAACCTTGCTTTCAAAGGAGGAGAAAAAAGCAACTTCTCTCTCCTCATAGGGAAGTGTTCAATAACTTTCTTGAATGTAAATTGATATCTAATGGTGCCTTCTTTCATATCAATGATGGCACCAATAGTTCTAAGAAAAGGTCTTCCCAAAGTAATAGGACAATAAGCATTGTATTCAACATCCAAAACATAGAAATCAACAGGGACATAAGCATTGTTAACCATAATGAGAACATCATTAATACTCCCCATGAGTTTCTTCTTAGCATTATCATCAAGTGGGACATCCAAATAACAATCTTCCAAAGGTGGCAAATCAAGCATTTCATAAATCTTCCTAGGCATAATAGAGACACTAGAACCAAGATCACATGAAGCTTTGAGATCAAAGTCATTCACTTGCATATTAATAATGGGTTCCCAACTATCTTCTACTTTCCTAGGAATAGAAGCTTTGTGTTTTAACTTCGCTTCCTTAATCTTAACAATAGCATCTGTAATGTGTTTGGTGAAAGCAACATGCGTATCACTAGCATCAGGACTTCTAGCAAGCTTTTGCAGGAACAGAATCACTTCAGAAATATTGCAACTATCTATATCAAAATCAAACTTAGCATCACTAGCAGTAGACTCATTAGGCTTAGGCATTGTAGGAGGAGGAATAGGGACTTCTTGTGGTTTAGTGGTATCCATTCTAATGATGGTGCACACACTATTGTTTCTATCAATTTCAGCTTCCCTTTCACACTTAGCATGAAGTTGGGGTAACAGTCTAACATTTTCATCAATTGTAACTTGTATGGCATGAGTAGCAGCAAAGTTACTTTCCATGGTTTCAGGTTTTAGCAGCAATTTTATTAATCAAGGAGGACTATGCTTCAGACAAAGAGGAAATATTTTTCTCAATAGTTAAAAGTTTTTCCTCCATAGTCTTGTTGAAAGCGGTTTGTTTACTAATAAAATATTTGAGCATAACTTCAAGTTCAGAGGGGGCACTTCTAGTATTGTTGTAGGAGTTTCCATAGGTATTGCCATTATTAGGAGGATAAGGCCTATGGTTGTTATCACCAAAATTATTCCTATAGGCATTGTTGTTGAAATTGTTGTTTCTAATGAAGTTGACATCAACTTGCTCTTCTTGAGCAACCAAAGAGGCTAAGGGAACATTATTTGGGTCTAAAGGAGCTTTCCCATTAACTAGCATAGCCATAATAACATCAATCTTATCACTTAAAGAGGAGGTTTCTTCAACAGAATTTACCTTCTTACCATGTGGAGATCTCTTAGTGTGCCATTCAAAGTAATTGACCATCGTATTATCAAGGAGTTTTGTTGCAGCACCCAAAGTGATGCCCACGAAGGTACCTCCAGCAGCTGAATCCAACAGGTTTCTTGAAGAGAAGTTCAAACCTGCATAAAAAGTCTGGATCATCATCCAAGCAGTGAGTCTATGAGTGGGACAATTATTAACCAAAGATTTCATTCTTTTCTAAGCTTGAGCAACAAGTTCATTATCAAGTTGTTTAAATTTCATAATGTCACTTCACATATATATAATCTTAGCAGGAGGGTAATACTTTCCAATAAAAGCATCCTTGCACTTAATCCAAGAATCAATACTATTTCTTGGCAAGGGTAGCAACCATTCTTTAGGTTTTCCTCTCAAGGAGAAAGGAAATAGCTTGAGCTCAATAATATCTCCATCTACATCCTTATAGTTCTGCATCTCACAAAGTTCAACAAAGCTATTGAGATGGGCAGCAACATCATCAGAACTAGCACCAGAAAATTGCTCTCTCATCACAAGATTCAAAAAAGCAGGCTTAATTTCATAAAAGGTAGCATCAGGAGCAGGTGGAGCAATAGGAGTGCTAAGGAAATCATTGTTATTTGTGCTAGTGAAGTCACACAACTTGGTGTTCTCATCAGAGTTCATTTTGGCAAAAGTGGAGCAAGCCAAAAACAACAGTAGCAGCTAGGGGAGGAACTAATTTTTTTGTGTTTTTGATAAGAGAAAGCAAACCAAACTAAACTAATTTTTTTTGGAGTTTTGACAAAAAGAGGCAAACAAAACCAAACAAAAGAAACTAAGCAAACTAAAAACAAAGTAAAGAGAAAGGTTGAGTGTAACATCCCAAAAATACTAAGCTTGGATTATCAAACTCTAATCATCAAAATTAGGGTTAACAAAAACTTTTCTAAATAAAATTATGAATACATGCATATGTGTATGCATTGAGTTTGAATTCTTTTAAAACCACCTTGTTTGTTTGTTTCTTTGCTTGTAAAATGTTTCTTAGGTGAAATAAACATCATCTAAAACATTTCCCACACTTTTCCTAAAGACAAGTAAATCAAATCACATATATTAAATGAATGGTCACTTTGACCAATTTAACTCTCATGCCTACTTTGGCTGTCTCAAACTTTCAGAACCTAACAGAAACTTTTCTGGATCTTTGCACCCCTTGAATGTTCTCATAACAAAGTATCAAGGACCACTTTGCGATCATCCAGAAACTTTCAAATGCATAGTTTAAATGACAATTCAAAATTGAATCTTTATCATATGGAAGATCCCACTTTTTCAAAAACCACTCAAACAAGCTCAACTTTCAAAACCCAAGCATCTGCAGACTCACCAGCACCAACCTAGCAAACCCACCAAAACTCTTTTCAAAATTCAAAACTTGATTTCATGCGGCCATTTCATCAAACAGGTTGCAGACACAAATAAAACAAACATCAAACACTATAGTGTGCAGTAAAATTGGCCTAACTTGTTTCCTAGTTAGCTCACAACCAGCTCAGTAGATCATCTAGGAAGATTAACCAAGCATTAGCACCACTGTGAGCTTGCCATTGTCATCAATGGTGAACAGCCGAGCACACCCATGTCACCCCCATGTCGACAACAAGCTAGGAAGAGAAGCAAGCCTAGCCAGCATGTCTGGGAGGCAGCCCAACGTCCATCGCCACTCCCTGTCCTAGCCACGAGCGTTGCCAAGCCCTGGACCACACGCACGAACCATGCCAACCTCGCCAGTGACCATGCCGAGCGTGTGCCAGAGCGCCACCCTCGACCAGCGCCCACAGACCGCGCGCCGCCCTCGTCGCGTGCATACACAATCCCCACCGACCCAGGAGACTGCCAGACATCCCCGTTCGCCGCCCCGTGACATACAACCACCGCTCTCCGTCGAAGACGCCGCCTCTGCCGCGCAGAGCGTCGCATGTTCCAGACCAAACCGCAACGCCCCACGCCTCAAATCCATGTCGTTGAGCATCGCCAGGGAACACCGCACCGTCCCCTACCGTCGCCCATGCCGATAGCCGGCTGTAACACCGCCCCCGACGAGCTCACCGTGCGCCCCGTTGGTCCCCTCGCTCGACTATAAATAGAGGCCACCCCCGCTCGATTTCTTCACACCATCTCACACCCCTCTTCTCACTGATCGTGCCACACCGTTCCCGGAGCAAGGCGAGCACCACCTCGCCGGAATTTCACCAGACCCCGCCGCCTCTGGAGAAGAAGGGCACCATCGATTTCGTCCACCCCAGGAGCTTCCGCGACCACCCCTGAGTTCGTCGTCGTCGACTTCGTCGTTCGCCCGCCTCGCCGACCCTCGCCAGCACCCCGGTGAGCCCCCAACAACCCTCACTGGCCGCGCTAGGTTTCTTTCTCGCCGGCGTTGTCTCGCGTCGACGATGACTCCCAGCCGTTGGATTAGAATCAGATCGAACGACCCACGTTGCCCCGTATCGCTTCGCCCCTCCCTGTCTCACTGGCAAGTGGGGACACCCACTTAAGCAGCCCGTGGGAGCACTGCGCTTAGCAGGCCGGCCCAGTAACTTTTCCCGCGCAGCCCAGTTATTTGAATTAAACTTTTTCCATTTCAATTCAAACACACTTCTGTACCCAACTTTAAAAATCAACCCAGATCAATTCAGTGCACCAATTTGAATGAAACCAATTTTGTTGGAAAGGTCTGTGAATGCTGAATCCAAGCCCGTTGGATTCAAGTCATTTGGATCTATAGATCATCCATGGTAAAAATAACAAGGCAGAATCTTTTCTGCATTCAAACATTTTTCAAATTTAAACCATAATAGCTTTTGAGTTGATTCCAACTCTCAAAAATCACATTTAACTATACCTTTCAGAATATATAAAAATATATAGGTTTACTTGCAGAAATAATGTTCAAGTAATAAAAGAATTCTACATAAGCATTTTTAGACACATTAATAAATTAAAATAAAAGGGTAAAACCTTATTAAATTGTGACACCACTTTAAATCACATTCTCATGCACTAAAATATGTGGTGATGACACGTGTCAACATGATCCCATGTTTGGTTTGGAGAATATTAAATCTTAAGTAGTTTTTCAATGAGTAGAAATTACTTTCTAAAAATAAAAAGAATTAAACCAAGCTTTAATCTTGTAATGTTAGTGATGATGCTAGACCATCTATAGGACCCTTGTGTGTGATGATTGCAAGTAGTTAAGTATTGTTTGGTGATTGTGTACCTCGTATTTATTCATAGATGCTAGTACCGACCAAGGATACGAGGAGGAAGGAGGATACTACGAAGAAGAAGCCGAGGAGAACTTCAACCACTGCTCTGCACAAGGCATGCTGATGCTATACCTATGCAAGCTTATACTGATATTGATGCAAGTTAACTCTTGCAGAATACCCAACTGATGCAACAAACCCTTACTTGTTACCATGCCTACCATATGCCTTAAGCATATGTGATCATACCCACTTGATAAACTAATCCTAGTTTTATTTGCAAGCTTTCTACTTTATTTCTTTATCAGAGCTACCTACTTAGAGTTACTTAAGTGAATTATAGATACTATAAAGATATTTGAAGGTTGCATAAAGAGCATAAAATTTGGCCTAAGCTAAATAACCTTGATATCATCCCAAGGCATAAGATAGAACTTAGTTAGCACCTACCAGTTACCACCCCTCATCAGTGCTTACCCCCACTTGTAGATGCTAGTGCTAAGCATAAAACTTGATCAACTTTAGATGGAAATACTTGGTGAAAATGGTTATGAAAACCTTGGAATGATGGATCATTCTATTGAAATGTTTTTGACCTGTGTTTCCAAACACTTGATGATTTTAGTGATGAAAATGTTGAGGCATGAGCCTTAGCCCTTTATAAAACTGATGGTTATCTGGATGCGATACCATTCCAATTTTATCGTACAACCACAATACCCGAATATTGGGTAGGGCTTGACTGGAAACTTATATACCTTAGTATTAGTTCCCTCACGGCCAAGGTCTGAGCTGAGGCTACCTTGTGAAGATTGTCCACCTGTGCAGTACCCAAGATGACAGTTGGTCATGGTTGGGAGGCCAGACTCACAGTAGAGGTACCTATACTAGGGCGTGTAATTGAAAGGTTAGGATCGATTATCCGCATACTGAGTATGGTGAATTCAGGATTTGTTCCTGATAGATGTATCGAATGTTGTGGTGAAAGTGTACAATCTCTACAGAGTGTCAAACTATTCGAATAGCCGCGTCCGCGGTTATGGACAGTTGGAGTGGCCATACTATTCCCCCGTCAGACTTTTCAAAATGACTTGTGAAATGAATTGAGACTTTGACTTGACCACAACAGAGTTGTGACATGAGTTACAAGATCCCACTTAGGAGTTATAAAATTGTGACTAGCTTTAGAACTTAGTAGAGATAAATCTGGCTTTTGCAAAAAAAACCTAGAGCCTAGTGTCCTATTATCCAAAAACCCCTTTTACCTATTAGTATTAGTTTGCGAGTACTTAAAGAGTACTCATGGCTTTGTCCCTGGCTATTCCCATGGCCAGACTATGAAGAGGAGTACCTGGAGGATGGACCCCAGGACGGTTACGACAACTAGGATCATCTCCCATCGTCAGCATTGCCTGTGACCCCGAAGATGGAGCTTCGCCTACGCTACCGTTATTATTACGTATTCCGCTGCTTGATGTTTTATTAAGAACTGGATCATGAGATCCCTATTTGTGTAAGAACTTATGTATCGTTTGTAATGGATGATGTACTATGGTATGCAATTCTGTTATGTCTCGCAAAAATGGTAATCCTGGGATTGCGATGTATGGCATACCGGCATCTAGGATTGAAAAATCTGGGTGTTGACATTGAGGAGGACTCCCCTTGTGAAGACGTCCTTAGCCTCACCGGCAATGGCGCCAGAAAGTCTTGATGCGTGTTGAACGCCCTGTTGGGAAACCCGGAGAGCAAGGTATGATGCAACACAACAGCAAGTTTTCCCTCAGTAAGAAACCGAGGTTATTGAACTAGTTGGAGGAAGGAAATGCCTCAAAGGTGTTGCAAGCAATGTGGAAACCTGCACAACACAAACTCAAGACTTTGCCCCAACTAACAGTGAGGTTCTCAATCTCACCGGTTGCTGTAACAAAGGATTAACTGTATGGTGTGGAAGGTGATGATGGTTTGCAGCAAGTAAACAGTAACCGTGGAAGATGTATCAATGGTAAAGATTGGACCGGGGTCCATAGTTCACTAGAGGAGTTCTCCTTAGATAAAAAAACATGGCATGCTGGGTAAACAAATTACAGCAGGGCAATTGATAGGAATTGAGCAAGGCATAACAATGCAATACTAGACAAAAAGATCCTATGAGGTTCGATTGGGAAATACAACAATATACATAGACCGCCATCCAACTGCATCTATAACTAGAAGTCCACCTTCAGGTTATCATCCGAACCCCCTCCAGTATTAAGTTGCAAGTAACAGACAAGTGCTTTAAGCAAAGTGTGTAAGGTAAACAATCCACTTGTTCCATGAACAAGAGACCGTTGTTTTCTCCCTATTGGCAACAACACATCTACAACCGAAGAGATTTCTGTCACTTCCCTTGGAAACTAGAGGCATGAACCTACTATCGAGCATAAATACCCCCTCTTGGAGTCACTAACAACTACTTGGCCAAGATAGCTACTAACAACGAAGAGCATGCAAGATCACAAACAACACAGACTTGATAGAATCAATAAGACAAAACCATTAATCAATCTAACATAGTAATCTCAATATCCATCAGATCCCCGCAAACACAACATGCATGATTACAAATAGATTAGATCTTGATCATGAACGGAGCTCACAAGATCTATACATGAAAGCACAAAGGAGGAGATACAACCATCTAGACACTACATGGATCCGTAGTCCAAGGTGGAACTACTCACGCTTCATACCAGAGGCTGGCATGATGAAGAAGAAGGCCTCCGGGCTGATCTCCACTCCGATAGGGTGCCAGGAAGAACTTCAGATCCCCCCGATATAGGGACGATGGTGGCGGCGGCTACAGACGGTTTCGTGGAGTTTTGATCGTGTGCCTAGGGTTTCTGCATTGGGGGCTTCTTATAGGCGAAGGGGCGAGCCAGGGGGGCCACCAGGGCGGCTGCACCCCCCAGGCGCGGGGTGTGCCCACCCACGCGGCCAAGGGGTGGGGCCCCCTGGTGAGCCTTCTCTGTCTCGTCTTCTGGCTTCGTGTTGCCCACGATAAAATATTGACTTTGGCTTTTGTCCCATCCAATTCCGAGAATATTGATTTTCTGCCTTTCTGGAACCAAAAACAGAAGAAAACAGACAACTGGCACTATGGCAACTTGTTAATATGTTAGTTTCAGAAAACATATAAAACACCTCAAAGTATGGACAAATCAAAGCAAAGTAGATAGTAAACAAGCATGGAGCATAAAAAATTATAGATACGTTTCGGACGTATCAGATGCCAGTCTCTTTTTATAAGTATTTAACTTTTTTTCAAACCCGCCCATTAAATTCGAGGGACATTGTAGGCTGGTGGGTCCATGATGTCAGCCTCTCAGTAATGCGAATTGCTAGAATAAAAAAATGTAAAACCGATATATATATACGCACCGGGGATTCAAACTAAAGACCTTCAAATTAAATTGACATAAACTGAGTGTGTTACCACTAGATATTTGTAGAAAAGATAATATTAAACATTTATTAGTACTACACCTTATGTATTAGTCATCTTAAAAATATTGTGTCCATGTTTATCTATTTTAAAATATAAAAGGGCATCGCTCCTGGTATCTCAACTTATAAAATGACACATGATGGAGTAGTTTCTTAAAAATATGGGTAGGCAGTATTTTGAGAGGTGGGGACAATGCCCAAAAGACCGAACTAAAAAGAGTTTGGTTATTCTACATGTGCTATACTCCATAGGCTATGGTCCATGGGCTCCTTTCTCGAATTTCACTGGGCTGTTCTCAGCAGTCCCCTAAGCCCTAAAAGGCCGAATTAAAATGTTAAGGGCCATGCTCCATGGGCCTTTCTCTAATTTCACTAGGTTGTGCTCAGCATTCCCTTGACCCATAAAAGACCGAATTAATATGTTCTAGGCTAAACATGGGCCGAATGGGCTACCTTTCATCTCGTCGTTAGTGAAAAATTATTTGTGTTGTGGCTCGGTGGGACTCGGAACAAAGACCTCACCAAGGGTGGGAAAAGTATTCTAAAAACAAAAAACAATGGAGGGCGAAAATACCAAGAGATGGGGAAAAAGCGACAATTCTTTAGACATATATATTCATGTGAATAATCTAAAAAACAAGGGACACACACTCCGCCCGGGCCAAAACTGGACTGGTATCCAATGACAAATCATGTTATATCTTTACCTCTGTCATCTCTATCCAAAACACATCCAACGACTCTGATATAGAAAGGCAAAAGCTCTATGGAATATAGCCAGGCAGCAACAACACAACTTTTGATAGATTCAGTAGCATTTGAAAGATTCAGCAGTATAAAATAAGATAGAAAAATATCGACAGATTCCAAGTTCATATTTAGAAGCAGATTCAGCAGCATTTCAAAGTGACTAATTCGAATAAAGAGACGCTGAAATTCAATAGCAGTACAGAGATAATTAATTCTTGTTTCATCCCTAAAAAATATTTTAGTAATAGAAAGGACAGAACATTTGATAGATTTAGTAGCATTCAAAAGATTCAACAGTACATAATAAGAGAAACAATATCGACAGATTCCCAGTGCATACTCAGCAGCACTTGAAATATTGAACAACATTTCAAAGTGACCGATTCAGCAGTACATAGACAATGGACCAAGATAATTAGTAGATTCAACAATGCAGACATAGAAATTCAATAGATTTTGCAAGGCCATGATTAGAAAGAAAAGCGAGACCATATTCTATACTCAAATAATCAGGTCACACACATATTTATAAGATCGAGTATGTCAAAGAGAGGGGTATAGTTACACCGCCTCTATATAGAACAGTTGTGATCTAAACCGAATAGGCACCAACTTAATACAACTATGATTCATATTTTTCCTCCAGTGATGGGTCATGGGTGATAACCTACACATCTGATCACCTTAGCTCAACAATGTTTATCAAATAAAATCACTATCAGGGATCTGATGATAAGATTCTTGAATACCAGGAGCTGTACTTTCTTCAAGTCATGTGTGTTGGCAAACTCTGGCCATCCTGCGTCCATGAAAATGTTGACATCTTGCTCCTTCAGGTGTACATCCCAGATGCAGGCACTGGAGGTCTTCATCTTGATGGTCGGAGGACACTCTCCCTCAAAACAAGTCAAAAATAAACTGGGGAATGCAAGCATATTTAACCAGGATTCACTCATCACGATTGCAGAAGCTGTCAATGGTCTTCTCCCCCAATGAGCGTACCCAACCTGCTTTACTGGCCCCTGGATCAGGATGGCAGCAGAGTTCTCTCTTTCTTCTTCCATGGTGAGCTCTGTCCAACCTTGAGCTTCTTGCTTGAACACTGTAGAAAATTTGGCCTCAATCAGGGAATGTCTTGAGAAACTGCATATCGAATTGCAAGATAATACCTAAACAAAGACATGTAACAAAATCATTATCCACCAGTAAAGAGATCGATCAAGCAAACAACAAAATCCATCATCGACGTACAAACCATCCAAGTAAAACATGGCCAATGACCTCATAAAATCATCATCGGTCGTGGAACGATCAATACTAAATTTGAGCTTATTGTTACTTATCACAGCAGATCTAGCCCAAAAAATGGCTTACATGTGTAACCCTAGTCTATCCAAATGGGTTATATACCAATATTGTACACCAAACAATGCTAAGAAATCATCGATACTTGCATTTTGCATCATAATTTTTAGGACCTTTATGCACTGTTTAGAATCATATTTACCTTGATTCATCATTATTTATGCATATTTATATGATCTACAAGACTTTCCTACAAAGTCCCTTTCATTGGTATTTAATTTCTGGGAGGTAGAAAACCTCCTTTTTCATGTTTTTGTTGTTTCAGGACCTTCCGAACGTCAATAAATCGAAGGAAAAATACCTAATAAGTTTTTCACCAGAAGAACCAACTTGGTCCAAAGAATGAAGCGAGGGGAGCCACGAGGCCCGAAAGAGGCCAGGTGGCGCGCCCAACCCCCTAAGCGCGCCACACAGGCTATTTTGGCCCTCGAGCATCATCTCGGACTCTCCTTTTTATAGGCACCTCGGTATCGCTAGAAAACCTACGCCATTTTCCCACGATTTACAAAGGCGGCGACAGAGGCGAAAGTCATCTCCTACTCCGGGAGGGGGTAGATCCTACTACATCAGAGCCTCCGGTGAGGGGAAAATCAACGCCATCGTCATCACCACTCCTCCTAGGCATATGGGGATGCCTCTCCATCAACATCTCCACCAAAACCATCATCATCTCCAAGATCCATCTTGTTACCCTCATAGTTTGTCATTGATTGAACCCTGGATATTGTTTTAAGGGATATTTACATGTTTGTGATTGGCATCCTGTCTTTATTTGGTGGACAGATTATATTTTCATATTGTGTTTTATCCCATATGCTACTGATGCATATCATGTTTGGCACTTGTGAGTATATCCCCATGTTCCTGAGGGTGGAGATCTCCCCGAAGGTGGCTCCCGCGGAATTTCCCCCTCCAATCTTCACTGGATCTAACTCTGTTTGGTGGTGTTTTCGTCTCTGGTTTTCTGTCTCTCGAGGACTCTTCGGAGGTCCTTATTTAGGGATTTTTAGGTCAAGATAACTCCATGGATGAAAGAATCAAGGCAACTGGACATCCGAGGAGGAAGTTAGCATGGGTGGTGCGCCCACTAGGCCTGGGCGCCCCCTATGCTATCTTGGGCGTCCTGGCCCTCTAGGTGGGATTCTTGTGCTCCAAATGCTTCTTGTGGATAAATATTGGTATTCCCAAAAGTGCAGGTCCATTTGACTTCGTATAGGTCATGAAACATCAAAAACATTAAAAACATGTTTTTTTGCCATGTAGGGTCATAGAAAAAATAAAGGGGATCATTGGTAAATCCCCAAAAATCAATATAAAACATGGATATAACATTATATATGATGAAAATATGTGGGAAAACATGTTAAAAACTACAAAGTTCATGTATGCATTCTATATGCATCAAATATATACACATCATTAGAACACAAACTGAAACGAGCAAGACTAAAATAACCTCAGTCTAACATACTACTGATGGTGCATCCTAAGGCCTAATAGGAAAACCAAAAAAGATGATCATGAGTGGCTCTACCCCTGATCCAAAAGATTTGGAGGGTTTCTGACTGCTGATGCCATGCTCGTAGAAGTACAGCAGATCTGAAGGGAAACGGGTAGGCTACACTAGCGCAAATCACAATTTTCTACCGCGTAAACCAGGAATACTGTTGTCATAGATCACGGGATTACCACTAGACGCGCGGTTACGGAACTTTATGAAACATGTCGACGTAGTGTAGATGTTCTACGTCTCCTCCTCGTCCTTGTCCCATGAGCAGCTCCCCTTGCGCGACTCATCCAAGTGCTACAGATGCAGCACCTCTGATGTATCCACACGTGCAGGGTGGAAGTGTCACATGCCGGACTGCTAGGTCCGCTTGACGAGGTTTCGAGTTGTCAATGCCCATTGTTATGGACTTGGGTTTTGGAGAAGATGGGGATGCTGGAGATCGCGGAACGGTTAGCAAACAAACAACGCGGGGACACAAAGTTTACCCAGGTTCAGGCCCCCGGAGGGAAAACCCTACTCCTGCTTGTCTGCTCTTGATTATGGCGGAACCGAAGGTTACAGGGGTGCGCAGATGCAATCTGGCGTGAGGTGCCTATGAGGTGAGTAGTGCCCTCCTCGCCGTGCCCTCTAGCCTTTATATAGATATGCAAGTCTCGGGCGTATGTCTAGTTTGTTACAGATTAGGGTTCACCCCTTTAAAATTCTATCTACTCTAGTCTTGTTCTCCAAGCATCCGAAGGTGTCATGGGCTTGGGCCACCCGAAACCTACGCATGCCGCGTATCTTGTCATGGGCCTTCCCTTGGGTTGGATCAGGTATGCTTAAGTTATGTACCCGTGGTGTATAACCATGTCAGTAGCCCCCGAGTACTCAGTCGAATCATAGATTCGGTTGAGGACTCTTCAGTTTTTCAGGTGCAGCTTTAGGCCTGTTAATAATAATAGAAAGCTATTTAGTTCGTAGGGATTGTTGATGCGTGTGCCTGACTCTCCCGACGGATTAGGGTCAGTTAACTGTCATAGGACAAAACAACACGATCTTCTTCAGACTCGAGTCCCTAAAATCGAATCTAGAACGGATGCTGGCGTAATTCGACTTAGGCCGTTTAGGTCTGATAGGAGCCGAATCCCAGTGGTTTTCAAGTGGTGTACCCAACGCGTCCATCGGGATTTTTCATCACGCCTGTTGACACGGTTTTTTTACTAGCATAGCGCAGTCAGGTGCGTTACCAGGCCATCATATGGTATCTGTAGATCTTACCCTTGCGTCGCAGACACAACATCCGAAATGTTATCACCACGGAGGTGTTTCGGGTGGCCAAGGAGATTGCTCCTCACTTAGCGTTGATTTGGGCAAAGTTGCCAAAAGAAGTTTATATTTTGATCCGAAGGATCGCAGTCGAAGAAATCATAGGGTACACGGCCAGCGCTCCCTATGGGAGTAACCCCCGAGAGTCTGTTCGAGTCATAGACTCGAGTAGAGACTTTAGTTCAGCTGTTTTTAATTTTAGGTCCGAAGGACACAATTTTTGCGGATGCTCTGAACAGTCCTCCCTATGGGAGTAGCCCCCGAGTCCTTAGTGGAGTCGTAGACTCGACGTAGGACTCAAAGAATTGTTCGTAGTGTAGTACCTTGATCATGCTTCAGGTGCGCGGCCAGTGCTCCTAATAGGAGTAGCCCCCGAGTAATTGCTCGAATCGTAGATTTGAGTGAGTACGTTATTCCTTGGCCGAAGATTTCCAACCATTGCTAGGTTGTTATTGATGACGTCAGTGCTGACGATCGATGATCTCAACCATTTGCAGCGCCTGAGATGATGCGACAGGACGAGCATGGGTCCCACTTTCTGACCTGGAGTTGACTAGTCATGCGCGTCGTGGCGAGAATTACATCGTGTCCTCGATTTTTGTGCATAGTGGACGGCGTGCTGGCAACGATTCGTTGCTGTGCTAACACGTGTACGATTGGATATATCCTGGACGTTAGGGCTTCTAGATGAACGGTTCGTGTTCATCTTCCTCGTCTTTTATAATCATGGGTAAACAGTGATTTTGTTTCACCCTTGCCATTTTCTTTCACCATTACCTCCATTTTCTCGAGCATCACATCCCTCGCCCTTGCGCACTGGACGTTCTTCATTCCTTTCATTCGTCGTTTCTCCACACTCACCGCCGCACTCACCGCCGCACCATGGGCAAGTCGAGGAAAGGCGCTGCTGGAGCTGGCTCGAGTTTCGCTATCAGCGGCAAGAAGGTGGCTGCTCCTGCGCGCACCACTGACGGCAAGTGGAGGCGCTCCGAGGTGCGTGACACCGATCTGCACAAGCTGCGCGATGCAGGATTAATCCCGCAGAACAAGGAGGACGTCAAGATCCCCAGCAATGAGGTAATCCCCCGCCCACCCGTAGGGTTTCGGGTGATCTTCGTTGCCTTCATTCTCCGCGGTTTTTCGCTTCCTGACCACGATTTCCTTCGTGTGCTCCTTTTTCTCTATGGTATTCAGATTCATCATTTGTCTCCCAATTCTCTTCTTAACATTGCGTGCTTCATCATGCTTTGCCAGTGCTGGCTCGGCATCGAGCCACACTTTGGCCTCTTCCGGAACCTCTATTCCGTGAGGAGGCAGTCCGGCACCGATGGAGTCTATCCGCTTGGCGGCTGCGTCATCTCCCTTCGTCCTGTTTTCCAAATTTTCTCCTTATCCATTTGAGAGTCCATCCAGTATTGGCGTCGTAAGTGGTTTTACATCCGCGATGTCAAGATGGACCATCAGCAATTTGGTCTTGCCCCCTTCGACTCCGAGAAGAAGATTGTCCTGAAGAGATCGTGGAAAAACAACATCTTGGAGGGCAAAGTTGCAGAGGTGGAGAGGCTCTACAAGCGAGTGGAGGCTCCTCACCTGGTTCCGGGCAAGGAGGTCAATGGAGTCAACATCATCCACACCTTCCTCAAATGTCGGGTGTAGCCGCTCCAGGCCAGGGCGCACCCGATGTTTCTCTACGCCGGCGCCAGTGATCCGACCAGAGTGTCATTCAAAGAGTTATCTTCGGGTGATCTTCATAGGGCTCTCCGTCCTCTGATGAACTTCAAGGCTGGTGAGGACCTGCCAGGGGAGTCGCTGACTCCCCCTCTTAGCGCCAGTAAAGGGGCTTCTAAGGTGAAGTTTGTTCGTGCGCGTTGCGATTTTCTGTGCATTTTTTGTTTGCTGCAGTTTCTCATGTCTGTTGTCATTTTTGCTTGCAGCGCCTCCAGGTTATGGGGTCTATGCCCCCTCTACCTGAGAAATATAGGGAGGCACCAGACAATGAGGAGGTGGACTCCGATTCTGAGCTTCCTCCCACTCAGTCGCCGACTGCGGATGCTCCTAAGGCGAGCAAGGGTTAGACCCAAAAGCGATCGCGTAGCGAATCGTCGGATGCGTCTACCCCGCCAACTTCGAGGGGCCCGTCCTTCCTTGAGTGGCATGGCGAGGATGATGGTGCTTCTTCCGCATCGTATCCAGCTGTGCCCCTTCGAGCGATGGCGCCGCAGCCGCCAGCCAAGAAGAAGAAGAAGGAGAAGGCACCACCCGTCTTCAACCATTCCAATATTGACTCATAAGTAGTTTCGGCTGTACTTTATTCTATGTGAAATGTGTCTTCTTGTGTTGATCGATATTATCCTTGCAGCCACTCCTCGGAGGGTTCTCTTGGTGAGGGCGCTCAAGAAGCTGTAGGGGAGTCGAAGCTGAGAACTCCTCACCCTCAGATGGTGGCCGACTCTAAGGATGACGCCCCGAACCCCTCCCCGCAAGAGGCTCGAGTAGTCGTTACTCAGATGACCGCACACGGAACTTCGGAGTCCCCGTCTAAGCACGTAAGTTGTATGTTTCTTTGTTTTGTAGGGGGGAGCCCCCGGGCCCTTTTTCGGATGACTTGTTGGTCGTTTTTTGTTCTTGTGGGGCGTAGCCCCCGAGCCCTTTCTGATGGTTGTTTTGCTTTGTTTTGCAGCCCTTCGTGCATAGCGCCAATCTCCTTATCCAATAGCATTTGGCGCTGGAAGCCAACATGCGGTAGCTGCAAGGTGCATAGTTTAATCATCCATTGCTTGCTTCGGCTGCCCCCTTCATCTTTGCTTCTGTTGATCCTTTGTTATTAATGTTTGAAGATGAAAATAATGCGGCTTTGCGTCGGCTAGATGCTCTCGAAAAGAGTCTTGGTCGTGTGGAGAAACAAGCTACAGATGCTGTGGAGGTGAAGGAGCGCCTGCAGAAGGAGGTGGCCGATGCTGCTGAGGCCCAGGAGCGTTTGCGGAACGAGTTTGCCAATCGCGAGGAGCAGCTTGCTTCTGCGGCTGCCACTCACGAGAAGGAGATGGCCAGCAGGCCGATGGCTGCGACCAAAGCTTTCTCTGGTGAGTACTTTTGCTTGCTCTAGTCTTGTACTTTTCTTCGTCTGCTCCTTGTCCTAATTCTTATTCTGGTCCTTTCTTCTTGTCATAGATGAATCAGGCATCGCATTTGATCGCGGTGTGCTGGAGCATGGAAATGCTCTGGATGATGCCACCACAACGGCCGGAGATCATTCTGGTACTGCTTCTAGTGCCTTGGCGAAGGCCAAGGGGGTGCTCCGTCGCTTCTACAAGGAGATCGACCCCAAGGGCGCTGCTCTTGAGGATGTCGACGCACTGGCGGATGCCCTGTCGGAGGACGCTCCGGTGGCCTACGAGCGCAAGGAGAAGGGCCTCGGCGCCTCGATGGGGTTGGCCATGGCCATGGAATCCAGAGCAGAGCTGGACCTTCCGCACATCACCTCCCAGATGCCAACTACTACCGATGGATCAGAGGTAGCTTTCACTCTCTTCGCCTCCCGATGTAAGCGTTATGGGCCGAAGCTCATTGACCTGCTGGCGGAGTACGCGGTGGAGCAACAGGAGGAGGTCAAGAGCAGGTAGTCTGGCTCTGAGGCCACTCCGGATGCGGGTGCCTAGGCTCTGTTGTTGTCGTTTTAGGATAGTATACCGTCTTCCTTTTGTAATGTATGCTTTTGTTGATGAACAATCTTGACTTATGCCACGGGTTGGACTTAAGTATATAAGTTATATTTCGATCTCCCACCATCGATGTTTGTGATGTTCATTTCCTTACTTGTTTGCTTTTAGGTTCCTTCGGGTGAGATTCCCGTAGATACTTCGACTGCTCCTGAGCCGCGGCCATCATTGGATGACGCATCGCAACTTGTTTTCCTTCATGACCGCGTCCGCAGCCTAGAGAAGGATATTCTCGGCGTTTGAGGCCACGCGGATGTGTGGAAGTCAAAGGCTGAGCGAGCCGCTGCTAGGGAGGAATTTTTGATGGGGGAGCTGCGGCAAATCAGCGAGCAGCTTCAATGTGGGTCTCCATGAACTGTTGTTCTTTTCGGATGCACTGTTCTTATGTGTCATCTTCTTCTTGTGTTTGTTGCAGGCGCCAATCTTGTTTCGAAGGAGGAGAAGGAGCACGTTGCTGTTCGGATGAATTGCCTGACCCAACAGGACTTGGAGGCTGGCTTCTTCTTCTGGATGGACCGTGATCGGGACATCATTCTTGCGACGGTTCAAGATTGCGCGCACCAGGTTTCTCGGGTGCTGAGGCAGGCGAGGATTTCCCTGGCGTCCATCTAGGCCTTCATGTTTCCCCTGGATGAGGCACCTTCCAACCTTTGGGGCCTGCTGGTGAAGTTTTGGGACGTGGGTCAAGTCAAAGAATTGGTGCGCTCTTTCACTTGTTCGGCTGCATCGTCGCGACGTCGATCTCGCGGTGGTGGCGACTGGGCCACCCCTTCGGCCAGATGGTAGTCTTTGGGATATGCTCCCGTATTATGCGGATGTAAGGCAGTATGTCGAAGAAATTGTTGATCTGTTTGAGCAGCGGGCGAGTGTAATACTCCAGAATAGGTAGGACCTATAAAGAAAACAGATTGATGTAAAATGTTTATGTATTCGAGTGGGCTTGTTGTGCCCTTTGTAAAGTTTATTTGTATTAGCACATTGTGCTTTGTTATGTGCATGTCCTTTCCGTTAGCCTGACGTGGTCAGCTACTAAGGTTGTATGCTTTTGTTATCAGTCGACGAAGTCGTGAGGTGAGGCGTAGCCCCCGAGCGTATTATAGCGAAAATTAAGGAAAAGAATTTTCGGCCGAGGAACTTAGCTTTTATTCATATTGTAACAAGGAGGTAGATTGTTCGGCTGAGTAGCCTTATTGAAAGTAAAGGGATAACTGCGGGTAGAAGCGTTGCAGACATGCGACGTTCCAGGGGTTGGAGTATTCGACTCCTCACGTGATGTCCATGATGCGGTAAGCGTCACCTGGGATGACTTCTGTGACTATGTAGGGTCCTTCCCAGGGTGCCTCGAGATTTTTTGGATGCTCTTGCTTGAGTCGTAGGACGAGGTATCCTTCAACAAAGGACCTTGGACGCAGCCGACGACTGTGGTAGTTGCGGAGGCTCTGCTGGTAGACCGCTGAGCGAGCTACGGCGATGTCGCGTGCCTCGTCGAGTGTTTCGACAGCGTCTTCGAGTGTGGCCGTTGATTCGGCTTCGCTGTAGGCGACGACCCGTGGGGACTTGTGGCGTACCTCGGCAGGTAGCACGGCGTCGGATCCATGCACCATGAAGAAAGGTGTGAAGCCAGTTGCGATGTTCGGTGTTGTGCGTTGGCTCCAGAGGACGGAGGGTAGATCCTCTGCCCATGCTCCCGCAAGCCATTCGAGTGGGCTAAGCAGGCGTTTCTTGATGCCGCAGCCTATCAGGCAGTTGGCCTTTTCGACCTGCCCGTTGGTCTGCGGGTGCGCCACGGAGGCGTATGATATGTTGATGCGAAGGCCCTCACAGAAGTCCTGGAATTCCTTCGAGATGAAGTTCAAGCCGTTTTTCGTGATGATGATGTGCAGAACGCCGAACCTGTAGACTATGGACTCGAAGAATTTGACGGACGTTTTTCCGCTTTTGTTGGTGACCGGCATGGCCTCGATCCACTTGGTGAATTTGTCGATGACCAGGAGGTAGACGTGGCCTCCTTTCAAAGATTTGGGCAGTTTTCCAGTCATGTCGAGGCCCCATTGGGCGAACGGCCAGGCCAGTGGTATGGGCCTGAGCTCTGATCCTAGTGCGTGTGGCTTGTCCGCGAACCTTTGGCAGCCATTGCACCTTCGGACGATGTCCTTAGGATCGGTCATGGTCGTTGGCCAGTAGAACCCAACTCATAAAGCTTTGGCGACGAGGGCACGACTGCCTGCATGATGACCGCATATGCCCTCATGGATGTCTTGGAGGATGGTTTTTCCATCACCGATGGTGATGCACCTTTGGAGTAAACCCGAAATACTGCGCTTGTACAGTTCGCCATTGTGGAGGGTGAACGCTTTAGACCGGCGAGATATGTGTCGGGCATCTGTCGGGTCGTTGGGCAGTTCTTTGTTTAGCAGGTACCGAAGGTACGACTGCGTCCACGTCTCCTCGATTGCCATGAGCTGCATCAGGCTGTCGAGCTCGGCCTCTGTGTCGAGCTTTTCGGGCCCTTCATGTCCTTTGGGTGGCGCTTCCCACGAGTGCTCTGCTTCTTTGAGTGACCCTTGGGGAATTTCCTTTTGATGGAGGGTATGCAGATTTGTTCGAGGAACACACCTAGTGGCACCCGTGCATAGGTGGATCCGATGTTGGCGAGTCTATCATCTTCCTTGTTGCTTTCCCGTCCAACGGGTCGAAGCTCGTAGCCGTCAGAGTCTCCTTCGAGTGAGTTGTAGAGCATGCGGTACATGATCATGTTGGTGCTATACGCGTTGCACTCGTTCATCGTCTTCTAGACGAGAAGGTTCGAGTCACCGTAGGTGATTAGGCGCGTTGCGCCGCAGATCTTGGCCATCCACATTCCATGGATGAGGTCCTCATATCTGGCCTCGTTGTTGGAGGCGCGGAATTTCATCCGAAGGACGTATTTCATCTTGTCGCCCTGAGGGTATGTAAGTATGTCCACTCGATTTTGGATCCGTCGAAGTGCATCATCCATGATTGCGTCATGTACGGAGTGTCCGGCAGCTGGAATTCCATTCAATGGACTAGGAAGTCAGGGAGGACCTGAGATTTGATGGCCTTGCGCCGCTCATAGACTATGTCTAGAGGGGATAGCTCGATGCCCCACAGGGCTACGCGTCCCGTGGCTTCGGGGTTGTTCAGGATGTTGGACAGTGGCGCCTCGTTGATGACCATTATCTGATGCTCCTGGAAGTAGTGGCTCAGCCGACGAGCCGTCATGAATACGCCGTAGGTGAGCTTCTGGTAGTGAGGGTACCTATGCTTTGTTGGTGTCAGTACCTCGCTGAGGTAGTAGATTGGGTGTTAGACCCCATGGGTCTTGCCATTTCTGGGTTCGACCACGAGTATGGTGCTTACCACCTGGTGCGTGGCTGCGATGTATAGCAGCAGAGGCTCTCACTCCTTTGGCGTGACCAGGATAGGCGAGGTGGATAGCAGCCGCTTGAGTGCTTCGAATGCATCGTCTGCTTCGGGTGTGCACTCAAATTTGTCCGTCTTGCGCAACAGCTGGTAAAAGGGCAGGGCCTTCTCACCCATGCGGCTGATGAATCTGCTCAGCGCTGCGATGCACCCAGCTAGCTGCTTGTAACATCCCAAAAATATTGATCATGATTATCAAATTCCAATCGCCAAAATTAGGGTTAACAAAAACGTTTGTTAATTAACATCATATGAATGCATGTGTGTATGTGATGACTGTATGAATGCATGAATGAACTTGAGTGATTGATCTAAATAGCAAGGAATGGTTTAAATATGAAAACAACATCATCTAAAACATTTCCAAGCAGAAACAAATCAAGAGAAAATCAAAAACAAACCAAATAAAGCAAATGGTCATTTTTGCCAATCTTGCTCACTAGGCCACTTTGAGTGTTTCTAGTACAAGATTTCAAATAGAAACATTCCCATTTCTTTTCACCCCTTGCTAGACCAAGTAAAAATGAATCAAAACCCACCTTTAAAACTTACATAAACAATTGGCAATTTGATTCAAATGACAATTCAAAATTGAGTCTTTAACATATGTGAAGATCACCCATTTTCAAAAACCAACCAAACCAGTACCCCTTGACCTTCCCAACTAACCAGAGACTCCCTAGTATGTAACTAACACACCCACCAAGTTTGAACCAAAAATTCAAATTTGAATTTCTTGCGGCCATTTCATCAAACACCTGGAGACAGAAAATCAAACTAGCCAAACTTCACTGTTTTGAGCAGTAATTTGGCTAAGCATTGTTCACCATTGATCACACTTGTCTCCCCCAGTGCCAACCAGTGCCTTGACCACCCCTAGCCCCTACCCATTGCACCATGCCATGCCAACCTGAAGGAACCATTGCCAGCCGACCATGGCTAGCTAGCCAGAGCAAGCACCAAGCCTAGCCACCATGTCTGGGACGCACGCCACCGTCCACCACCACCCCCTGTCCAGCGCTCGAGCCCTGCCAGCCACTGGACCACACGGAACGCTCGTGCCTAATGTCAGAGCACCACCCTCGACACACGCCCACAGACCGCGCGCCGCCCTCGCCGCATGCAAGCGTGATCACCACAATCCCAGGAGACCGCCAGACAACTGTCGTGGTATTGTCGACGAGTACGCCATGGAGGGGTCCTCACAGTGCGTGTTTAGAGATGTGGGGGAAGGTGGACGGTTGACGGGTACGAGGTAACATAGCTTACCCAGGTTCAGATCCCACGACGGTGGCGGAATCCTACTCCTGCTATAAATCACTATAAGGGCAATACACCGAGTTACAGGGATTGGTTCGCTGTGCGAGGTGACTATAAAGTCTAAGTTATCGTGTCCTAAAGGCTCCCATAGGCCCGACTTATATAGTCGCAGGTCCTAGGGTTACAGGGAAAAGTCCTAGCCGGACAGGTTACAGAGTCCTACACTGTCTATTACTAGTCTTGTGTATCTTGCACTCCAAGGATCCGGGTACATCGGTGACTTCAACCGTAGCCTTCCTTTATCCGGCATGGGCCTCCCTTCTGAATCCATCTAATTGGGCCGCCCAGCAGGCCATAGGCCATGCTACCAACTGTGGGCCACCCGGGTTATCCGGATAGGAGACATGCTATGAGGATACCCATATAGAATATCCCCAATAGTAGCCCCCGGAGAACTCCGAGATCTTGTTCCATCTTGCCTCATCATGTGGAATGCTTAGTCTAGATGGATGTTGGCAAATCGTCAAGCAATATCTTGTAGTCCCGGGATTTCTTACCATCAAGTTGGTAAAAAGCCTCAATCTATTGGCAATTACTAGAATTATCTATGATCTATTTTGGAAATCTCCCAAAGAACCCTGCAAGGTTTTCTCCGTCTTCAACACGTAAGTCGGAGAAATGATGAATCTTCCATCGTACTCTTCCGTAGCCGGACTGGATCCGTCCATGCCGGAATCTTCTGATGTGACGGCTCATCTGCCTATGTCAGCTAGGGCGAATAGGCTTAGGTCAGCGACGCCTCGTAACTCACACATGCAGAGAATGCAATTATGTCTGATTTTCCCGCACGAGCGATATGAACCGTTGGAGGCGATGGTTGGAGACGTGGCAAAGTTTCTACGCATGTTCGCAAACACGTTGTCTACGCGGCAACCGTCCGATCAAGTTGCACGAATCTTGATGCTGGAGATGATAAATAGTAACCGTGGTGGAATTTTTACCTTTTACCTCATTCTCTCCTCGCATCGTCTTCTTCCTCCAGCGCGTGCCTCCTCGAGCTCTCCGTGCAAAAATCGCCAAAAACCCTAGCCTCAATCTACACCAGTCACCTCCAACCTCTCTCCATGGCCAGCAGCAGCACCTCTCCTTCCATGGCGGCGTTGACCGAAGCCGTGGCGAAGCCAGCGAGCTCTATCGTCGTGCCCCCAGAGGGCTTGGTCATCCCCGCCTCGGTGGTGATTGAGTCCACCGGCAACCATAATCTAGCGGTGCTGGAGCCGTTGGAGGAGGAGCTTGACTCACATAAGGGCGACTGGCGCGGCTCAGACATCACCAACCGTGATATCCAGGAGCTGATCGCCGAGGGCTACCTCACTGCGATGGAGGGGCTCACCTAGCGGGCGGCGCCGGCCGGCGAGTGACACCTTCTCCCCAAGCCGGAGAAAAGGTGTACCTCAAAGCCCAACTGGTACGCGGCGTCTCCCTGCCCATCTCCAGTTTCTTCCTCTCCGTCTTAACCACTACAGAGTCCAGCCCCAAAACCTTTCTCCCAACAGTATCTTAGCACTTAGCAACTACGCGGCGCTCTGCGAGGGTTACTTAGGGATAAAGCCTAGGCTAGATCTCTTTGTGTACTTCTTCACCATCAAGCGTGAAGCCGGAGCCAGTAAGGAAGAACTTAGGAATTGCGGCACCATAAGCTTCAAGATCCGTCCTGGCCGGCGGTTCCCCGACATCGTCGCCATGAGTCCTGCAAAAACTGGCAGCGTACCTACTTCTACGGCCCAGATATTCGTCTGGCTGGCCGGCAAGTAACATACCCAGAATTCATAGAAGGAGCCGCCGTTGAAGCCTCGTCATGGAGATCCCAGGCCTCCCTTCCCTCTGACCTCGATGCTTCCCGCGCCATAAGGCGGATAGAATGGTTCGTGGAGACGGGTTTGACCGGCTTGGACCTAGCCATCTGCTGGTTCATCAGGCGAATCCAACCTCTGCAGCACCGCGCAAAGCTGATGCACGAGTATACCAGCGATAGAAGGGATAGCCTCCGCATCTCCGTGGAGAACTTCTCGAGTGACTCCGTCAACCTCCGCCTTAAGGACATCGTCAAGGTGAAGGACAAGAAGCGTGGCTTCACCATCACCTATGACATGTCCGTAGACGGCAAGTGCCCAAAGGTAGTTATTTATTTTCCGTGTATGACATGTACTCCAGTTCTTCCGCCTTGAAAATGTCATCTCATCTAACACGGTGGTTCTTCACCTTACAGCTTAGCGACATAGATGAGGACAGCATGGCTCCTCAAATCTATGATCCAAAGATGAAGGAAGTCACCGTCATGTCCGACGACGATGCTCCATTGGCGCGAAAGCGAAAGAGCTCCACCTCTGACGCTGCCGACGGAGGCAAGAAGAAGAAGACAGAGGGTGGAGCCTCCAAGAAGACTACCGCCGCCCTGGAGGCGGAGAAGAGAAAAGTTACCGAGATCCCCTTTGCCAAAGCACCCCCATTTGTGTAAGATTCTTTCTCTCCGACATTGTCTAATTATCTGTCTTGTTCCTGTACTTATGCATTTTGCATGTTTCAGGAAGAAAGCCACGACCAGCCTGAAGAAGACCTCCAAATTGGGGGCTTCTAGAACCATCAAGGACATGCTGCATCGCGACGCATCTCCCGCCATCGCCCCTGCCACTCCCTCTGTCAAGCCCTCGTCTGCCTCGACAAGCTCACAAGCTAAGGACGCATCTGGCCCTTCCGCCATGGAAGTGGACTCAGGTGCCTCTACTGAGGTTGCTGTCGTCGGTGAGCAGGCAACGCAAGAGAGTGCCGCCCACCAAATGGCTGAAGCTCCGGCTAAGGATGCCATCGGTGGCGGTAAGGCGGTGGTGGAAGCAGGTACTTCTGTCGTTGGCGGCGCCCCCGCACCGAAGAAAACCATAGCCTATCCAATATAGTCTATCCGGTACTTACACCGGGTAGCACTGCTCTGGTCCCTGGTGCGACACCGACATCTCCGACGTGCGGTCTAGAGGAGCTCCGCCGACAAGCAGAAATCTTGCAAGGAAACAGCGAATCCTTTGGCAAGCTGCTGGCCGAGAGTGCTACAAACCTCAAGATCATTGCACTTGTAAGTTTTATTTGCCTTTTGTATTTCATATGAGTATCCCACTATAGCCCCCGAGGATGTAGACGGAAAACCATAGGTCTTTTCATCGATATGCTCTAAGAGTGACTAAGTTAGAAAACCTCTCACTGTAGCCCCCAAGCATGTAGGTGGAATGAATTATTCCGACTAGATGCTCGTAAGAGTAGCATAAGCAGTGCTTTATAAATTCCAATACTATAGCCCCCAAGCCTCTAGTTGTAACTGAATTAGTTCCGACTAGATGCTTAAAGAAAATCTAAGAATATATCTGAGTTAAAAAACTTTATACTGTAGCCCCCAAGCTTCTAATCGAGAACTGAATTAGTTCCGACTAGATGCTTAAAGGAAAGCTAAGCATATTTCTAAGTCAAAAACTCTCGCTGTAGCCCCCGAGCGTCTAGGTGGAAAATTTCCGGCTAGATGCTCCAAGCAGACCAAACAACGTTTTATCTTTGACCTTTTTTCCACAGAACGAGAGTGCTCGGAGGGGCATGGCCAATGACAAGTACCAGAAGATGCGTGCAGACTTAGAAGATGAAAAGGGTAAAACTGCCTTTTTGAAGGAACAAATCACCAAGAGCAAGCGTCTGTTTTATTTTTTGCATTTAGACTTGGTTTTGTGCCCATATTCTCCGAGTACTAACTTTGTACTTTGCTTTCTCCAACTTGCAGAAACCATTGCCAAGGCCAAGAATATTGTCGAGCAATCCAAGCACATTCAAGAGCTGGATAGAGAGAACAAAATTCTTAAGCAGGAGAGGAAGGACATGCTGAAAATGCATGATGAGTCAATAAAGGCCCTGCAGGACTCCGCCACCGAGGAAATCAATCGCTTGAAGGAGGAGATATCTATCTTAAGAGATCAGAAGCAAGCTACCGATGAGCAGAATCATTGCCATAGTGAAGCGTATAAGCTCCTCCAACAAGAGAAAGAATCCTTGGCGGACACGCTCTGGCAAGCTGAGGCCAGCATCTTTAGTAAGTTTTCTCCGTCTTGGATATCTGTAGTCTGGGTACTCTGAATTTTTGAACTCATGCGCTCCTTTTTGGAATTTGCAGCTCCTATGGGTTTAACCCGATCTCCTCCTCCAGCCAAGGAATGCATGGTTCTTGCCGGCAACTTTATCAACACCGCCATCACGCAAGCTAAGGAGATTGCCAAGCCCCTCCAGACAAATATCAAGGCATCAGAATCCGTGGCGAATTACTCGGAGATTCGGCGCCGAGCCCCCGAGCGCATCACAAGCTGGAAAGCTTCATGTGCACGGGCTGGCGCAAGGATGGCGCTGTCAATGGTGAAGGCACACTACGAAGATGCCGACATCGACACGGTGACCTCTGGCATTCCCGACGTAGACGACGATGGCAAAGAGATTAACCTTGAATCCATCTTGTCGTTGCTCGTGGGTTATGACACCAAGGTTGCCAACTTGGTAGACATCAACGTCGTCGTGCCGATGAACACCATCGATGGCGGCAACCAAAGCTCCTCCGAGTCTCTTCACACCGCCGACTTCGAGGGTGACTCTCCTGTTGGTGATGACTTTGCTTCTAAGTCTCCTGCGCCAAAGGAATGAAGAACAACTTTGTAATATTTGTTTCACCTTTGGTGCATATGCGGAAAAAACTTATTGATGTAACTTAAGGCGAAAAACAATGATTGTTATTTCCTTCTACTCATGGACTAGTTTCCAGCATGTATATATATATATTTTTAAGCAAGTTCTGGCTTATCCGTTACTTTGGTTCTTATGCTTGACTTTGCGTGAGTCGGAAGACTCGTTGTCGGAACCATGTGCTCAGGTGATGATGCCCAATGGCACTGTCAATAACCTAAGAACGAAATCGCCGACAATAAGTGCCGAAAGTCACTACTCTAGAATCCACATAAAAACGACAAAGAACGTGTAGACCAGAAAACTTAAGCTAACGCCCGTAGGCGGAATTTTCACAAGTGCAATCGCAAAACTTGTGCATAAAGGTTTTACATGATCCAAAAGTGAACACTAAAGGAGGTAAAAGACTCCAAAATATGAGTGAACTAGAAAGCTTTATTTCATTGATCATATAAGAGGTACACAATTAGATAAAAATGCTAAGTGTAAAAAGGACGTAGCTCTGCTATGTTCCATGGCCGATCAAGCTCCGGGTAGTCATCATCCGGGTCACGTCGCTTACGCTTGTGATCCTCGTTGGGTCTATCCTTCAGTTCACGATTTTCAACGAGGTAGTAAGACCCATTGAGCAGCGCCTTGCTTATGATGAACGGTCTTCCCATGGTGGGGATAATTTGTGTGACTTCTTCTGCTTAAGTCGGAGCACCAAATCCCCCTCTTTAAACAAGCGATGCCAAACACGGCGACTATGGTAGCTGCGTAGCTTCTGCTGGTAGATGGCGGATCTTTGGCATGCCAAAATGCGCTCCTCCTCGAGAAGGTCCACATCTAAGCGTTTGGATTCTTCATCGTCATCTTCGTCGTAGGCGGAAACCCTTGGTGCATCGTGAAGTATGTCGGAAGGCAGGATGTCTTCTGCTCCATATATCATGAAGTAAGAGGTGTAGCCGGTGGATCTGTTGGGTGTAGTTCGTAAACTCCACAACACCGATGGTAGTTCTTCCGCCCAGGCTCCAGCTACTCTATGTAGCGGTGCCTCAAGACATGGCTTGATTCCCTTCAGAATTAATCCATTGGCTCGCTCAACCTGACCATTGGACTGTGGGCGTGCCATAGATGCAAGGTCAAGTCAGATGCCCTTCTCCCAACAATAAGCCTCCACTTCTCCAAGTGACAAATTGCTGCCGTTGTCGGTGATACTGCTATGTGGGAGACCAAATCTCACCACTAGATCCCAGACAAACCTGAGGGCAGTTGCCCCATCAAGCTTTCTAATGGGTTTAGCTTCTATCCATTTAGTGAATTTATCAACTGCTACTAGCAGATGTGTAAACCCACATGCTGTCGTCTGTAACGGTCCCACCATGTCTAGCCCCCAGACTACAAACGACCAAGTTATTGGTATTGTTCGCAATTCTTCAGCAGGAACATGTGGTTGTCGGGCATAATACTGGCATCCCATGCATGTCTCAACCAGCTTGTCGGCATCCGCCTTCGCGGTCAGCCAGTAGAATCCTTGCCGGAAGGCTTTCGCGACCAACGATCGAGGAGCGGTGTGATGCCCGCAATCTCTGAGATGGATTTCGCGTAGGATTTCCATACCTTCTAGCTGGGAAACACACTTTAGGTATACACCAGTAGTGCTCCTTTTATAGAGTTGTCCATTGATTACGGTATAACCCTTTGCTCGTTATACTATTTGCCGTCTTTCGACCTCGTCGTCGGGCAGTGTTCGAGATATTCCATGAACGGTTTTGTCCGAGCCGGAGGGACCTTGGTCACCATGTTGACGAAAGAGTCAGCTCTATCCAGGTTGTCAATGTCGACTCCCTTCACAGATGGTGTGCGTAGGTGCTCTAGGAAAACTCCTGGCGGAATTCGTTTGCGCCCTGATCCAAGCTTAGACAGCAGATCAGCCGCCTCATTTTGCTCCCTAGGCACATACTTGACTTCATAGCCCAAGAAGCTCTTGGCTATCTCGTCCAATTCGTCTCGATATGCCTCCATCATAGGGTTCCGCGCATTCCAGGTGCCAGCCACCTGCTGGGCAACCAAGTCGGAATCTCCACAGCAAACTATGCGCTTGATGCCAATATCCTTGGCTACACGTAGTCCGTGAATGAGTGCTTCATACTCCGCCATGTTGTTTGTAGCCTCGAAGTGGATCAGCAGAACGTAGTGTAGCTTGTCTCCTGTTGGTGACTAGCAATACACCAGCCCCCGAGCCATTGAGCAGCTTTGATCCGTCAAAGTGCATCACCCAGTACTCTGGTTCTGGCAATAGAGTAGCATCTGGCATCTCCGTCCAATCTGCAACAAAATCCGCCAAGGCTTGTGACTTGATAGCGTCGCGTATCTTGTAGGTGATCTCAAAGGCGGCAAGTTCAATGCCCCACTTAGCGACCCTTCCTGTAGCATCGTTGTTGTTGATTATGTCGGACAGTGGAGTCTTGCTCACCACTGTGATTGGGTGCTCCTGAAAGTAGTGCCTCAGCTTCCGAGAAGCAAGGAATACTACATAAGCTATCTTCTGGTAGTGCGGGTAATGCTGCTTGGACTCCGTCAAGACCTTGCTCACATAGTAAACTGGTTGTTGAACTCCGTGCTCATAGCCTGGTTCCTTCCGCTCTACCACGACGACAATGCTGATTACCCGGTTGGTTGCCGCCATGTAGATTAACAGGGGCTCGCCAGGCTTGGGCGCTGCAAGGATGGGCGCTGAGGAAATAATCTCCTTGAGTTGCTTCAATGCTGCATCTGCCTCGTCCATCCATGTGAATTTGTCCGCCTTCTTCAACAACTTGTACAGCGGCAGAGCCTTCTCTCCAAGTCGGCTGACGAACCAACTAACTGCTGCAACACAACCTGTTAGTTGTTGAATGTCCTTTAGGCATGTCGGACGGTTTATGTTTTAAGATCGCCTTGATTTTCTCTGGGTTGACCTTGATTCCGCGCTGGGAAACGATGAAACCCAACAATTTGCTGGCTGGAACCCCGAAGACGCATTTCTTAGGGTTAAGCATCATGTTGTATTTCTGGAGATTATCAAAGTTTTATTTCAAGTCGGAGATTAAGTCGTTTTACTTTTTAGACATCACCGCAATATCGTCCACATAGGTGTGAACGTTCCGACCGATTTGGTCATGAAGGCAATGTTGCATTGTCCGCTGGTACGTAGCACCTGCGTTTTTCAGCCCAAAGGGCATCGTGACATAGCAAAATGTGCCATATGGGGTAGTGAACGAAGTGGCCAATTGGTCCGACTTCCTCATCTTGATCTGGTGGTATCCTAAGTATGCATCGAGAAAACACAAAAGTTCCGAGCCAGCCGTGGAGTCAATGACTTGGTCAATGCGAGGCAAAGCAAACGGATCTTTGGGACATGCTTTGTTCAAGCCGGTGTAATCAACGTATATTCTTAATTCATTGGTTCCCTTTTTGGGGACAAGTATAGGATTGGCCACCCATTGGGTGTGAAGGACTTCTCGGATAAATCTAGCCTTAAGTAACCTAGCTATCTCTTTGCCAATGGCGCATCTCTTCTCATCTCCAAAGCGTCGTAGAGGTTGTTTCACTGGTTTGCATTTTGGATCAATGTTTAAGCTGTGCTCGGCAAGTTCCCTAGGTACACCTTTCATGTCGGCAGGTTGCCAGGCAAAGATGTCCCTATTCTCACGGAGAATCTCGACGAGCGCGCTTTCCTATTTGGGATCCAGGTTCGTCCCAATGGCGGTGACCTTGGAGGCATCGCCTACCACAAGTTCCACCGGCTTGGTCTCGATGGCGTCTTTGAATGCAGGAGCGGAGTCGGAGATCTACTTCTTCAACGCAGGCATCTCTGAGTCATCGACCTTGCTCTTGATCTCTTTGAATTCTTCGCTGTAGAGGACAGCTTCTGCAACGGCTGCTTCATTGATCTTGCAGTCCCTTGCCTTGGTAAAGCTTCCAGATACGGTGATGACACCGTTTGGTCCGGGTATCTTGAGTTTGTTGTAGACGAAGCATGGCTTGGCCATGAACGTGTGGAATATGTCGCGGCCAAATATTACGTGGTACATGCTCTTGAAGGGGACCACCTCGAAGGTCATGCACTCCTGGCGGTAATTATTAACATCGCCAAAGGCAACCTGAAGTGTAGTGCATCCAAGGGACCGAGCCTCCCGACCAGGAACTACGCCGTGGAAGATGGTGTTGGTCCGCCTTAGGTTTGCCTCTGTCAAGTTCATCTTCTGTAGTGTATCCAGGTACATGATGTTGATGCTGCTTCCACTATCCACCATACACTTGGTGAACTCCATGCCGTCAATCAGGGGGTTGATGACCAAGGCGTACTGGTTCTCTATAGGGATAAGGTCTGGGTGGTCCGTCCTGTCCCAAGTAATTGGAACCTTCGACCAGCGCAGCTATTGGGGAACTGGGGGGAGAGTAGCCATCAGGATCCTCAGGGAGGTCTTCTGTTGTCGGACGGTGGGGGTGCCAAGGAAAGTGTGGTAGACTGGCGCCTTCTTCACGAAGGGGTTCTTGCCCTTGTCGTTGCACTTGGCGGCATGCTTGGGTTCAACGTCCTCGTCCATGTCACTTGAATCCTTGGACTCCTCCTCCTTCTTCTTCCCCTTGCCCTTGCCTTGCGGTCTATTCTTCCGACTTCGCTTGTAGCCGGACTCCGGGTCTTCCTTGAGGTTGTTGACGAACTTGCAGTGTCGATTGGTATGGGTGGCCTTGCCGTTGACATCGAGGTGTATGAGGCACGGCATATCGTGGTACTCCTCGTAGGTTTGGGGAACGCGGAGCGGCGCCGAGGTAGTTTCACTTCCACGTTGCTGCCCAAGGCCATCTCCCCTTCCTCGGCCGCGTTGTCTGCCATCACTTTGTCCTGCAAAAGTCATAGCGACCATGTCGGTAGATTGCTTTTCTTTTGGAGTGGTTTTCCGCTTTGTACTGTTGTTCCTCTGAGCCTGAGTTGGAACGGCCGTTGCCGGCAAGGAGCCACGAGCATCATCGTCGGCAGCTGTGAACTCACTAGCCAACTGAATCATCTGGTTCAAGTCAAGCTGGTGATTGTCCTGCAAGAGCTTCAGCTTATGTCGGAGCAACGTGCCCCTTTCCAACCCATCAATGAAGGCGGCCATGGCGGTCTAAGCGTGCACTCCTGCGCAGGAATTCTTCATGTCCAGCCTGCGGGAGAGGTAGGCACGAGATGTCTCGTCTTTCTCTTGCACGCACCACTATAGATTGCCAACAGTGCAGGGACGCTTGTATGTACCCTCAAAGTTCTTGGTGAACGCTTCTTGCATGTCCAACCAGTTGTAGATGGATTTATCCGGCAAGTCGTCGATCCATTGATGGGCCATGCCCGCCAACATTAACGGGAGGTACTTGACGGCGACGTTGGGGTTGCCTCCGGCAATCTCCACCATGTTGTCGTAGTCCTGCAACCATGTGGCTGGTTTGGAGGTGCCGTCATAGGGCTTGATGGTCTTGTCAATCCGGAAACCTTTCGGGTAAGTTGCGGACCGTATTGCAGGTCCAAAGCAACGTGGTCCCAGGTATGGTCCTTCCCGGGCCTCGTGGATCTTATCGATCCATGAATGTGCATCGTATGGCTCTGGGTTCTTCTTCTTGTCAACAGGGGATGGGCTGCGTGAACGACACGGGCCTCCTCCGCCATGGTGACTGCTTGGTGGCGACGGAGGCGGAGGTGGCGGTGGGTTATCCTTCTTGCTGTTACCCTCCTGTGACGCCTCACGCCTGTCACGGTTGCTTTTCGGACGCGGAGGGTCATGGTGTGACCTGCTGCTGTGTCCTTGGTTGCGCTCACCATCATGACGAGTCTGCTCCGTGTTGTCGCGGATGACGATGCCGCACTGCTTTGGTGGGGCCATATCCGTACGATGGTGAGCCTTGTGATATTCGCGATGTCGGGGGGACCGGAGCGGTGGCGATGGGCGACGAGGTCGGGCCTTTTCTCCGTGGTCCGAGGATCTAGGGATAGCATCCGTCCTGTTGCGCGCATCCCTCCGTCTTCGTTCTGATGAACTCGTATGGGACCCGACATCAAGAGGAGATCTGTCCCTTGGCGGCTTGTGCTGGGTAGACTAGCAAAGCGCTGGGTCAGACTCAAGCCTCTGAGAGGTGGCATTTTCCTGCTGCTTCACTGCCTTGGCCACTAGGTCATAGACCTGTTCCACTGCCTCAAGCGATCTATCCTGCTCCAGAAGGGTCTTGGAGACGACGAGGTTAAGGAGTAGGGTGGGCATCACCTTCTTGCCTTCACTGTTAATGTATGGCTTGGCCTGTGCCGGCTTCGAGGGATCCCATCCTAGGTTTCGCCGTACACCAGGATCATTGATGACGCGAGCCGGAGCTTTCTTGGCCTTCTGCTGCTACATCAAGGTCTTGTATTCGGCCTCCATTTCTCTAGCTTTCTCTATGGACTTCTGCACGTTGACCAGATCTCGATCTAGCTTAGCGCCTTGTTCCGCGATGGCCTGCGCTTCCTCTAGCAGCTGCTGGCGCTTCTCGTCAAGCTGAGTCACGTTCCGGATATGAGCTACGGTCAGTGGCTCGACAAGGAGATTGCCGTACATCACTCTATCAGCCGGAGTAACTTGGGCTGCCGCAGACGTAGATGCCGGAGGCGGCAAGTTTGCGGTGTTGTTGTTGCTCGGGCCGGTGCCGAGTTCCTGCGGCTGCTGCACTGGGTTAGGCGGAGGAGGTATGACCTTTGCGCTATCATCGTCAGCAGCAATAAGTGGCCCCTTCCCCTTTTCCAGCGCTGTAGGTGGAGCTCGTCCGGGTTGATCTTCATCCATCACCGTCCCAATGGTGACGAACACCTCTCGAGACGTGACGGCATTGTTGGCTTGATCGTCGCGCGTGTACTCCTCCTCCATCTCCTGCATGGTGGAGTCTAGTTCCTCTGGACTGAAATCTATCTCCTCTGAATCTGCACTAAAGTCAGCATAAAGCGTGTCAATAACAGAGTCGGAGGGTGCCAGGACTTCCTCGATGACGGGCGGTGGAGGTGCAACAGCAGCGATGATGACTGGAGGTGGCGGAGCGGCTGCGACGATGGCGGCCGGAGGGGGTGGTGGCGGTGGCTGAATCGGAGGGGCTACGTCAATGACCGCAAGCGCTGTCTGAGCTGCCGCTTCGGCCTCCGCGTAGTTGTTGACGGTGTTCACCATGCCTTCGAAGGTAAGGCGGCCGGACGCCTTCTGCCGTCTTAGCGAATGTCGGAGAAGCGTTCCATGGTACGATCCTTCCACAAAGTGATACATAGCATCATCATTGGGTTATGGGCCAGATCGGCTCGTATGCGGAGCCACCTGGCCAGGTAATCGCAGGGGTTTTCACCCTCTCTCTGAACGCAACGCGCCAGATCGAAGATGGTAACCACTTCGACGAACTTGGATCTCTGTTGTCCAGACGCACGGGCGAAGCCGGCGGACTTGCAGCGATCTTCCACCTTTATATCCTGCACAGGGGCGGTTTGGGTGGGTCTTGAATTTTATCGATCTTTGCCGGAAAACTCAGAAGAGAGATCCGACATCGATCCTTCCGTCAACGTATCCTGTCCGTAGGCGGTCCGTGCGGGCCTTGATGCTCCTTCGACTCCCAGAGAACTAGTGCCCGAGTCGGTTTCGCCAATGATCCGACACCGCGTTGGGTTCGTCTTCGCCGGGATCCAGAACTTGTTGGGAAGGACGATTGGAATGTTGCCAGAGAAGAGAACACGGCCTGAAGCACCTCTTGCCCACGGTGGGCGCCAACTGTCGTGGTATTGCCGACGAGTACGCCATGGAGGGGTCCTCACAGTGCGTGTTTAGAGACTTGGGGGAAGGCGGATGGTTGACGGGTACGAGGTAACACAGGTTACCCAGGTTCAGATCCCACGACGGTGGCGGAATCCTACTCCTGCTATAAATCACTATAAGGGCAATACGCCGAGTTACAGGGATTGGTTCGCTGTGCGAGGTGACTAGAAAGTCTAAGTTATCGTGTCCTAAGGCTCCCATAGGCCCGACTTATATAGTCGCCAGGTCCTGGGGTTACAGGGAAAATTCCTAGCCGGACAGGTTACAGAGTCCTACACCGTGTATTACTAGTCTTGTGTATCTTGCACTCCAAGGCTCCGGGTACGTCGGTGACTTCAATCGTAGCCTTCCTTTATCTGGCATGGGCCTCCCTTCTGGATCCATATAACTGGGACGCCCAGCAGGCCATGGGCCATGCTACCAACTATGGGCCACCCGGGTTATCCGGATAGGAGACATGCTATGAGGATACCCATATAGCATATCCCCAACAACAACCCCGTTCGCCGCCGCGCGACCCGTAGCCGCGGTGCGCCATAAAACTTTCCGTCGAACCCGCCTAGAGCGTCGACATGTTCCGATCGTCTCGTACCTCCCCACGTCGCGTAGCCATGCCATTGAGCTTCGCCAGGGAGGACAGCACCACCCCCTATCGCCGCCCATGCTAGTAGCTCGCTGTGCCGACGACCATGACGAGCTCCACCCGCGCCCTTCGGTCCCCTTTTGGCACTATAAATAGAGGCCACCCCTGTTCGAACTCAGCACACCATCTCACTCCCCTCTCTCTCAGAAGCACCCCACCTCACCCCCGGAGCAAGGCGAGCAGCACATCGCTGGAATTTGGCCGGAGTCTGCCGCGGAGGAGGAAGAAAGGAGCCGTTGATTGGAGCCGCCCCAGGAGAAGCCGCTGGTACCAGGAGATTCGCCGTCGTCGACTTCATCGTTCGCCCCCATCGCTGACCCTCGCCTGAGCCCCGGTGAGCCCCCGTCGACCCCCACTGGCCGCACTAGGGTTGTGTATAGCCGGCGTTGCCTGACGGAGACGATAGGTCCTGGTCGTTGGATTAGAGTTTGATCGTGCGGTCTAGATCACCCCGTACCGCTTCGCACCCCCTGTCTTGCTGACTGGTGGGGTTATTCACTTAAACCCACCCACGCGTGCACTGTGCACCGTGGGCTGGCCTAGTTAACATCCCGCGCAACCTAGTTAGTTTGAATTTGTATTTTCCAATTTAGTTTCAAACCTAGTTCTATACCTAGATTCAAAATCAATCTAGCTCGATTCACTAAACCAAATTACATGAAACCAACTTTGTTAGAAATGTACTGGAATGCTTAATCCAAGCCCGTTTGATTCAATTCATTTGTAATTGTAGATAACCTATAGTAAAAATAACCTCATGGCGATGGGGATTGCCGGCCACACCGATCTACTCGCTGCCCGCTACCTTCCCCTGATGATGGAGGGAGCCTGCAGGCAGTGGATTAACACCCTCCCCGCGGATAGCATCGACTCCTGGGAGGAAATGCGCGAGGCCTTTGTCAGGCACTTTGAGGGTTCCTACACCCGCGCCACCACCATCGAGGACCTGGAGCGATGCATCGAGGGACTCCGCAAGTCAACCCGCAGTTGGGTCCAACGGTGGCAAGACATGTGGTATAACGGGCCGGAATCCACCCGGACAACGCGATCCACTGCTTCAAGACCTCGTGCCGCTACGAGCCCCTGGTCGCAAAGATCAAGCGAGTGTACAGAACACTCGACAACATACCGGACCTCCTGGAGATCGCAAAGAGGTACTCGGAGGAGGACCCAAACCAAGAAACCGTCGACGAGTTGGGAGGAAATCGCCACACGAACGGCCACGATAACGGGAGGCGACCCGAGCTACGCTACAGCAACACTCGCCTCACCGGCAAACGCCGCGGTGACAGGCGAGTCGACTTCGTCTCCAACGCCGGATACGCGCCGCGCGAACCCAAGAGCTTCCGCCGTGACGGAGGCCAGCGCCGCGACGGTGGAAACTACAAGGCAAAGCCGAGGTTCGATCCCACGGCTCTCCTCAACCAACCCTGTGTGTTTCATAGCAGGGAAGGGAAGCCCGCTACGCACACGACCGCCGACTGCCACTCTCTCAAGTAGATCGAGAAGGCACGACGTGCGCGGGAAGACCCCGACAACAACCCGCCAAACGGCGGAAAGTTCGGAAGCATCGCCGGCTCGCTCCACACCTTCACAGGCTTCAACACGAAGCGCGAGAAGAAGGTCATCGCCTGCGCCGTTGCTGTCAACGCGGTGTCCCAGATAGACATCCCCCAATTCCTCAACTGGTCCGAGCAACCAATCACCTAGAGCCGCGAGGATCACTCGCCACAGATCGAATATCCGTGCCAAGTCTCCTTAGTGGTCAATCCCAAGGTGGGGGACTACTGGCTCCCCAAAACGCTGATGGACGGCGGCAGCTCCATCAACATCCTGTACCTGGACAGGTTCAGGCGACTGCGGCTCCCGCAGTCGACGATCGAGACGACCTACACCACCTTCCACGGCATCGTCCCCAGTCGGAAGGCGTACCCGATCGGCAAGGTGACGCTACCAGTCACCTTCGGCACACCAGCAAAATTCCGCACCGAGCGGATCGTCTTCGAGCTGGTGCTGTTCAATAGCCCTACCACTGCGTCCTGGGGTGCCAGGCGTTCGCCAAATTCATGGCAGCACCCCACTACGCGTACAACGCGATGAAGCTACCTGGGCCATGTGGCATCATCACTGTCCATGGCGACCCCAACATGGCCGCAGAATGCAAGGACAAAGGCGCCGAACTCGCTGACGCCGTCATCGTGGCGGAGGACAACCACGCCGAGGAGCTCGTCAAGTACGCGAGCGGTGTCAACAACGACGATCCCACCATACTCAAGAAGCCCAATTTGGAGGGTGGCAACTCCACCGCCTTCGAGGTAATGACACACACCCGCACCGTCGAGCTGGTCCCAGGCGACTCCAGCCAGACGGTGACGATCGGGACGGGCATGAGCCCAGCATAGGAAGGCGCGCTCATCGAGTTCCTCCGTGAGAATCGGGACATCTTCGCATGGAAGCCATCCGACATGCCTGGTGTCTCGAGGGAACTCGCTAAGCACAAACTCAACGCCGACCCCAAAGTGCGACGTGTCAAGCAGTCGCTGCGGCCCTTCAATGAAGAGCGCCGCCGAGCCATCGCCGAGGAGGTGCAGCGTCTACTCGCTGCGGGCTTCATTCGGCCAATCAAATACTCCAAGTGGCCCGAAGGAGCAATTCGTCCTCCCGCGGATCGACCAAATCATCGATTCAACCGCGGGCTCGGAGTCGCTATGCTTCCTTGACGCCTACTCTGGGTACAACCAGATCAAAATGGCAGTCGAGGACGAAGAGAAGACTGCGTTCATCACGCCATTCGGAGCCTTCTGCTACTCTGCCATGACCTTCGGCCTCAAAAACGCCGGGGCGACCTACTAGAGGTGCATGCATAAGTGCCTTGCGAGCCAAATTGGCCGCAATATCCACGTCTACATCAACGACGTGGTGGTAAAATTCACTCGCCAGGGCGATCTACTCGCCGACCTGGCGGAAACCTTCGCCATCCTACGAAGGTACAAGATAAAGCTAAACCCAGGAAAGTGCACCTTCGGTGTACCCACCGGATAGCTACTGGGATATGTCGTCTCCAAGCGCGGGATCGAGGCGAACCCCGCCAAGATCAACACGATCGCCCGACTCGGCAGACCCGAGTGCCTGTGCGACATGCAGAAGCTAGCCGGGCGAGTCGCGGCTCTCAGTCGCTTCATCCCCCGGCTAGGCGAGAAGTCGATGCCTCTCTATGACCTAATGCGCAAGAACCCCACCTTCCAGTGGGACAAGGAGGCAGACGACGTGCTCCACGATCTCAAGGAGGTGCTGCTTGTAGCACTGCTACATGCCGCCCCCGTCGACAAGGAGCCCATGCTGGTCTACGTCGCGGCTTCCGAGCGCGTCGTCAACGCTGTCATGGTCGTCGAACGGCCAGAGGAAGGGAAGGAATGCCCGGTGCAACGACCCGTATACTACATCAACGAAGTACTTACCGAGTCGCGCCAGTGATACCCGCAGTACCAGAAATTGGTATAAGCGGTCTTCAGAGCACAGCGGCGACTACCGCACTACTTCCAGGAGCACCCAATAACGGTCGTCTCCTCAGCACCATTGCAGGACATCATTCGCAACCGCGAGGCGACCGGGCGAGTCGCCAAGTGGGCCGTCGAGATCGGCATCCACAATATCAAGTACGAGCCGCGCAAGGCGATCAAGTCGCAGGCCCTCGCAGATTTCCTCGCTGACTAGGAGGAGGCCCAGCAATCAGAGAAGTTGCCATACCTACATTACTGGAGCCTACACTTCGACAACTCCAAGAACGCAGACGGTGCAGGAGCGGGGATCGTGCTAACATCTCCGAAGGGCGACAAGCTCCGCTACATCCTCTACCTTGACTTCACCCCCTGCACCAACAACATGGACGAATACAAGGCGCTACTCCACGGCATGCAAGCAGCCAAGGAGATGAACATCAATCGCCTGCGCTGCTACGGAGACTCCGACCTCGTCGCCGGGCAAGTCGCCAGCACCTGCGACGCCGTTTCCCCCACCATGGCGGCATACTACCAAGCAGTGGACCAGTTGGGAGGACACTTCGCAGGCTACTCCGTCGAGTGGATCGACAGGTGGAAGAATGAGGAGGCCGACACACTCTCTCGCATCGGCTCGGCTCGACTCGCACCACCCTTCGGCGTCTTCCTCGACACCATCACCAAGCCCTCCGTCTCTCCCCCAAGGGAGATCGACATCGGAATCCCGCTGCAACCAGAAGCAGCCCTGGTCGCACTAATCGCCGAGCCAAGCGACTAGACCGCGCCATTCGTCACTTACCTGGAGGGAGGCACCCTACCCATAGACGAAATGGAGGCCCGGATGATAGCACGCCGCTGCAAATCCTTCGTCATCATCAACGGTGAGCTCCACAAGCGCAGCGTGACCGGCATGTTCCAACGCTGCGTCCAACCCGCTGAAGGACGCAAAATCCTCCAAGACATCCACTCCGGCGACTGCGGCCACAACATCGGCGCCCGCTCTCTGGTCACAAAGTCCATGCGACATGGCTTCTACTGGATCACTGCACACGCAGACGCTGTCGACATTGTCCAGCGGTGCGTCGGATGCTAGAAATACGCCAACCAGACTCACGTACCGAGCTCGGCGCTCAAGATAATCCCCATCACCTGGTCGTTCGCCGTGTGGGGCATGGACATGGTAGGCCCCTTCAAGAAGGCCCCCTCTGGCTTCACCCACCTCCTAGTCGCAGTCGACAAATTCACAAAATGGGTGGAGGCCAAGCCAGTCCGCAAGTGCGACGGGAAGACCGCTACAAAGTTCCTACCTGAGCTCATCTATCGCTACGGGTTCCCAAACAACATCATCACAGACAACGACACCAACTTCGCTAAGGGAGCCATGGCCGAGTTTTGCGAGGAGCACAACATCCGACTCGACCTCGCCTCAGTCGCTCACCCGGAGTCCAATGGCCAGGCGGAACGCGCCAACCAGAGCATCCTCCACGGCCTGAAGCCATGGCTACAAGTCCCACTAGAGAGTACCGCTGGGTGCTGGGTCGAAGAACTCCCCTCTGTCATCTGGGGCATCCGCACCTCCTTCAACAGGTCGACAGGATTCACCCCCTTTTTCATGGTGTACGGGGCCGAGGCAGTCATGCCAACCGGCCTCGAGCACGATTCACCTAGGGTGGTCAACTACACGGAGGCCGACAACGAGCTCGCATGCCAAGACGGAGTCGACCAGCTCGATGAAGCACGCGACCTAGCTCGCTCCCGCACCGCCATCTACCAGCAAGGGCTCCGCCGCTACCACAGCCGACGAGTACGGACTCGCACTTTCCAGGAAGGCGACCTGGTACTGCGCCTAATCCAGGACAATAAAGGCATGCACAAGCTCTCACCCCCTTGGGAGGGACCATTCTCCATCGGGCGAGTCCTGGGCAACGACGCCTACTACCTCACCGACGCCCGAGGCGACGGAAAACTCGACATCAAGCGGACATGGAATGTAAACCTCCTACGGAAGTTCTACTCTTAGAACTCCATACATGTACCCCCTACCCGCTATGAAATAAAACAGATTGGTTACCGCAAATTGCGTCTACTCTCTGTGCCTTGTGCCTCTCGCACTCGTAATAACAGCGTTACGCTATTTGCATAAGTCAACCTTTGGTAAAGCGACCGACACGACCAAGTAGTGCGGTACGAGGGCACTGGAAAAACTCAGGCCTCGTACCGTCCATGAAAAAAGCTAACCCGGAGCCCCATTGGAGTCGCCTAGCTCGACTGGCTCCCCGAGCCAAGACGACTGCACTCTCTCCCCACAGCAACCAAGTCCTTCGCATCCTCGGCGCAGCAACTCGAACGACAAAGTACCACGCTCGGGGACTAACACCATACCAAAGACGAGCGGCTAGGGAAAAACGCCAAGTATGAGAGCGCGCCCCGGACTCGCCATGCGACTAATCTTACGGATCAGGCAGGAGTGATGCACCTAACATAACGCGCTTAGTTCTCACCTACCTTGGGCTTGCGACTAGAACAGCCAAGTACCACGCTCGGGGACTCGGCGACCCGACCCCGTTCGCGCCCGGGAAAACGGCCAAGTAATGAGCACCCCTGGGAGTCGCCATGCGATTGGCTTTCCGAGCCCTGGCGAGTCGACCCTAACTCACTAACAGTTCACACAACATATAAAAACAAGGTAAACCCCATAAAAAGGGCGGACGCGCTCGAGGACTCGCACAACCAACATTCAAATCACAAAACGACTGACAAAATAACACGAGCATTCCTTCATAGCAGCAAATTTGTTTCACATACAAGGAGAGTTACATGGTTATCCTATGCTAATGCCGAATGGCAAAACATTCTATTCCACAGGCTTTGATGAAGACGCGCCACCGTCCCTGCGCCTGCGGATAAAAGGCACATAAGGGTTCGTCGGGTACGTCGTCAGCTCGCCCGCCATCACCGCACGGAACGGTTTCTCCACCTTGAAGTCACGGTGCTTCGGCTCAGGGTCATTAGGGGCGACGATCGTTTCCTGGTAGGGAATGAGGTCGCCCATCGCCCAAACGCGGTCGGAGTACACCGCAGCTCGATCCGTCAGCTTCAACACCTCAGCAATCTCCACCGAGCCCGTCGACGAGGGGTAACCGCTCGTGACGTCGTCGAGGTCGAAATCGTCCGGGAAATGTGCGAGCCCAAGGCTGAGCGCCGTCACCGCTCCACGACGGAAGGCCGACCGCGTCAAGAATTCCACGACCGATGGGGCCTTCTCCAGGTAGAGCCATACCTCGATGAGGTCGCTGGGAATCACCTCCGTGGGCGAGATCTCCTGAAGGTATGCCCGGAGGCAAGTCACCGACAGCGCGGCTGAGTCAACCAAGGTGGTCACACACTGTCGCGCATCGTACGACTGTGCCTCTTCCGCACTATCAATGATCCGGCCTGCAGCACACAAATAAACAGTAAGCAAAACACCAAAACCGCAACACGGTACGTGCAATCGGAAGTCGGCTGAAGGAAAGATTATCAATCAGCGGGCGGCAGAGGTCCTTGATGAAACTTTGAAGAGACGAGAAATCATTTTGCAACCCAGCAACGAGCGCATCAGACACCTTCCGTTCTTCAGCAGCAGAAGTGACAGCGGCCTTGGCTCATCCTTCCGCCGAACTCGCTTCCGCCTTCGCCTCCTTGAGCTCGCACTCCAGATCGGCGATTCGCTTCTCCGCCACGCTCAAAGCGGACTGAGCCGCCGTCAAATCACCTACCGGGACAAGTCCTTGGCGAGCTTCCTTCACCTCAGTCGCACTACTCTCTGCTTCAAAAACAAAATTGGCAACACCGCAAAAAATCAACGACAAGCGCCAAACAAGGTAAATACTCACCCGCAGCCGCTCGAAGCTCCTCGTTCGTCTCCTGGACGGCGATAAGTTCCTTCTCAACGCAGCACTTCGCCGCAAGCCGCTCGGCCGATTCACGTTGCAGGCCCTGTGCAACAATCACAGCGTCAACAACCAAAACTTCCTAAGTGCCTAGCCGCTGAAATTCAGCGACTAGGCACTCGGGGACTGGATGAAAAACTTCCTAAGTGCCCAGCCGCTGAAATTCAGCGACTAGGCACTCGAGGACTGGATGACAAACTTCCTAAGTGCCCAGCCACTGAAATTCAGCGACTAGGCACTCGGGGACTGGATGACAAAATTCATAAGTACCCAGCCGCTGAAATTCAGTGACTAGGCACCCGGGGACTGGATAACGCAAAAAATAAAGAATCCGACCACTGAAATTCAGTGTCCAGATCCTTGGGGATAGGACATACCTGGATGGCGAGACCTAGCATGTCGTGAAGCTCCATCGCGTCCACCGATGCAAGCACAAGCGGAGTATGGCCGCAATGATGCTCAACCTCCATGCCGGAGGCACCAGGGAGTTGGCTCGATGGCATCGAGGAACTCGCCATGGCGGCCTTCGCCATAAAGCGAGGGAACGTTGCCACCGCGGCCCCCGTGCCACTCGAGGGCAGCTCGGTCGCCTCGGTCGAACCCACGGGCTCCGTATGCTACAACCCGGCGTCCTCCTAGGCCTTCAGAGCTACATCCGCTGCAGTTGGAGGTTCGCTCGGGGCAGTCGCCGGCTCGTAGAAATCGTGATGACGTCATCGCCCTTTGTTCTTTTAGCGGGAGCAACGACTTCGTCGCCCTTCCTCTTCTTCGAGGGGTCATCTAGCACCTCCGTGGTGACTGGTGGAACCTTGGCCACTGAAGGGTGACCTATCTTCTTAATCCCAGTCCTGCGAAACAACTCTGTCAACAAAACTCTCCGATCAAAACACAAAGCAAGACGGATAAAAGTTAAGGAACACTCACTTGGCGACCGGAAGAAATCGCAAGACGATGCGGATGCTAGCCGGCTTCTCTAGTTTTGGCCCCAGTTTCCGACTGAGGCCCGTCTCGAACACGTTGTGTGCCCAAGAAACTGATGGATTCTTCGAAGACGAAGCCGCGGCGGGAGCCTCCGTGGCAATTGTTGCGGGATCCCCCTCGGCGGCGAGGCCCCTATGGATGGGGCGGCCGCCAAACCGGCGACTGGGGCGAATAGCGGCGGCAACGACGCCAGCGGTGCCTCGTCCACTATGGCGGCGGCGCCAGTCGCCGCGGCCGCGTGCGCCACTGTCTCCTCGGCCGAGCTGGTAGCGTTGGAGCTACTCGTGGACCGAGGCGGAGACGCCGTTGGTCGGCTTCACCTTTTTCTTTGGCGGTGCCTTCTTCTTCTTCGATGGTGTAGCCTCACGGTGCGAGGTATGCTCAGGGAGCTCGTCGTCGTCATCGTCATGGGCCTCGAGGCTTTTGCTAGCCTCGAGTTCGCGCTGGTGCTGTCCATGAGTCTTACGGACCGTGGGGGCAGCCACCTCCATGGGGTCATCGTCATCATCGTCGCCATCACCACCCCTGTCACTTTCGACATCGCCCTTGTCGGGCAATAACTTGCTCCCGTCCTGGGTGGATGAGCTCGAGTTCTCATCGTCTACGGGCGGAAGCCACCCTTCCACCACTTGAAACAACTGCACCGATCAAACAACATTAGCACAACCGCGAATGCACGAACTGCGACTGCGAGTGCAAAGGGAATAACAACTTACCGTTGGAGCTGGGCGCCTTGCGGTGTAAGGCGCGACCCTGGCCTTCACGTCAAGATACACGGCCTGGGTGATCTTTTTCAGGGCCTGTGTGTAGTCGTTGATTCTCCACTCAACGAGGCAGGACTTCGTCGGGTCGTCCTTGCCCGAATACTCGTACATGTAGTGGGCGCGGCTGGCCAGGGGCACGAGCCGTCGCCCGAGCCAGCAGTTGTAGAGGTTGATGGTTTGAAGGCCTTTCGTCTTCAAATTGCGGATGTTCTGCAGCATCTCGTCGACGACCATCCGCTGCTCCAGCGAGAGTTTGGCAACTTGGAGTCGGCGCGGCTCAGGCCGGTCGGCGGAATACCTTGGAAGCGCCACTTCATCGCTTGGAGTCGACTCGGTAACGTAGAACCAGTTCTTCTTCCACTCGTTCGCTGCTTTGGCGGGCATCATCAGATCGAAGAATGACGCCTTCGACTTCAGCTGGAAGGTCAAGCCGCCCGCGGCTAACATTGCGCCGCCTGTCTCTTCGCGGCTGATTCTCCTGTGGAATAGATCTTGCCATAGGGGAAGTAGAGCCTGCAGCCCAGGTAGCACTCGCAGAACGCCAGGAAAATGGCAAGATGCTCGATTGTGTGCGGACCCAGATTCGACGGCTGGATATCGTAATAGGCGCAGAAACGCCGGAAGAAGAGGGAGGTTGGGAAGCCGAGCCCCCACTCCATGTGACTAGTGAAGCAGATGAATTCCCCTTCGCGCGGATCCGGAATTACTTTTCCGGCCGCGGGGATGCGCCATCTCCCGGCGCGGAGGATCCCCGCCTCCTCAAATGATTTTAGAAGTGCCTTCGTGCACTTGGATCTGCCCCATGGTTCTGTGGGAGGAGCCATCGGCAGGAGGATCGTGGGATTCAGATCGCTCTGAATCATTCTGGTCGCTGCGCGTAATGGGAAAACGAGGATGCGCGAGATCGGAGGAAGTGAGGGAAGCGTTTTCCCCTTCACCCTTCACTCTCCTTATATAGCGGTTGTTACCCGCCATTTTCGGGAGCCGTTACTACGCGGTAATTATGCCAATATTACCGTTGGATTACCCAACAGCTAGTTTTCCCAAAGCTGACGGTCCAACTTCGTCTACTCGACTCGCTGCCTCCAGCGACTCGACGATTCGTCGACCCGATCACTATGACAGTGATTAATTACTCGCCGACCCGCTCCCCAAGCTGCGATATGATTGGTCGTCGTTATTGCGACTAAAATGACTAGTTCTTTCCTTTGTTCAGGAGTCCGCCACCGATTCGACTAGGCGTCCGCATTGGACCCGCATACTCCGACTGCCAGCAAACGCCTGCGAAGAATCAACGACGGCCTTGGGGACTACTGATGGGGATATGCCTACCGGGGTATGCCCAGCAGGACGTTTCCTATTATCCCATGCCGCCAGCGAGTGGGCCTACAGGACGGCGACTGGATCGAGACTTGGCGAGGACTCAGGCGACTGGAAGCTAGAGGCCCAGAAGCATATCTAGGCCCAGTCGAACTAGGTCTAAGACCCTCTGAATCCTTAACTAATTCGGTTGTAATCTCTAAACCCTAGCAAGGTGAGCCTATATAAACCTCCCTAGGGTACGCATAGAGGATACGTTCCATCATACACCCAAGCGACTCGCCGCCTAGTCGTCGAGCTCGCCCCTTGTACTCTCTCCATAATACAATCTAGCAGGAGTAGGTCTTTACCCTCCGGGGGGCCGAACCTGGGTAAAACCTTGTGTCTCCGCCCTCATCTCGCACCGCAGATGGTTGGCCGCCCTTGCCCATGTTCTACTACTTGTTGCCGATTGCAGCATTTGCCGTGGTCATTCCCACGATAGGTATCGTATGTAAAAGGTTGATTCGATCACGAAGTCATCATAGAAATATGTGAGAGCTATTATGGATTTCCATATCTATTGTTTTTTTTGAAATTTTAGGGGAGTCCCCCATAGCCCTTTATTGATTAAAAAAGAGGACGAAAAAACATATCAGAGTTTAGTTACAAACATATGTACAAGAAAATAAAAACTAAGACTATCAGAACTAGGATAGACCTTCAATCCATAATGACAGTAAATCCATATGTCTCTCCTTTAACCTATGAAGAAGCAATGTAGTATCATAAACAAAACCGGCCTTCCATCCTTTGAAATTTGGTTTATTATTGAAAACCCAGTCATTCCTTTGCTTCCAGATATTCCAACACGCAATAATTGCAACCTCTAAGAAGCAGGGCCCCTGAAAAGATCCGAATTCTTGACAGAAACTTTCCCTCTGGGATGTATGTATCCATTGTATCTGAAATTAATTCCACACTCTAGTGCTAAAATTGCACTGAAAGAATAGATGTTTCCAATCCTCAATGACTCCAGTAGGGCAGACAACACAACCATGGTTTTCTGTAACCTTCCAGTTCCTTCTAAGAAGCATATCCTTTGTATTCAATCTGTCATGGAACAATAACCAAGCAAAAAATCTGTGCTTGGACATGCATCTGGTCTCCCAAATACTTTTTGAAATTATATCAGTGGGCATCAATGAAAAACAATGTTTATAAAACACCTGAGACTTATAGACCTCTTTACTTAAAGTACAGATCCACTTGTCATCCCCTTGAGTAAAACCCAGTGATCCAATAATTTCCTGTAGTTTTGTGTATTCCTGAAATGCCTCAATAGACATAGGCAGATGGAAAGCATCATGCAAATTACTCAATGTACCCACACCTCTGACAGATGCCAACTTGTCTCTAGCAAAATAGTATAACCTTGGAAATTTATTGGCAAGTAATTCCTCATGCCAAAGATCATTCTAGAAAAGGATGCTAAATCCATATCCCACAATGCATTTGGAAATGTACCTCCATTCATTCACAAGTTTTAATATTCCTCTCCACCAGAAAGAACCACATATTGTAACAGCATGAGGAACATATTCATGATAATAAGTATCCCGGACTAATCTTACCCATGGCAGGTCTGCATTATTATAGAATTTATCCAGATGCTTAATCATTAAGGCTTTATTCTGAATCTTTAAATCAATGACTCCAAGTCCTCCTTTGTCCTTGGGTTTACAAATCATCGGCCAAGAAGCCAAAGAATTTACCCTCTCCTGATTTTTAGTTTTCCTCCAAAGGCATATCCTTCTTGACTTATCCATAATGTCAATGACCCCTTGAGGTATTTGCAATGAACATATAATCTATGTGGGCAAGGAAGAAAGAACATAGTTTACCAGAATAAGACTATCCCCATATGAAAGAAATGAAACCGTTGCATTTAACCTTCTTTCAACCCTATCAATTAAAGGTGAGAAATCCTTAATTGTGGGTTTAGTTGTGCCCATGGGTAGTCCAAGGTAGGTAAAAGGCATTGCAGCAAGCTGGCACTAAAAAAACAGTAGACATATGTTTAGCTTACTCTTCGGATAAGTTGATTGGAATCATTGAAGACTTATGAAAGTTAACCTTTAGACCAGTAAAATCAGCATATTGTATCAGAAAATCTTTGAAGACTTTCAACTGATTTTCCTCCGCAGGCAAAATGATTAGAGTATCATCTTCATATTGCACAATGGGATAATCCCCTTCCATTGGAATCGTCAGATGCAAATTTCCATCTATGTAAGCCTTATTTACCAGACTCTATAACAGATCTCCTCCTAGGACATATAAGAGAGGTGAAAGAGGGTCTCCTTGCTTAACACCCCTTTTGCAAGTAAAGTTCTGTCCTAGCACTCCATTTAAAAGTACAGATGATGTTCCACTTTCAAGGATATTCCTGACTAGGGCAATGAACTTTTTGGGAAAACCTTTATAATGTAAGACTTCAAGAATAGCATGATTTTCAATTGTGTCAAAAGCCTTTTCAAAATCAATCTTGAGTACCAAAATTTTCCTTCTTGACTTTTGACATTGATATAGATATTCAAAACACCACCCCAGACAATCATGTATAGTTCTGGCTTTAATGAAACCATACTGATTTGCATGGATACACCTTTTAATCTCATCCTGCAATCTATTTGCATAAATTTTAGTGATGAATTTAAGACATGTTTTTGTCAATGAGATAGCTCTGAAGTCATTGACAGTTTGAGGAGCAAGTTTTTTTGGCACCAAAGTAATATAATAGAGATTGATGCTTTCCAGGGAGATTCTCTCATCATGAAAGTCAGTACACAACTGTATGAAATCCTCCTTGACAATGTGCCAACACTTTTTCACAAACAAACCATTAAAACCATCAGGTCTAGGAGCCTTATCAGACTTCAGAAATTTAGTCACCCCCTCAATTTCCTTCAAAGTAATATTCTCAGACAGTCTGCCTAAATCCTGCATATGACTCAGAACTAGGGAAAGGTTTATTTGATTTCTGGTTTGGCAAAAATTCCCATTCTACTCTTATAAAATCTCCAGAAGGCACATGCTTTCTGAGAATGCTCGGATAATTCAATGCCATTTTCATCCTGGATGCTTGTAATTATATTGTGTCTATACCTCTCAGTGGCTCTAGCATGGAAGTATTTTGTGTTCTCACCATTTAATTTTACCCATATGACAATACATTTTTGCTTCCAATAATCAGATTGTAATTTCAGTAGCTTTTCTAGATGACACTTTACAATATTCCTGAAATTGAATTCAGGTATGAATAATGGCCTTGCATCCTCCAACTGATCCAGCATGAGAATAACATAATTGCACTTAGCAATCAATAATTTTCGATGGGAAAGATTTCCCCCCCCCCCCACTTCTTTAGTTCATAACGAAGCATTTTGAATTTTGCAACAAGAGAACAGGCAGAAGAATTCCTATGCACGGGCTGTTTCCAAACTTTTTCAACCAACTCCATAAATCCAGGTTGCTCAGCCCAAAAAAATTCAAACCGAAAAATCTTTGATTTAGGGATTTTCGTAGCAACTTGTACAACACATGGAACATGATCATAAGTAGATTTTGCTAGTGGAAATAATAGAGTATTTGGAAAATAAATGGTCCATTGACAGGAACTGAAAAACCAATCAAGTTGTTCTAGAAGAGGCTGTGCTTGCATATTTGACCAGGTGAATGATCTTCCTTTCAAAGGTAATTCCATTAAGCCCAAATGACTAATTATGCCATTAAAAAGGAAAATATCATTCATATCAGCACCTGGCTTGTTTATATTTTCCATTGATCTAATAAAATTAAAGTCCCCCAGTAATAACCAGTGTTCATGCATGGATATGTTTAAGTTATATAGCCAAGTTACAAAGTTGGCCCTTCAATTCCCCTACAAGGTCCATATACAGTTACTAAATCCCACTTTTGCCCATTATGAACAGAAGAGAAAGCCACATGAATAGCAGATCTGTGCATTTCAATGACTTGCCCAACAAAAACTGCACTGTTCCAAAGCACAATAATTCCACTAGAAGCCCCAATTTCAGGGGAGAAAGCAAATCTATCAAACCTTTTAGGACAAAAACTCCTAATAAAGGAGTGATCAAAAGAGTCACATTTATTTTCCTGGAGGAAAACTACAGAAGCCGATTGCCTCTAGGGCATATTCCCAATAGAAGTCATCATAGAAATATGTTGGAGCCATATGGATTCCCAGATCCCTCTATTGGTTATTGATCGGAGAGGTGTCTCGATCATTTCTTCATAGTTCACGAACCGTAGGGATACATACTTAAGGATTCAATGTTGTTTGAGTAGATATGGAATTGAGTTGGTGATCGAATGTTGTTTAGAGTCTCGGATTGGATCCAGGGTATCACGAGGAAATCCGGAATGGTCCGGAGATGCGGTCACCCAGCATACCACTGCATGATGTAGTATACTATAGTCCTTGACATAACACCAATGAAACACCGTTCACTAGTATTACATCCCTCAGAATGGCACAACAGAAACACCTTTATAAAGGTAAAGATCCCTGTGATTGCAATGCTAGTCCCTGGATCAATTGCTAGCATCCACAGTTTAAGATGAAGTACATAGAAACAAAGGTCATTATTACATCGTCATTCCAGAGATAACATAGTCTTTTACAACTCCATAGCCATAGGCTAGTACAAGAGTTTGTCTTAGCAATAAAAATAAAAGTCTTCATCTTCATGTGCCACAGGCAAGGATGTTGAGTGTAGACTCATAACCCCTAATCATCATCAGAGTAACCTGCAACATCACAAGTTACAGCCACAGTGTGTCAATACATTGGAATAGTATTAGCAAGTGATACCTTAGTAGAATATTAGCATCTAGTTACTACATGAATTTGGCTAAGTGTAGCTTAGGCTTGCTTTGCTCAAAATAGATTTTACCTATTAGTTGAAAACACTAAGTTTTTGTTTGACAAAAACTCCCAAGGAACCACCAATAGAAATTGGTGAACCTTCACCCTTGTTCAACCACAAGTTTTAACTTAGAAAATTAGGATGAGGAGATTCTTGATAGCTTCCACGTCTTGATGCCCAAATTGTCCATTATCGAGGACACGGCTAAGTACTTAGTTTCTTCCTTCTGCAGAGGTGGTGCACTTTCCCCACAAGACTTGATTTTCACCAAGACAGGACCTTTCAGAAGCCTTCCCTTAGACCAAATGGACGCGTTCCAACCTATCATCCCACTACCACCAACTATCCAAATGGCTAAGTTATTGCAACCTATATGATCCAGGCAGAGTCCATAATGCCATGTGGCTGCACTAGAAGCTTCTTAACATTTGGCATCTCAAATCCCTTTGTTCCTGGGTGGCATTCCACAACTGAGATACACAAGGTAAACCATAGAAATGGGCCTTGTGTACCCACTCAACCAAAAACCACCAAGCAATTACCATTCCACCCAGGTGTTTCATTCACTTAGTTGTTTTATTAAGCAAAAATATAAGTCAAAGACTTAGAAATATTTTTCCATAGCATGTGTACATAATCCACCCTTGGTTGCTACTATCTAGGCTAAGCATGGTAATAGCAAGTATCTTACTTATAGGAAAATTCTAACAACTCTACAACTACTAGGATTTCCCAAGCATGCCATATATATACTTAGCAAAAATTATCATGCAAGCCCTATACAAAATATTTCTAATGCATAGTCAAAATTTGGGACAAAAATATGAAGCATCACTTGCTTGGTAGTTGGGGGAGTAGCAAAAATCTTCACAATCACCACTAGCACCAAAATATACACATAAAATGATAGCACCAAATTCACATATCAAAATAAACAAGAAAAAAAATATATGAATGCATGCAAATGCCATGTGATGATTTTTCCAATTCAAACAAGACAAGTGAAACAATACTGAACACTAAACTAAACATTTATACACTAATTAAACTTAATTTGATCTTTAAAACATCTTTCAAATAATTTCTATACTCAAAATAGGCCTACAAATGTCTCTGCAAAAATAACCAATTTTACAGAAGCAATTTATTAAACAAAGTGCATGGTTTGATATAATTCTTTCTCCTGATTCCAATGATATAAAATTTGCAAAATTTGAACGTGCGGATCAAAAGTTATGAATTTTGCAAGTTTGAACATTTAATAGATCTAAATTCAGATTTTAAATCAAACTTCTAGCCACGCGGCGCTTCCTGATTGGACGGTACCACTTCGCACTGGATCATGCTCACGCACCGTCAGATCTAAGTAAGATCCAGCGGCTCAGATCTGCCCGTACCTCTTCGGCCTGGCGTCAAATCTAGACCACTGGATCTAGATCTAGTGGATCAAATCGTGTTGACCTTAAACCGGCGGCGCAAATGGACAGAACGGCGGCGACGGCTCTGCCGGCGATGGTGCGGCGATTCTAGCGAGGGCTAGGGGCAGTGGCGATGTGTACTGGCATCACAAGGTTGCGAGGAAGCTCCAGATGTTGTTGGCGTGGACAGGGGCAAGCTGCTGTGGTCGTGGCCGCTCATGGAGTCGGGGATAGCGTCGGGCTTAGGTGGATGGCGACGTTGGCGACGTTCTGACCCGCCCTAACACAAACAGAAGGCATCAGTGTGTGTGCAATGTTCAGGCGAACTTGATAGGGTAAAGGGGAAGGCACCGGGCGGTTGAACCTCACCGAAATTCCTCGTCGGAGTTGGAGACGGCGTCGGGAGTTTGCGGTGCTCGACAGAGTCGACGACCTGGGGCAGGACAAGTCGAACCAAAGGTGTCAGAAGAAGCGTAAGGACAAGGGAAACACGACACTATGGTTTAGCAGGAACAGAGCGGATGATGCTCACCGAAATACTTCACCGGAGTTCGTCGGGCAGCGGTGGTTCGAGATCAAATACGAGCAGCCTGGTGGCAGAGAGAGCGAGTGGAGTGAGGGGAAATGTGTAGGGTGGGGAGGGGGTTTTGTTGCCAGAGCAGGGGCGGCATTCACGCGGCGAATCAATGGGAATTAAGCTGATTTTATTCGCGGTGTCACTGCGGGGAGGTAACGGCGGAGCGGCGTCTGCGCGCGAGGATTTGGGGGAGACGATGATGACGTGGTGAAGGGCCCAGCGTCAGTGGCTGCGGGGTAAGGTTTGCGCGGGTGAGAGAGGGGGTAGAGGGGGAATGGCCCGGGTGGGCTTTTGGGTCGGTTCTAGTGCTGGGCTAGTTTGGCAGCGCTGGCCCTTTTCCTTTTCTTTTATCCTTTTCCTTTTTTTTGATTTTCTGGAATCATTTTCAAATGATTTTCAAATGAACTTGAATTCAAATTTTCTCTAAATCTTTATAGGATGAATCATGCGATTATTTGAGTATTAAACATTTTTGTTCACTCAAATTTATATTGGCCCATTGGAATTAAAAATAAACAATGCCTTTATCATTTATTTAATATAGACATATGAATGGTTTTAAATTCATATTTTGTTTTGAAAAACTTTGTCCAAGCTTTGGAAAAATATCAATCAATCTTATGATCAATTCTTTTCTGGTAAAACAAATATTCTGATATTAGAGAGTAGCATTACGGCTATTGCCTAGCTTACATAAAATAATAGATCACAAAGTTTCTGTTTTTGAAGAAATGATCCTAAAATGATTATGAATGCATGAATGATATGCAAACTTTGAAATCATGATTTTTGGGATGTTACAGTCCAATACATGGCTAAAGGTTACAACTCACTCTTTACACAAGATCCAGAGAACACTCTAGGTTAAAGAGAGAGAAAAAACTTCTGATGAAGAAGAATCAAAGATAAATAACTCAAAACTATTATACTATTAAAACTAGTATTTAACTAAGGAATTGGCATTGCTGCTATTGCAATACACTACAGAATTAGGTTCTTTGGCTAGAAATTATATTCCTATCTAATCAGTAACTTCGTCTCCACTTGAGTGATGTATATGTTGACTTCTTTAACTTCATTGAAGAGCTTTAGCTGTTGATGATTCCTGGAGCATAACTTGGTGTAGTCATCGTCTTAATGGCTTCAGAATCTAGCAAGGGTTAAGAAGATACTTTGAGTACGAGCGTACTCAGAAAATTCACTAGAAAAGGAGTGTTTGATGCACTATAACTACAGCCACAGATCGTAGGTCGTAGGCAATGCAAGTTTTCATAAACATTTCTTCAAAGGTTGCTTTTATTCTGAAAAGCTATGTCCGTCAGCCTTCACGGGTTTACCAGAACTTTCATCGAGTTCATTTCCCGCCGCGTTCGCAGCTCCTTCCCGGAACAGGGAGTAACAAGTTACAGTTCTTACACTCTGCAGAGATGCGTTACTTTACCCATGAGAGATCAACTCTTTGTTGCACAACCGGGCAGCTTATTCCCGTCCACAATTCCATGATGTGGGGCCCAGAAGATGATCCAAGCCAATCACTGCCCCCTTCGCGACCTCGCATGCATCCTTGGTGTACACCATGCCCACATAATGAATTACGGCAATGGTTTGTACAAACCATTAGATGTCAGAACTATCATGGGACGATGAGGGTTCCCACCCATATGCTGCATATCCTCTACGAATTACCAATTAATATGCATGCTACGAGGATAACAGCCACGACCTGCACATCCGGCTTCATGCGAGAGGAAGAAGATACAGCTGACTTCTCCCTCCCATTCCAAATCTCATGGTCAATGCGTAATATACGGCGCAAGAATCACTGGCGACATTGGTTGTTAAGTCCTAGGTGATATAGTTCTGAACAGTGGTATTACAACTATCAGATTTAATAGATTAGCTGATCACCCTGGATCAGTAACCGATAATTCACATTATTATCGAAAATAGTGTTTTAAGACTTTTCAAATGCAGGTGATAACAACACTGGATTTGTAAAATACTTTACAGAAAATAAACAAAGGACATGAGCAAGTGTGAACTTGCCTTTTGTGATTGCAAGATTATGCACTCACGGTCTTCGAGTCAATATAAGATCCAAAATCTGAAATCAACATCATTGGTCCGGTAAGGACTAATGTTTAAAGAAGCAATATGCTTTTATGCATAAGTAATGTGATGCACGTTCTAAACACAAATCCCGAGGATAACGTTGTCCTAGGGTTTGGATTCCGGAAATGGTTACTTTGGAATGTGTGGTCCTTTTAGATAAGTTTCACATTTATGCTTTTATTAGATCTTATGAGTGCGTGTGAGCAACACATATTTATGTAGCAATAAAATATACACTTATGAAATGCTAGTCAAGGTTCTTTATACAAGAGTTCTTGTTTGAAGTGGCAAAAAGGATAACCTTTGAGGAAAAGGTTTCTCTTCTAAGGTCTAATCAAACTTTGTGGTTAGTTAGTGGTGGTTGATGTCATTGTTTTGCTCAAATGGTTTGGCTTGAGTTGTTTTATAACTTAACTACTTCAGACCAAAGTTAACTATAAAACATATAGTAATGTTTATTGTATTATATTTAGATTCTTGGAGACTAAGGTTAACTTTAAAATATAGATAGTTTTGAAAGTATAATACTTATACATTTATATCTTGTGTATTTGAAATGTTTTCTTTAAGTTACTTAAGATTAGTGATCCTTTTACATAGTGTAGTGGTTTCTTGATTTAATAATGGAGTAGTATCATTTATCTTTTATAAACGAGTGAGTATAGTTTATAAACCAGGATATACTGCCACTTAATTACTTTTGAACTTTCTATAGTGTTGTGGTAGTTTTTGTAATTTGGTAGTTAACATGGATGGAAAGGATCTGATTTATTCACAAAGTGTTCTTTAAGGTTTTTATCATGAATTGAAATACTTTGAGAATATAATCTTCACTTAGGGTTGAAGATAATTTAATACAAAGATGATTACAATGTTTTAAACCATTATGGCTTCATATTATTAATATTTAAGACTAATACTATTTATTAGACTCATTTTAGGAATATTAATAAATTTTATTTATCCTTATATGATTTATTAATGAAGTAAATAGTTTAAATTTGAGTTATTAAAATATTTGAATTTTTATTTAACTCAAAAGTAGAATATTAGATTTTTAACATGTAAATATTATTTTTTTGATCATTTTGGTATATTACATTTTTTTTTTGATTTATAACTAATAAGATATGATTTTTATAATTCTTATTACTTTATAATTACTTAATAAATAATGAAAATTTAATTAAGTGAAATAATAATACATGATTATGGTTTCAAATTATAACTTTTATTTTTCTTAGATTTTTGGTATTCTATATATATGTTTAATATTTACGAAAATTAAAATATGAATTATCAAAGTTTTATTACTTATAAAACCTTTACTAAATAATATTTATTTAAATAATTATCATAATAATATTTGACAATAATTTAAGTTGTAGATTTTATTTTTCTACAAATTTTCATATATTATACATATTTTTCTAAATTGTAAATCAAAAGTTATTAATTAAACAAGATTTAATCATTTATTAGATTTCTGGAATATTATTAATTGAATTATAACATTTTATTTATTTCTTAACAGAAATTACGTTTTACACCGAACCAAGAGCTAGCCCCAGTCACTGACTAGTGGGCCAGTGACCACCTTAGCACGCTGTGTAAAGAAAATCCATCTATTACCGACCCTGCCTAGACTCCCAGTCAATGACATATGGGCCCAAGGCCATGTCATCAACCACACGGCCAAAGACTGGTCAAACGAGTTGACGTGGTTCGATCATGAGGTGAGCATGACGTAGCGATGGCGTCAGCACCACCACCACCGTCAGTGGTTGGTGGCCGGTGACAATCTACTGCGCCCCAGCAAGCAAAATAAGCCTAGTTCGAATCAGCGCAACCTACTGCACCTAAAAGTGGCGGCGCCGCTCGGAAATGGTCATGAGAGATTTAGCTCCGACAAGCTCCGACGATGACCGACGGTGGTACAAGGTGAAACAGCGATTTACAGCGAGATCAGGCGAAGCGGCCGAGGAAAAGGAACACTCGATTTCACATGATTCCTGGCGAGCGGGCCTCCGTGCTTGGTCCTAGATGGTTCATTCCACGATGGCGCATCTAATGGTGGCTATCACGAGGCAAGGGGTGGTCGGAGTTGGCCGGAATGATGAACTCTGATGAGCTAGGTTTTTGGGTGAAGGAAGGAAGTGAGTCTGGAGAGAAAGATTGAGGATGAGGACGAGCAGGGTTGTCGTGGTGGCCTTCTTATCCTCTCCTAGCAACAACAGCGTAGATCTTGGCGCAACGACGACGATGAAGGCATCGGGCGGCGGCAAGCTCCGCCAGCAAGCTGCCTGTGTGCGTGAGGATGACGACGATGGTTGTTTTGCGGATAACACCCTGGCGATTCTTTCAGCTTAACCCGCGGTCCTCTCCTGACCCCACTTGTCAGTCACAGATGAAAACGAGCTGGGCTCGGTACTAGGCTTTTGTAGCTGCATATGGCGTCAGATAGGTATAGGGGTGTTGGGCCAGGGCCAGGTAGTGTTTTTATTTGTTTTATCCTTTTTCTATTTTCTGTTTTCTTATTCAGGTTTGAATTTGATTTATATTTTCAACCTTTCTTTGTATGATTTATTTGCTGGATATTTGCAACAATACTAAAATATATTTGGTATCCTTTGTGAAGTTTTATTATATCACCTTTTGTATTTATTTTATTTACTCAATATGAACCCATTTTTAATATTTTGTAGAAACTTTTCTTATTATTTTTCTCTCCTATTTTAGTTAGGGATTTCTTGAATGATATATTCTTATTTGTTTATAAACTTAACTCTAGTTGGCTCATAGTTTGAATAGAAACTTTTATATGTATAATGATCCTATATCATTATTTGATGCATGAAATATAAAAGACATTGATATGGTTATTACTACTCCCATTAATTTGGAAAATGGCAATGTATATATTCTATTGTGATAAATGAAGAAGTTTAAGGTTTTGAATTATGAATATTTACCCTAGGGTTTAGGGTTTTTAATATACTTAGATTCCTTTTTGGATATGAGTAAAGAATTAATAACTAAGCATATTGTCTTCTGTTTGTTTGATGACATCACCTTTTATAATAGGAAGTTATAATTAGAATGTTTTATAGAAAGGAAATGGTAAAGATATGCTTATAGGATTTGCTATAGGAACATATTCCTATTAAGTGTGATAGATATAAGATGATGGGTCAATAACCTGAAATGGATATTATGTATAGTCTTGAGATTTAGAGTTGGTTTTTTTACCAAGAATGTTTATTTTCCATAATTCACAATTCTGGATCTTTAAATAAGGAATTCCTTTCCTAGATATACTTCCTCTTCCTATCCATCATCATGATTAACATGATGAGCTTTACTTCACAAAAATATTCTTATTCACCTTTTATTCTTCTAAACTCATGGATGAATCCAATGAGTTTGATACAAAGGTATTTCATAGTTTTCTCATATCCTTGCTTGGTTGTATTTACTATTCTACTGTTGATAATCTTCCATCCAACCAGTAGTTCCTTCAAACTCTACTCACAATCTTCCTTAGTCCTCCATCACTAATCTTTCTCTAATAGTTGTATGCGTCCAACTACCTTTCTCTAAAGTTGACTATCCTTTAAGATGAATAACACTACTTCTATAACTCTATGTTATACTAGCTGTAATGAATAATATCATCTTAGATTCACTTTACTCCAATAACTAACACTCCAACCCTAAATCATATTTATGTGGTTCGTAATGACTACTCTAGGATAACTTACCTCTACTAGGGTTTCAATCATGTTTTATCCACCAATACCACTTATACATGACATAAGTACTCAATCTTGGTGAATAAGGCTTGATCATTATAATCTTTTGATCCATTATGGTTTATGTTTCTAGTTGGCTAAACAAGGCTCCATCAATACAACATTACAGTTGTATTATAATTATCTTCTGTTTAGCTCTATTGGATTAAGAGATATAATTCATTAAATATACCTACTTGATCCAATAGGACTACTCCTGGTAACTATCTCCAGATTTCATCCTTGTAATGTTCTTTTCTATCAAGGAGGGATTTAACTCCATCAAATATCTTATTGATTGGATTCTTTTCAATCATTCTTATCAATAAATGACATCTGAAACTAGCATCACTATTCACCTTTTCTTAGTTGTTTCTTTGTAGACACTTATTTGTAAGTTGTGTTATGATCAAGTACTTGACAAGTTGAGAATGGATGAATCAATAGTTGATTTCTCAACATTGATGAACAACAAACATGGAAATATAACTCAACAGAGATGATAAGGATTGATATGGAAAGAAAGGTATAGGTGAATGATCTAAACTTAGTTTCTTTCCTACCCAATCTTATTTCAGAAGTAGATATTACCATGATACTCACGGTACATGCAGATGGGATTAAGATATAGTTGTTAAATTCATATTTGGTGTTATATCCTCTAACTTGGTATTCATGAGTGATTATAATGAATACTATAATATGATCACCTAATGATCAAGTATAATTCACATTGTATTAAGATTTAACTAATAGTACATTTGATCTACTCTTAGAACAAATCTCCCTTACCCAAAATAAGGTTTTAGCAACGGTCTTATTGAAACTTATCGCAGTCAACTTGCTGATCTACTTCAATTCCATCAAGCTAAGAGAAGATTCATTCAATTTAACAAGTTTTGTTTTAAAAGCGCAAAAAATATTCAGATTGTCTATGCATGAATACAATGCACACATCTGGGTTCAGCTTATTTCTAAGCTCTAATGCTAGGATGTTACAGGAGAATAAGATTCATATAAGCAAAGTCAATTTCCAGGGTTCGGAAATGTTTTCGATGTTTTGACCAGAAGCTTCTAGAATGTTCTAGAAGGTCCACCACCCCGGGAGGGGGTACTTGGAATGCACCATACCCTGATGGGCTGGGCGCATCATACCATAGGCCAACTCGGCCAAAGACTAGGAAGAGAGAAACAAACTCTAGTTTGAAAAGTCAAATCCTAGTTTGAAAAAGTCAAATCCTAGTTAGGGAAGGAAAGGGAAACCTGGAGGAAAAAGTTCTCCCTTTCCCCTTCCTTGCCGCCAGCCAAGAGGAGTTGGGGAAGGACTCAGCCAGGGGTGGGAACCATGGCCGTAGCCCCCCCACCCATATAAGGAGGGGTGAGGGCGCCCCATAGACCCTCACCCCAAACCCTAGCCGTCGGCGCCTTCTCTCTCTCCTCCGTACACTGCTCTAGCTTAGGTGAAGCCCTGCAGTAATATCTTCTTATCCACCACCACCACACCGTCATGCTGTTGGTATTCTGAGAACTACAACCTCTGATGCCCTACTGGAACAAGGGAGAGGACGGTCTTCATCGACTACCGTACGTGTGACCGACTACGGAAGCGCTGCTGGAACATGGAGACAGAAGGATCGTCTACTCGTGATACGTCGTAAATGTATCTATAATTTTTTATGTTCCATGCTTGTTTAGTATCTACTTTGCTTTTCTTTGTCTACACGTTTAGGTCTTTTTATATGTTTTCTGGTACTAACCTATTAACAAGATGTCATAGTGCCAGTTGCTTTTTTCCTTTTGTTTTTGTTCCAGAAAGGCAGAAAATCAATATTCTCAGAATTGTACGGGACAAAAGCCAAAGTCAATATTTTACCATGGGGAACATGGAGCCAGAGTATGAGATGGAGGGGAGGCACCAGGAGGGCCACACCCCTTGGCGGCGTGGGCTAGGGTTAGCCGCGCCTGGGCGTGTGACCACCCTGGCCGCCCCTGCCTCTCCTCTTCGCCTATAAAGACCCCCCATGCCAAAACCCTAAGTACCCGATCAATATTCCACGAAATCTTCTATAGCCGCCGCAACCATTGTCCCTAGATCAGGGGGATCTGAAGCTCTTCCCGGCACCCTGCTTCTTCATCCCAGAGGCCTTCTTCTTCATCATGCCAGCCTCCGGTATGAAGTGTGAGTAGTTCCACCTTGGACTACAGGTCCATGTACTAGCTAGATGGTTGTATCTCCTCCTTTGTGCTAGCATGTTTAGATCTTGTGAGCTCCGTTCATGATCAAGATCATCTATTTGTAATCATGCATGTTGTGTTTGCGGGGATCCGATGGATATTGAGATTACTATGTCAGATGGATTAATGGTTTTGTCTTATTGATTTTATCATGTCTTTGTTGTTTGTGATCTTGCATGCTCTATGTTTCTAGTAGCTATCTTGGCCAAGTAGATGCTAGTGACTCCAAGAGGGGGTATTTATGCTCGATAGTGGGTTCATGCCTTTATTTAATCTAAGGGAAGTGATAAAAATCTCTAAGGTTGTAGATGTGTTGTTGCCACTAGGGATAAAACAACAGTCCCTTGTTCATGGAACAAGTGGACTGTTTAACTTACACACTTTGCTTAAAGAAGTTATCTGTTGCTTGCAACTTAATACTGAAGGGGGTTCGGATGATAACCTGAAGGTGGATTTCTAGTCATAGATGCAGTTGGATGGCGGTCTATGTTTCTTGTTGTATTGCCCAATCGAATATCATAGGATCATGAATGTCTAGTATTGCATTGTTATGCCTTGCTCAGTCCTGTCAATTGGCCCGCTGTAATTTTTTTACACAGCATGTCATGTTTGTTTATCTAAGGAGAACACCTCTAGTGAACTATGGACCCCGGTCCAATATTTACCTTTGATACACCTTCCACTATTACTGTTTACTTTCTGCAAACCACCATTACCTTCCACACCATACAGTTAATCCTTTGTTACAGCAACCGGTGAGATTTACAACCTCACTGTTCGTTGGGGCAAAGTCTTGAGTTTGTGTTGTGCAGGTATCCAAGTTGCTAGCAACACATTTGAGATGTTTCCTTCCTCCTACTGGTTCGACAACCTTGGTTTCTTACTAAGGGAAGACTTGCTGTTGTGCTCATCACACCTTGCTCTTGGGGTCTCCCAACGAAGCGCTACCACGTGCCATCAACAAGTTTTCTAGCGCCATTGCCGGGGAGTCTAAGGACGTCTTCACAAGGGGAGTCCTTCACAAGCTTTCTCTTTACTTTGTTTTTGTTTTGCTTAGTTTCTTTTGCTCGATTTTGTTTGCCTCTTTTTATCAAAAACTCCAAAAAAATTATTTTAGTTTGTTTTGCCTTCTATTATCAAAAATTACAAAAAAATTAGCTCCTATTCTAGTTGTCACCTTGCTCTAGCTCACCCTGTTGATTCCCAAGTTCACCCGGAAGGACCTTTCATTAGGTAGTGGCTCCATAATTGGGAAAAATATTGAAGAATTCTTTAATCATGTTAGCAAACATGAGGATAATGAGGATAGATCTATATCAGAACTTGCTCCTAATTATGAAATTGATGCAGCTTCTTTAGTTCATATGTTGGAGGCTAGGTTTGTTAACCTTAACCCCATGATGCAAATCTTGTTCCTTAAACTAAAAGAAGAAAAGGATCATGAAAAGAGAGATTTTATCCTAAAAACATTACTAAAAGAGTTCAATGATGTTGCCAAGGAAGACAAAAAGGTCTTTGAACATTTTAATACGCTAGGATCATGTGTTGATGTTATGGGTACTTTAGATAAAACCAAACTCAGAGAGGAAATTAAGATACCCATACCTTTTAAACTTGTGGGAATGCATGAAGCCTTAGAAAAGAATTTTTATTGGATTATTCCTGAAAATCCTTTTGATGAAAGTAGTGAACCAAGGAGATATGAGAAGGGATTCTCCAAGAATCATTTGGATGAGATACCTTTCCTAGTTGAAGAGATTGCAAGTATTGATCTTAATTCTTCATTTGAAAACACTTGATTCTTGCTTCTTGTGCCTAACTTAAAGGCATTAAAGAAAAGTATTTATTGGGAGATAACCCAAAAGTTTTCTTGAGTCTTGGAAGTTATTACTTCAGTAATGACCTCTCCCTATCCTTTTTATTTTATTTTTGTGCCAAGAATAATCTCTAGTGAGAGGGAAGTAAGATTTGGGGAGTTGTTGTCCCGAAATAGATTTTTGTGCTCCACCATAAAAATTCGTGAGGAATCTATGTAAGTCGGATTGAGCTGATATTTCCTGAATAAATCCCATAGTATGTTAGCTAACTTTATTTAGTTCAACAATTTTTTATTTGAGCAACATAAGGTCTTCGAAAAAATTGGTTTCTACCTGCTGGTCTGTTTTGACAGATTTCTGCCATTATTTGCATTTGCTTCTTATTGATTCCTTTTTGGGATCTTTTTGGGAAATTGAAATTTTTGAGGGAATTGCTACAGTAGCTTGTGTTTTTAGTGAAAGTTTTTCTGTTCTAAAGCTAAACCCAAAGGTCTATTATCTTTTGAATACACTAATGTTGCTAATGAAGATTGTGTGAAATTATGTATGAAAGAAAAATTTCAGGTGTAGAGAGAGAATGATGTAATGAGATGAAAAATGGACAAAAGCTCAAGCTTGGGGATGCCACCCCGTGTCACCCCAAGAAATATTCAAGAGGTACAAGCGTCAAAGCTTGGGGATGCCCAAGGCATCCCCTTCTTCATCAATAAAAAGCTCAGGTCTTTCTATACACTTAGTTTTTATTGTTTCATGCACTATTGTGTTGTTCTTGGAGCGTCTTAATTTTCGTTTAGTTTGGTTTAATAAAGTAGTTTGGATCCCCGTTCTCGCTGTGTTGTTTCAAATAAGTTGATTGGTGTTGGAGAGGAGTAGAAAGTTCTTGCTTGAATAGTACAAGAGGAGATTGCTTTGACTGTGACTTAAACTTGGAGCATCACCATAATGACATATATGAAGCTTTCTTCTTATAAAAAAAGAGACATATTGAAGAGAGGAAAGAGAGAAAAAAGCACCATTTTCCCATGGTAAATAAGAAGATTGCTGAGATGCTCATTGTTTGCTTGCCTTGTCATTTTGATTATGGGATAGCTCCTGTATCATGTGCAAGGGGTACCCCGTTGGCGGTTCTCTATGATATACATGTACTTACTATGACAATAACTTACAGGTGACTAAAGTTGAGTAGCATGAGGTGTGGCCCTCGTATTCAAGGGACATGAGATTGCCAACTTATACTTTGTCAACCATATACTCCATAGTTTGTTCACTTTAACCTTAATAACTTCAAGATGCTTATGATAGGGGAAATGAGGGCTGAAAGCTAACAAGTACCATAATTTTTGGAAGATCTTTTTGAAACTTGAAATCCCTACTTCCCTTTATGAAGGGCCTTTCTTCCACTATTATATTGAGTCTCCACCTTCTATCCTTAGGCACCAGTTAAGAGAGCATAGTTGCCAGTCTTAGTACTATGTGCATTGTCCCAAAACTTATTGATTGATGCATATTGTTGATATTACTTGTTCTTGTGCTATTTGTATCTAGTCACTCTTATGAACTTTGAAGGTGTCCTATGCATCTGTTTTCTACTCCATGAGGGACAAGCTGAATGCCACTATGCTAAGTTTTCTGTATGTGAAACAAACAAATGTTCTTCAATGCATGTTATTCATGACTTTGTTTGTAACCTTTCATGTTGCATGCATAGTTACTTTGTCTTACTGAAAGGATCGTATGGGCACCTAGAGGGGGGGTGAATAGGTGTTACTTCAAATTTTCTTCTTTTTCAAATTAAGTTTTGACAATAAGGTAAATTCTCTAGATAATGCAACTCTGGTGAATTTACCTACATGACAATTATGCAAGAGCTACCACAACACAAAGTAGTAACGAGTAAGTAAGGTGCGGTAAAGGATAGAAGTAACCGAAAAGTGGACGCGGAGACACAAGGATTTGTTTCCCGTAGTTCCTTCCTTTTGAGGGGAAGTACGTCTACGTTTGGAGAGGGGGTGGTTTCAAACCTCCAACGCCACGAAAGGCCTCCCTTGTTCTCCGATGAATCTCACCCCAACGGGATCGATTCACCTTCCACTATATCGGCAACCTTCAAGGTGGAAGTCGGCACCGTTACAAGTTTGGGGCACACATCCACAACTTAATCGGAGGCTCCCAAATACAAGCAAGTTGTCAAAGCAATCAAATACAAGCTTGTAAGAACCAAAACAAGAACTAGGGTTTCCAAGAAAACTCTAGAGCAAAGGGGCCCTCAATGAAATGAGGGGGAAATGAAGATCTCTTTTGGTGAAGTAGTAGATCGGGGCCTCCTCCTTCGATTCCCCAAAGATCAAGGACTTTGGGTGGTGGGATGAGGAGATCTTGAAGATTTGGGTGGCTCCAATGGACTCCAATGGTGTTCTTTGACTTTAATGCACTAAGAAACTTGTCCCAAGGTAGGTGGATGGGTATTTATACCCCTCCACAAAATCTGGCCGTTGGAGCATTTATTGCAGCGGTAGTACCGGAAGTTCAAGCGGTACTACCGGAGAACTCTGGTACTACCGGACCTGGTATCGGACCACCCCTTTTTCAAACTTCATCAAGTCCTGCCCACAGCGTACTACTATTGCTTCTACCGAAAAGCGGTAGTACCGCCAGTGGCAACCGGTACTACCGGACATAGAGGAATCAGCAGCTTTCAGACGAAAAAACTCTCTATCACGCCCGGTAGTAAAATGCGGTACTACTGCATTTTGCTACCGGCGCAGACATAAGCTTTTTGAAACGTACAAAAAGTCTCTGCCCCGAGCGGTACCGCATTTTAGTACCGGAGCAGGCAGAAGCTTTTTGCAACGTACAAAAAGTCTCTGCCCCGAGCGGTACTACCGCATTTTAGTACCGGAGCAGGCAGAAGCTTTTGACAAGCTGTCAAAAAGCTTCTGTCGCACTAGGTACTAAAATGCGGTACTACCACTTTTTAGTACCTGGCGCGGCAGAGACTTTTTGACAGTTAGTCACAGGCTTCTGTCTGGTCCGGTAGCAAAAAGCGGTACTACCGCTTTTTGGTACCGCGCCAGGCAAACAGTTTTTGAATGTTTGCAGATATTTTTAATGTACCTGCGACACACTTAGAAAATCATTAGTCCGACATGTGTGTTGTTATCAAACACCAAAATCACTAGGGATAGCAAATACTCTTTCAATCTCCCCCTTTTTGGTGTTTGATGACAACACACATTTTGCAGGGAAATCTAGTGATGACAAGATGTAGATGGGGCTCCCCCTAGATATGTAGAAACAAGCCCCATACACTCTAACAAGCTACATGGGAGTAGAAGTCGCACATACCTTTTCTAAACAACATGTGATGACCAATATTGATTAGAAATGGGGAAGGTCATCACATAGGATGGATCCAAACAAGAATAGCCATATTACACACAAGATGGATCCATACGATAACCACATAGTCTTACCATACATAGCACAAATAGTTAGTTCACACATAGTAAGTCACACATAATAAGAGGCAAACAAATAAAGTTCACAAGCGAATAAAATCAAAGGCAAGAACGAGCTTGTGACTTTTCCCTCGCAAATCCCGCAACCTAATGTGCAACTTCTCCCCCTTTGGCATCAAGACGCCAAAAAGGGACAAGAGAAACACTAACGCCCCGGAGATCACTCATCATCATCATCATAAACAAAGTCTTCCCATGCATCATCATGAGGTGGAGGGGCACGGAAGGAGGAGGTGGCATCATCTTCCCAGTTGCTGTGCTTGGAGATCCATTGGTCTTCTGGGGTAATGTTGTTCTCGGAGCCCTTGGAAGTGGTCAAGCCTTGAGCCTCCATCATTTCCTTCTGGCGAGCACATGCCTTCTTGGCATAGACATGGGCCTCGTACATGCATTTATGATTGTCCACTTGGAAGCAGAAAATCTTCTTGAGTTTGGACTCAAACCTCTTGGCCCAAGATGGCTGAGCGGACTTGCGACGTGAGACCACAAAGGCAGCATCCTGCTGTGCATCAGCAGCATCACCTGATTCCTCCTCAACCGGGTTCCTATCCTCATCAACAATCTGACCATCCACATTGCGTGGTTTGAGATGGGTCTTGATCAACAGATTCTTGTGGCGGTGAGTGGCAAGACGAAGAGAAGGCAAGTCACGGGCAATCACAGGGCACTTGCTAATGATGAGAGCCATGATGTATGGAGCAAAAGGAGGCACCCTCCTCTGAAATGTGGCGCAGACCATTTCATTCCAAATAACATCCATCACATCCATAGGTAGGCCAGAGTCACGGTGATGATAGGTGGCCATCATAATATCTACCATGAAAGCATGTATCTCATCCACATTCCCAGCACGAGGGGCGACGGTCTCACGAAAGATGTGATGCAAGATGTCATATGTAGGGAGGAGCCCTTTGATATTTCCAGGGATTCCGCGCCCTCGGATGTACAGTGGGGCAAGCATATCTTTCTTCATGGGACGATCATTGGCGTGGCACCGAAAGCCAACGGGAATGTCCTTGCCATGGTCTTCGTACCCAAGGATAGCCCCAAACTCAGCCAATGTTGCTTGCTTGACAACACCCTCGGTCATCCAGGTGAGATTCCGAGTATCATTCTTGGCAAAGTGAACGGTTGCATAGAACTGAGCAATGAGCATTGGATCATAGTTGCACCGGAACTCAATAATGGGAAGCAAGCCAATGTTGGTGCAAATGTCAAGGGCCTCACCAAAGTAGTTCAGATTCTTCCTCACATGATTCATCTCGATCCATTTTTGAGGAACCACAATTTTGTCATCTTTCATGAGAATCTCATGGAACACCCGCTCCTGAAAATCTGTAAAGAAGAGGCTATTTTCTCGAGCATGAGAGCGAGCTGTCCCATATGGACTGACCACCCGCAGGGCATGAAATTCTGACTCAGACAAATCAGACAGCAGCTTTGGCCCAGATGGCCCGGAACTGTGGCTCTTGCAAGGACCGGAAGGAGGAGGAGGTGGAGGAGCTTTACCACGACCAGCACTTTGCTTGACCCCCCCCCCCCCCACCCCGACGACCACGAATTGTTGGAAATTTCATACGGGCACTAGGTTGATGCATGACCTCCTCTTCTGACTCGGTCTCTGATTCTAACTCATAGTCCTCGATCTCATAGTGAGCTTTGGAGCGCTTGCATGATCCCCGGGAACCCCCTGCACCTGTGAAAGAACGAGGGAGATAGCATAGGGGTAAGGGAACAAGAACCTGGGGCAAACAGAGGATGGAGCTTGGTGTTTTAAAAAAAAATTGCTGCCAGTACTGGGCGGTAGTACCGGACCTGCACTAGCGGTAGTACCACCAAGCGGTAGTACCGGAAAAAGATTCCCGGTACTACCGGCCCGCGACTATAGTGCATATCTGGACTAGAGATCCAAGTACGGGCAATAAATTTGTTGTAAAACACGATTTCCATCGGACCAAGTGATAGATCTGGTAAATAGCACAAGATACAACCTCAAGAATGCGAGTTTTAACCAAGAATCAAAGTTACCCTAGATTCAATGGAGAAAACAAGTGAGAAGATGAGGAGGGCGGTAGTACCGGTGTCCATGACGGTGGGGAAGAGAGAGGAGCCCGCAGGGAGGCAGGATCCGGTGTGAATCCGGGAGAAGGAGAGAAGGGCGGGGCTCCTCTGGCGTCCTCTTGCTCTGGTGGTGGCGCTGGTGAGGAGTGGAGACGAGGAATGAATGAGGCACCGAGGGGTGCCTCTCCCCCGTCTCCAGTCTTAACCGACACGCAGAAGCGGTAGTACCGGTTGCATGGGCGGTAGTACCACTATGCGGTAGTACCGGAGGTACCAACCGGTAGTACCGCACCTGGGAAGTTTCTAGGCAGGACCCTGGAAACAAAACCAGAGGCGGTAGTACCGCTAGCAACGTCCGGTAGTACCGTTTGGCGGTAGTACCGCATATGAGATCCGGTAGTACCGTGACCATCAGGACAGAGAGCCAAGATACATAAAAATGGAAGGTTCTTGTGCAGAGTAGATGAGTTTTGTTGGGGGATAAGAATGGCATGGGTTTAGAGAGTCACACTGATATGGGCCAATGCACTCAAAAAAAAGTACTAAAAACATATGGAGAGTCAAATGTGAGTGCACGACCAAAAGAACAACACCAACTAGAGGATGACAAACATGAGTAAGAGCCAATTCAAAGAGTGACAAACACGAGTAAGCACTTCAACCTCTCGATTGAGAGGGGCGGTGTCCTAGGCCACCATATTTGAGTATACTCGGCTTGGGACCACGAAGATATATCTTGGGTCCATTACCGAAACTCATCATTAAGCTCACATATCACAAAATGATATTAAGAGGAATGATTGTGTTTACTTTGCGCATAATGGGGGGAGGGATAGTCCAATCAATTAGGACCGCACTCCCCCTATGTCCATGCCTACACCTAAACCAAATATGGGTCGAGTATTAGGTGAGAATGCAAGATAATCAAGTCAAGCTCCTTGAATCTACGATATTTAGTTCATTCCTCAAATAGCAAAACCTTGCTTCATCAAGTGGCTTCGTGAAGATATCGGCAAGTTGATCTTTGGTAGAAACATAGGATAGATCAATATCACCTCGAGCAACATGATCTCTAATGAAGTGATGTCGAATCTCAATATGCTTTGTCCTTGTGTGATCCACCGGGTTGTATGCAATCTTGATGGCACTTTCATTGTCACATAGAAGAGGCACTGTGTCACAATGGACACTGTATTCCTTTAAAGTTTGCCTCATCCATAGCAATTGGGTGCAAGCACTAGCGGCAGCAACATACTCGGCTTCGCGGTGGAGAGAGATATACAATTTTTCTTCTTAGAAGACCAACATAACAAGGACCTACCAAGGAATTGGCATGCCCCGGATGTTGATTTTCTATCATCCTTGTCTCCCGCCCAATCCGAATCCGTGTATCCACAAAGAGCGAATGTTGAGCCTTGAGGGTACCAAAGACCATAAAATGGGGTATGAACTAAATATCGAAAGATTATCTTGACCTCCATTAAATGGCTTTCCTTAGGAGCCGCTTGATATCTTGCACACACACCTACACTTAACACAATATCGGGTCTAGATGCACAAAGGTAAAGCAAAGAACCAATCATAGACCGGTATACCTTTTGATCCACATCTTTACCATTTGGATTTTGTTCTAGATGAGTCTTTGTAGCCATGGGAGTTGGAGCTCCATTCAAATCTTGCATTTTGAATCTCTTGAGCATATCTTGAGTATACTTGGCTTGATTGAAGAATGTTCCTCTAACTTGCTTGATTCAAAGCCAAAAAATACTTTCAACTCCCCCATCAAAGACATCCGGAACCTACTAGTCATAAGCTTTGAGAATTCATCATTAAAAGCTTTGTTAGATGAGCCAAAGATAATATCATCAACATATATTTGGCATACAAAAATCTCCCCATTGACCCTCTTAGTAAAAAGAATGGGATCTATTTTCCCAACCTCAAAGCCACGGTCAAACAATAACTCTCTAAGGTGCTCATACCACGTGCGCGGGGCTTGCTTGAGCCCATAGAGCGCCTTATCAAGTTTGTAGACATGGTTTGGGAAGTTGGGGTCCTCAAATCCCGGGGGTTGCTTAACATATACCAATTCATTTAAAGGACCATAAAGGAATGAACTTTCTACATACATTTGTTGCAACTTAAAGTTATGATGTGCCGCATAAGCAAGAAGGATACGGATGGACTCAAGGCGAGCCACGGGTGCATAAGTCTCTCCATAATCAATGCCTTCAATTTGAGAATACCCTTGTGCAACCAATCTAGCCTTGTTCTTTACTATAATTCCATGCTCATCTTGCTTGTTCTTGAATATCCACTTTGTTCCAATAACATTGCGGCAATCCTTTGGCTTCTCAACTAACTTCCACACTTTGTTTCTCTCAAAGTTGTTTAGATCTTTGTGCATAGCTTCTAACCAATCCAAATCTTCAAGAGCTTCCCACACTTTCTTTGGTTCAATCATGGAGATGTGTGCTTGATGTTCACTGAACCTCTTCAATTGTGCTCTTGTGGAAATTCCTTTCCTTAGATCTCCAACAACATTTTGGAGGGTGTGGTCTCTTATTTCCAACATTCTTTCCTTTCGATCTTCGCGACGAGCGTGGATCTCTTCATTGTTTCTTGGAGGAGCCTCTTCATCATTTTGATCCTCGTCTTGACCATCAACTTGACCTTGATCATCATTGGATTCATCCTCTACATTGGGAGGCAAGGATTGACCTTGGTCTTGATCAAGTGCTCTTCTAGCATCAATTTGAGCTTGTCTCAAAACAGTTTGGATGGATCTTCCTTGACAAATTGACTTGGCACCACTTGACAAACCATCGAATGGACCAAGCTCCCTTTGACTAGAGTTCACACATTGATCACTATGTTGAGGGTCCACAACTTGTCTTTGGCTTGAGTCAATGTCCTCTTCGGTAGATGGAGAATGTTGAGGTTGTGAAGATGAGGGCTCCACTCAAGTGGAGCATAGTTCTTCTCGATCCGCCATAAGGGGTTCCTCAATGGGGCGGATATAACCCACACCCATTCTTCCTATGGCATCCTGAGGCATTTTATCATCTGCATCACAAGCATCAACACGCCCCCCTTGGGGACCATCATATTCTTCGAAGGTCACACTACAAGATTCTATGACGGCTCCGGAGAGCTTGTCATAGATTCTATAAGTGTGAGATTCGAGACCATAGCCAACAAAAATACCCTCTAAAGCTTTAGACGCGAATTTAGACAAACGAATACCTTTGATGAGATAGAAACACTTACAACCGAACACCCGGAAATAAGATATGTTGGGCTTGTTACCGGTAAGTATCTCATATGGAGTCTTGTTGATTTTCTTGCGAAGGTAGAGTCGGTTTGAAGCATGACAAGCGGTGGAGACGGCTTCGGCCCAAAAGTTATATGGAGATTTAAACTCCGCCAACATGGTCCTAGCCATCTCAATGAGAGTCCGATTCTTCCTTTCGGCCACACCATTTTGTTGAGGGGTGTATGCAGCGGAATACTGATGTTTAATCCCCTCATCACTAAGGAAATCATTCAAGGTGTAGTTCTTGAACTCGGTGCCATTGTCACTTCTTATAATCAATACGGGAACATTGTGTTGCCGTTGAACCAAGTTGATGAAGTCGATAAAAGTCCTTTGAGTTTCACTCTTCAACTTGAAGAAATAAACCCAAGAGTATCTTGAAAAGTCGTCAACAATCACCAAACAATATTTCTTCCCTCCAAGACTTGCATGAGATGGAGGACCAAATAGGTCCACATGAAGGAGTTCCAAGATCTTGTTAGACTTGATTTGGTTCGTGGGCTTGTGTGGAGCGTCATGCATCTTCCCTAGAACACATGCCCTGCAAACACGATCTTTGGCAAAGGAAACATTTTCTTTTAGTCCCACAATATGGCCCTCTTTATGGAGACTTTGCAAAGTTCCCATATTGACATGGGCTAGTCGGCGGTGCCATAGCCAACCCACATCGGCCTTTCCGTATAAGCAAATCGGACCTGCAGTGGCTTGCCCCGAAAAGTCCACCACATACAAGTCATTTTCGATGTACCCAACGAAAGCGACCTTGAGAGACTTGCTCCACATGAGGACCACAATATCATCATCAATAAATACGGCAAAGCCCATATTTCCAAGAGCGAGGACTGAAAGTAAATTGTATCCAAGAGTTTCAACAAGCATGACGTTCACGATTGTAATGTCGTAAGCCACCACTACCTTGTCAAAACCCATTACCTTAGACTTTGACTTGTCGGCATATGTGACGGTTATTTGATCACCATTTGGCACCAAGTCCTTGACAATAGACGAACTTCCGGTCATATGACTTGTGCAACCACTATCGATCACCCATTTTGACCCTCCGGAAGTATAAGTCTACAAAAGATCAAGCTAGTTTTTAGGTACCCATTTTTCAATGGGTCCTCTTTTGTTAGAAACAAGGGTCTTGGGAACCCAAATAGACCTGTAAGGTTCCCAACCTTTAAAAAGGTAGAGATCCCTGTGTTTACAATGCTAGTCCCTGGATCAATAGCTAGCATCCACAGTTAAGATGTAATATCAAGAAACAAAGGTCATAATACAACTTTATAACCAGGAATAAAATAATTCATTACATCTTACATAGCTCATTTGGCTATCACATTACATTGCAGCAGAATATCTATAAAGCATGGAGTCCTTCATCCTCAAAGTGCCACAGGCAATCATGTTGGTTGTAGACTTGTAATCATATTCAACACACTTCACTAACATCAAACAAACAAACCTGCAACATAATAAGTTGCAGCCACAAGGGTCAATACATTTGAATTGTATTGGCAAGTTTCACTACTATGTAGAAATAAGTGGATCCTATCATTACATGCATATTTGGCTAAGTGGGGTTTAGGCTCTTTTGCAGAAAGCAATATAGTTTTATCCTATATTTTCAAAATAGTTTTGATCTTTTGTCAAATCTTTCTGAACTCCTTGGAAACTCCAAGTGCTTCAAATCCCTTGTTGTCACCATCAAATTTTATTTTGAGAAATTGGAATGTCGAGATCTTCCATAGCTTCAGGCCTTAGTTGCTCAGGGTTGTCCATAACCGGGGACACGGCTAAGTACTTAGAATTTGATCTTCTGCAGAAGTTCTACACTTCACCCACATGACACAATCTCGTCTTGATGCCATCAGTGGCCGCTGGATAAGTACTCACCAAAATGGAGTACTGGCAGATCGAGAATGTGACAAAGTCTTTCCATAGGAGTCCTCCCAATACACAATGCTAGCTTGTCAACCAGGCACCAATGTAGGGATAAATTTCCCTTACACAATTCTAGTTAACCTGAAGTTGCCAATGCATGGGTCTTCCACTATGTAGTTGACTAAGCCAGAGCCCATTTAACATGTGGCTGTACACGGAAGCCACTGTACGAGAAACATGTTCAATCTCTAAGTCCTTGGGTGGTTTTCTTCTAGTGCACACACAAAAAGATAGCCATATAAACATGGTTCCCTTTGTTGCCACCTTGTCCAAAACTTGAGTATCCTTGTCCACCCAGGTGGTTCATTGAGTACTTGTTTTATTATATAAAACATATATCTTTTCAACTCTTCATATAATCATATCATGTATCTCATCCCAAATATATAGCAGGGCTAAGCATACTACAACTACCATGTTTTCACTAAGGAATATATAAGGGTATCCTATTAGGATTTAGCATAGCATAAAATATAGTAGTCCTTATCATGCATGTTACAAAAATCCACTAAGTGTAATGAAAATAGTAGGACATGGATGGTAGTGTCACTTGCCTTTTTAGTAGAGAATGTTGGTTCACTTCTTGATCTTGCTAATATCACACTCTTCTAACTTCACTACAATTCAATCAAACAAACACAATTTCAACTAGCATTCAAACCATTTCTCACACATAAAATAACAAAAACATGGTTATGCATGCAAGCATGCAAAAGATAGTTTTATTTGCAAAAGTGGTTTCTACTAGGCTCTAAACATTATAAAGTTCAAAGTGGTCATTTACTAAGGTGGTAAAACCATTTGCAAAAGGTTTTATCTCATAAACCATTTTTTTTAAATCAAATCCATATTTTATGTGGTTGAAAATGCTTTTAGCAAAGCAATATTCTTTAAATGGTTCACCAAATATATTTTAATTCTCAAAACTTGGTGTTTAAGGTCAAAAGGTTTGAATCAAAACATTTCCCAAAGGTTTCACTCAAAAATCATTTCTAAATCATAATCAACATTTTTATTTGACTAGAAATGAGATAATTCAATTATTTATTCCTTAACTACACAAAATACATTTTTAAATCCATAAGTTGGTTCCTATGGTCAGTAGGTTCACAACAATCCATTTTTCAAAGATTTCACATTAAAATTATATCTAGAACAATTTTTATATTCCAAATAAGCCTACACATGTGTCTGCAAATTCAACCAATTTTCCAGAAGCAAATCATTAAACAAAGTGCATGGTTGCAAAGTACTTGTTCTGCTGAATCCATTGATATAAAATTTGCAAAACTTGGACGTGTAGAACTAAAGTTATGAATTTTACAAGTTTGCAATTCAAATAGGTTCTATTTTCTGTTTTTAACAAAACCTTGTCCATGTGGCTCGATCTTATTGGCCGGTACCGCTTCGTGCGGATCATGCGCTGAGGATCATTGGATCTAATTTAAAATGCACGGCTCTGATGAAAACATGCCCTTTTGTTTAAATCTAATCCTAGCCGTAAGATCAAGATCTAACGGGCACTGTGCCTCTGACCATGGTTGGGCGGCGCTAGCGGCGGCTGGCGGCGGCGCACGCTCTGGCTGCGGCAGAGCCGGCGATACAGGACGCAATAGAGGTAACGTGGGTGCTCACCGTGCTCGCAGAGGGTTGGCGAAGCTCGAGGTGGCGTTGTCTTGGCGAGGGGCGCTCAGGAACGGAGGGGATTGCTCGTCGGAGACAGCGTCGGCGTCGGCCAGTTCTGTTTGTCGACGGGGGCGAGGCTGCAGGTCACCCTAAGGCAAGCGGAGCATACGGTTAGACGCCACTGTCCTGGGGATCTTGGGAGCATCAACAGGAGGGCTCGGGATGGTCGGAGCTTACCGGGGGAGTTCACCGGAGCAATGGCAGACGGCGGTGGCGCTCGGTTGATGACGAAACCGAGGCTGCGGGGCACGCACGGGCTAACTAGCTGCACTGGAAGATGCGCCAGGAGGTGGGGAGCAAGTCTGCGTGCAGTGGGAGGCGAGGGGCGGCTGCGGTTCGCCGGAATTGGCCGGGGACGCCGTCGGAGACAGAGGTGGTCGAGCTCAAAATTGGAGCAGCCTAGGGCAGTGGGGAGGCGATGTTTGGGGGGAGAGAGAGAGGAGGCGTGGGTGTTTATCTACGCGTGATCACAGCAAGGATAAACTCAGGCATTAACTCGAATTCATCGCCGCAATCAAAGGCAGCAACAGCGAGGGGGAACGGTCGCGACGAAGACGACGATGAGGTGGCGTGGGGTCCAACTGTCAGCGAGAGAAGGAATGGGGTGATGGGGTCCACTGGTCTGCGTCTGTGTGGGTGAGTTGCTCAGTGAAAAACGGTTCAGCGCGAGGTGAGTAGGTGGGCTAGTTGCTGGGCCTGCTGGGCTGGGTTTGCTGGGCTGCCACTTGTTTCATTTTTTTATTCTGAAATCTTTTTCTTTTTCCAATATGAATTTCTGTTTTGATTTTCAAACAAATAATTCAAACTCTAATTCAAATCAAACCACCACCAAACCTTGTATTGATTTTAATTCTGTTTAACAACATAATCCAAATTCCAAAATAAATTAATTTTATTCTTTTTGGATCTATTAAAAATAAAAAGACTTTAGTCTTTATTTCAAATAGGGTTTAATTTATTTTAAATCTCTATTTGAAATCTAAAATAATACCAAAATCATTTCAGTAGGTTTTATTTGAAAATATAAAACACTTGGAAATCTTATTTAAAATAAATTAACAAGTTTTAGTGTTTATTTAAAATGAAAAAGCCTTTACTTGAATAAAATTGGATATTAATAAATCGTTATTATTTTATTTAAATAAACCTTCACTCTTTTTATCAAATAGAAATATTTTATGTCAAAAGCTTGGCCAAGATTTAATTTGGCTCTATAAAATAATCCTTATTTATATTTTTACCTTTGATTTTGAAAACCATATCTTTTTATTAAGAGATCCAAAAATAGTGATTCCAACTATTATAATTTTTATTTATTAATTGTTTATCTTTTTAAATCCCTTTAGGATTTTATTTGATCAAAATAGGTTTTGATGTTTCCAATTGGAATCAAAAATTCTAACCCTAAAAATCAACAATTGTTTATTTTGTTTATTTATTTTTCATATTTCAAAATTTGGAAAATTTTGGGATGTGACAGGCTACCACCCTTAAAACAAATCTCGTCCCGAGATTTGGGAAGGCTAGGGTTATAAGTTGGCTTGAAGACAACTAGGGTACTACCACCCTTAAATGAAAGTCTCGTAGGGTTACATTGATGGTTCACTTGACTATGGTTCAACACTTAATATCCAGACAAGGAATCCTTATTTGACTCAACTGAGTTATCTAATTCCTGACATCCACTTCTTCTCTCTCTTCAGAGTTTCCATCCATGTCAATGTGGTTCACATGTCCTTTCTAGGTCACATTGGAGTCATCTCCATTGGCTCTTCTAGCATCATTTTTCTTTTTCTTCTCAGGACAGTCTGATGCATAGTGTCCAAGTTCCTTGCAATTATAGCACTGCAACTGGCTAATGTCTTTCTTCCTGAAAGTGCCATGTTGGTTCTGACCAAGGTGATCTCCATTGTCAGTATCATTTCCATTATTATCACTTCCATTGTTGTTGTGGTGATACTGATGTGGTTCAGAATCTTCATTGCTCTTTTTGAATGAATGCTTCTTTTTTGATGATCCTGAGTGATACTTGAGTTTATGCTTCCTCTTTCTGTTCTCAACTTGATTCATCTTGTTTTCCAAAATGGTGGCTTTGTCACAGAGTGATTGATAAGTTGGGACATAGGCAACAGCTAGCTGCAGGTTCAACTCATCATTAAGTCCTTCGAGGAATTTCTCCTTCCTCTTAGCATCTGTGTCAACTTCATCCGGTGCATATCGTGCCAGATTGTTGAATTCTTCAGTATACTCAGCCACACTGAGGTGACGTTGTTTCAGATTGTGAAACTCCTTTTTCTTCAAGTACATCACTCCAGGTGAGATGTGAGTTATACGGAAACCATCCTCAAAATTAGCCCAAGTTACATCTTCAAGGGGAGTGGTGATCTGAAAGTTGTCCCACCATGTTGCTGCTGGTCCTTCAAGCAGAAATGCTGCAAACCTAACTTTTTCTTCATCGGTGCAGCTAACAGTCACTAAGTCCTTATTCACCGAACGTAACCAATCATCGGCTACCATTGGGTCAGTTGTTCCAGAGAACCTTGCAGGCCTTAGCTTCAGAAACTTGGTGAGCATATCATGTGTTGGAGGATTATTCTGATTGTTATTGTTGTTGTTGTTCTGATTCTGTATGAACATGGTCATCTCATGCATCAGTTGTGTCTGAGCTGTCATCATCTGCTGCATCTCAGGAGTGATGCTGTTATTGTTGTTTTGGTTGGGGTTGGCACGACGGGGAGGCATATGTTAGTTTGATAGGGATAAGTAATGATGGATAGGTTTTTAAGAAGTTCTAACACACAACTCAAAACATCCAAGTTCAATCAAACAATCAATCAATCAACAAATAACTATCCACTTAACAACTTATGAGCTTAACTCATGAGTTGAAGGGAACAACAAGTTTTTCTTGAAATAATCAACTTAGTATAGTCATACCTCATAGGTCAATATGATCCATACTCTAACTTGATATCAATATCTTTGGTAGGCAGTCTAATGTCTCTTGGTTCTCACTTGTAGTCTTTAGTGATGTCTAGGTTGAAATCTTTGGTGGAACTAAAGTTGAAGTCATTGGTCATGGTGAAGGCTTTGTCCATCAAGTTGAAAAGGAAGAGATGTAGAATCAAAACCAAAAGGTTGAGGAAAGAGTTTACAAGATTGCTTGTAAATAAGTTTTGGAACAAAAACAACTCCTATTTTTCTAAGGGGTTTTGTCCAATCCTAGGGTTACAATCCTACAGGCAACACCGTGCTCTGATACCATATGTAAGGTTCCCAACCTTTAATAAGGTAGAGATCCCTGTGTTTACAATGCTAGTCCCTTGATCAATAGCTAGCATCGACAGTTAAGATATAATATCAAGAAACAAAGGTCATAATACAACTTTATAACCAGGAATAAAATAATTCATTACATCTTACATAGCTCATTTGGCTATCACAATACATTGCAGCAGAATATCTATAAAGCATGGAGTCCTTCATCTTCAAAGTGCCACAGGCAATCATGTTGGTTGTAGACTTGTAATCCTATTCAACACACTTCACTAACATCAAACAAACCTACAACGTAATAAGTTGCAACCACAAGGGTCAATACATTTGAATTGTATTGGCAAGTTTCACTACTATGTAGAAATAAGTGGATCCTATCATTACATGCATATTTGGCTAAGTGGGGTTTAGGCTCTTTTGCAGAAAGCAATATAGTTTTATCCTATCTTTTCAAAATAGTTTTGATCTTTTGTCAAATCTTTCTGAACTCCTTGGAAACTCCAAGTGCTTCAAATCCCTTGTTGTCACCATCAAATTTTACTTTGAGAAATTGGAATGTCGAGATCTTCCATAGCTTCAGGCCTTAGTTGCTCGGGGTTGTCCATAACCGGGGACATGGCTAAGTACTTAGAATTTGATCTTCTGCAGAAGTTATACACTTTACCCACATGACACAATCTCGTCTTGATGCCACCAGTGGCCGCTGGATAAGTACTCACCAAAATGGAGTACTGGCAGATCGAGAATGTGACAAAGTCTTTCCATAGGAGTCCTCCCAATACACAATGCTAGCTTGTCAACCAGGCACCAATGTAGGGATAAATTTCCCTTACACAATTCTAGTTAACCTGAAGTTGCCAATGCATGGGTCTTCCACTATGTAGTTGACTAAGCCAGAGCCCATTTAACATGTGGCTGTACACGGAAGCCACTGTACGAGAAACATGTTCAATCTCTAAGTCCTTGGGTGGTTTTCTTCTAGTGCACACACAAAAAGATAGCCATATAAACATGGTTCCCTTTGTTGCCACCTTGTCCAAAACTTGAGTATCCTTGTCCACCCAGGTGGTTCATTGAGTACTTGTTTTATTATATAAAACATATATCTTTTCAACTCTTCATATAATCATATCATGTATCTCATCCCAAATATATAGCAGGGCTAAGCATACTACAACTACCATGTTTTCACTAAGGAATATATAAGGGTATCCTATTAGGATTTAGCATAGCATAAAATATAGTAGTCCTTATCATGCATGTTACAAAAATCCACTAAGTGTAATGAAAATAGTAGGACATGGATGGTAGTGTCACTTGCCTTTTTAGTAGAGAATGTTGGTTCACTTCTTGATCTTTCTAATATCACACTCTTCTAACTTCACTACAATTCAATCAAACAAACACAATTTCAACTAGCATTCAAACCATTTCTCACACATAAAATAACAAAAACATGGTTATGCATGCAAGCATGCAAAAGATAGTTTTATTTGCAAAAGTGGTTTCTACTAGGCTCTAAACATTATAAAGTTCAAAGTGGTCATTTACTAAGGTGGTAAAACCATTTGCAAAAGGTTTTATCTCATAAACCATTTTTTTAAATCAAATCCATATTTTATGTGGTTGAAAATGCTTTTAGCAAAGCAATATTCTTTAAATGGTTCACCAAATATATTTTAATTCTCAAAACTTGGTGTTTAAGGTCAGAAGGTTTGAATCAAAACATTTCCCAAAGGTTTCACTCAAAAATCATTTCTAAATCATAATCAACATTTTTATTTGACTAGAAATGTGTTAATTCAATTATTTATTCCTTAACTACACAAAATACATTTTTAAATGCATAAGTTGGTTCCTATGGTCAGTAGGTTCACAAAAATCCATTTTGCAAAGATTTCACATTAAAATTATATCTAGAACAATTTTTATATTCAAAATAAGCCTACACATGTTTCTGCAAATTCAACCAATTTTCCAGAAGCAAATCATTAGACAAAGTGCATGGTTGCAAAGTACTTGTTCTTCTGAATCCATTGATATAAAATTTACAAAATTTGGACGTGTAGAACTAAAGTTATGAATTTTACAAGTTTGCAATTCAAATAGGTTCTATTTTCTGTTTTTAACAAAACCTTGTCCACGTGGCTCGATCTTATTGGCCGGTACCGCTTCGTGCGGATCACGCACTGAGGATCGTTGGATCTAATTTAAAACGCACGGCTCTGATGAAAACATACCCTTTCGTTTAAATCTGATCCTAGCCATAAGATCAAGATCTAACGGGCACTGTGCCTCTGACCATGGTTGGGCGGCGCTAGCGGCGGCTGGCGGCGGCGCACGCTCTGGCTGCGGCGGAGCCGGCGATACATGTAAAGGGTCCCAACCTTTAATAAGGTAGAGTCCCCTGTGTTTACAATGCTAGTCCCTGGATCAATAGCTAGCATCCACAGTTAAGATGTAATATCAAGAAACAAAGGTCATAATACAACTTTATAACCAGGAATAACATAATGTTATTACATCTTACATAGCTCATTTGGCTATTATATTACATTGCAGCAGAATATCTATAAGCATGGGTCCTTCATCTTCAAAGTGCCACAGGCAGACATGTTGGTTGTAGACTTTGTAATCCTAATCAACACACTTCACTAAATCAAACAAACCTGCAACACAACAAGTTACAGCCACAAGGGTCAATCCATTTGAATTGTATTGGCAAGTGATACTATGGTAGTATGGTGGAGTCTATCATCTATATGCATTTGGCTAAGTGGAGTTGAGGCTTGCATTGCTCAAAATAGATTTTTCCTTAACATTTGAAAACACTAAGTTTTTGCTTGACAAAAATCATTTTTCTCAATCAAAGATTGAAGATCCTTTAACCCTTGTTCAACCACAAGTTTTTAACTTAGAAATTTGAATGATGAGATTCTTGATTGCTTCCATGTCTTGATGCTCAAACTGTCCTTTACCAGGGACATGGCTAAGTACTTATGGCTAAGTTCCAACCTATCAAACTCTACCACCAACTGTCCATATGGCTAAGTTCTTGCAACCTATATGATCCAGGCAGAGCCCATAATGCCAAGTGGCTGCACTTGAAGCTTCTCAACATTTGACATCTCAAATCTCTTTGTTCCTGGGTGGCCATCCACAAGTGAGATACACAAGGTCAACCATAAACATGGGCCTTGTGAACCACTCAACCAAAAACCACCAAGCAATTACCATTCCACCCAGGTGATTCATTAACTTGGTTGTTTTATTAAACAAAAACACAAGTCCTCAGACTTAGAAATTTTCCCATAGTATGAATATATATTCCACCCTTGTTTTCTATTAGCTAAGCTAAGCATGATAGTAATAGGAATCTTAACTTAGGAAGATTTCTACTAAGGTTTCATCTACTAGGTTTTCCTATAGCAAGGTTTATACTTAGCAAAATTTCATGCAAGTTTTACTTAGAAAAATCACTAATGCATAGTGAAAGTAATGGGACAAAAGTATGAAGCATCACTTGCCTTTTTGGTAGAGGGTATAAGTTCACTCCTTTTCCTTGCAACAATCACACTCTTCAAGTCACTACAATTCAATCAAGCAAGGCACATACTCAATCTACCAATCAAGCAAAACAACACATAAAATCATAGAACCAAGATAATGCATGTAAGCATGCCAAGCTTTGTTTTGTTTGGAAAAGTGGTTCCTAATGGGACATAGACATTTGAAAACACCTATTGGTCATTTTGTAAAGTGGCAAAGTCATTTGCAAGAGGTTTCACTTCCTAAACCATTTTCAAAACAAGTATCATTTTATGTGGTGTAGAAATACTTTTACTAAGGCATTAATCTATAGGGTTCACTAAATATGTTTTCAAACCATAAAACTTGGTGTTTGGGGTCAGAGAGTTTAAAACAAAACATTTCCCAAAGGTTTTCTTCCAAAACCATTTTTAATAAATAAACTATATTTTTATTTGACTAGAAATGGTTTTAAATCAAAGAATCATTCTTTTGTTTCACCAAATAAATTTTTGAAACCACAAAGTGTTTCCTATGGTCAGTAGGTTCAAATCACACCATTTGCCAAAGATTTTATCCCCAAAATCAGTTTTGAACAATTTTTCTAATCTAAACAAGCATACAAATGTTTCTGCAAAAACAAACCATTTAACAGAAACTTTTTACTAAACAAATGGCATGGTTGGCTAGGGCTTGTTCCACTGATTCCATTGATATGAAGTTTGCAAATTTTGGACATGTAGAACTAAAGTTATGCAATTTACAAATTTGATCATCTAATAGATCAAATTCTGTTTTTAAAACAAACACTGGACACGTGGGCTGTTCTGATTCGTCGAAAACGGTTCATGCGGATCGACTAACACAGACCGTAGGATTTAAGTGAAATCATACGGCTCAGAAGCGTGCGTACCCATTCGCTTACTTTCTATCCTAATCGTCAGATTCAAATCCAACGGTCCCAACTACTCTGACCAATACTCAGCGGCGCTGGCGGCGGCGCTCTGGCGGCAGCGCTCAGGCGAGGTCGTCGCCGATGATACAGGACGCAAGGGAGAGGAGGAGAAGGCTCACCGTGTTCGCCGAAGCTTGGGGAAGCTCAAGGAGGTACTGGCTGGCGAAGGGGCGCACGGAGGTGAGAGTAATGGCTCGCCAGAGTTGCTCCTGGCGTCGGGTGCGTTCAGGCGTCGCTGGGGATGTTGCTATAGAGCACGGGAGAGGAAACAAAGGTTGCGGTTAGCTTCGTACGCGGTTCACTGACAAGCGAGCATCAACGGGAGGAAAGGGGGTGGTTAGATTCTACCTAGAGGCCTCGCCGGAATAGCAAACAGACGATGGCGGCGCTTGGAGTCATCGCTGTCGAGGTTCAGGGACGCGCACGAGTGAGCTGCGGATGCAGAAAGATGCGCCAGGTCCTGGGGAACTTGTGAGTGTGATCGAGGAGGTGAGGGGCGGTGAATATTGGCCGGAATCGTCGCCGGAGTGTCTTCTGACAGCGGGTGGTGTGGCGAGGAATTGGGCGGCCTGGGGGCGTGTTGAGGTAGGGCGACAGAGGGGAACCAGAGAGGAGAGGGAGACGCTTTATCGTGCGTGGTCGCAGGGCGGGGTTATTGCGCCACTAATCGAGAATTAAGCTCGCGAATTCAACGCAGAAATAGGAGAGAGGGGGAGGAGGAACTGGTCGCGCGGTTGAAGACAGGTGAGCTGGCGGTGGGGTCTACCTGGCAGTGAGGGAGTGAGAGGGAAAGGGGGGCCACCGGTCAGTTGCTCTGCGGGTGCGGTTTTAAGTGAAAAACGCTTCGCGCGTGGGGAAGAGCTGGTGGGTTGGACTGGGCTTTGCTGGGCTGGGTTTGTTTATATATTTTTTCTTCCTGATTGCTTATTCCTTTTCTAAATCTATTTTCTGTTTTGAATTTCAACAACCAATTCAATCAACAAAACAAACATTCAATTCCATTCAAAAACACTTCCAAACTTGTAATGAGTTTTGGTTCTGTTTAACAACATAAACCAAATCCCAAATAAAAATATTAATTTTATTCTTTTAGGATCTATTTAATAATTAAATAAAATAGACCTTAATTATTAATTCAAATAGGTTTTGATTTATTTAATAAAATATCCATTTGAAATCCAAATATTATCAAAACCAAATCAGTAGGTTTTATTTGAATATATAAGATATTTGGAAAACTTGTTTAAAATAAGATAACATTTTTATTTTAGGGTCCATTAATAATTAAATAAAATGGACCTTAGTTATTAAATCAAATAGGATTTGTTTTATTAAAATCTTTATTTTGAAATCTAAAATAACACCAAAACACTTCAGTAGGTTTCATTTGAGAATATAAAATACTTGGAAAACTTATTTAAAATAAATAAGTTTTAGTGTTTATTTAAAATGGGAAAAGCCTTTGCTTAAGTAAAATTGGATATTAAATCCTTATTATTTTATTTAAATAAACCTTTACTATTTTTATCAAAACAAAACATTTTATTTCAAAAACTTGACCAAGGTTTATTTTGGCTCCATAAAATAATCCTTATTTATGAATCTACCTTTTCTTTTGAAAACCAAATCTTTTATTAAAAGATCCAAAAATAGTAATTTTAAATATTTTGAAGTTTATTGTTTATTTAACTTTTTAAATCCCTTTAGGATTTTATTTGATCCAAATAGGTTTTGAAAGTTTCCAATTGGATTCAAAAAGTTTCTTCTCACCCTGAAAATCAACAAAGTTTTATTTTATTCATTTATTTTTCACATTACAAGATTTGGAAAATCTTGGGATGTGACAATATAGGACGCAAGAGAGGTAACAGGGGTGCTCACCGTGCTCGCAGAGGGTTGGCGAAGCTCGAGGTGGCGTTAGCTTGGCGAGGGGCGCTCAGGAACGGAGGGGATTGCTCGTCGGAGACGGCGTCGGCGTCGGGAAGTTCTGTTTGACGACGGGGGCGAGGTTGCAGGTCACCCTAAGGCAAGCGGAGCATACGGTTAGACGCGTACTATCCTGGGGATCTTGGGAGCATCAACAGGAGGGCTCGGGATGGTCGGAGCTTACCGGGGGAGTTCACCGGAGCAATGGCAGACGGCGGTGGCGCTCGGTTGATGACGAAGCCGAGGCTGCGGGGCACGCGCGGGCTAACTAGCTACACTGGAAGATGCTCCAGGAGGTGGGGAGCAAGTCTGCGTGCAGTGGGAGGCGAGGGGCGGCTGCGGTTCGCCGGAATTGGCCTGGGACGCCGTCGGAGATAGAGGTGGTCGAGCTCAAAATTGGAGCAGCCTAGGGCAGTGGGGAGGCGATGTTTGGGGGAAAGAGAGAGGAGGCGTGGGCGTTTATCTACGCGTGATCACAGCGAGGATAAACTCAGGCATTAACTCGAATTCATCGTCGCAATCAAAGGTAGCAACGGCGAGGGGGAACGGTCGCGACGAAGACGACGATGAGGTGGCGTGGGGTCCAACTGTCAGCGAGAGAAGGAATGGGGTGATGGGGTCCACTGGTCTGCGTCTGTGTGGGTGAGTTGCTCAGTGAAAAACGGTTCAACGCGAGGTGAGTAGGTGGGCTAGTTGCTGGGCCTGCTGGGCTGGGTTTGCTGGGCTACCACTTGTTTCATTTTTTTTATTCTGAAAGCTTTTTCTTTTTCCAATATGAATTTCTGTTTTGATTTTCAAACAAATAATTCAAACTCTAATTCAAATCAAACCACCACCAAACCTTGTATTGATTTTAATTATGTTTAACAACATAATCCAATGTCCAAAATAAATTAATTTTTATTCTTTTTGGATCTATTAAAAATAAAAAGACTTTAGTCTTTATTTCAAATAGGGTTTAATTTATTTTAAATCTCTATTTGAAATCTAAAATAATACCAAAATCATTTCAGTAGGTTTTATTTGAAAATATAAAACACTTGGAAATCTTATTTAAAATAAATTAACAAGTTTTAGTGTTTATTTAAAATGAAAAAGCCTTTACTTAAATAAAATTGGATATTAATAAATCCTTATTATTTTATTTAAATAAACCTTCACTCTTTTTATGAAATAGAAATATTTTATTTCAAAAGCTTGGCCAAGATTTAATTTGGCTCTATAAAATAATCCTTATTTATATTTTTACCTTTGATTTTGAAAACCATATCTTTTTATTAAGAGATCCAAAAATAGTGATTCCAACTATTATAGTTTTTATTTATTAATTGTTTATCTTTTTAAATCCCTTTAGGATTTTATTTGATCAAAATAGGTTTTGATGTTTCCAATTGGAATCAAAAAGTTTCTTCTCACCCTAAAAATCAACAATTGTTTATTTTGTTTATTTATTTTTTACATTTCAAAATTTGGAAAGAGTGAAGGTTTATTTAAATAAAATAATAAGGATTTAACACAATATAACCATCTAAGGACCAACATATTGTGCATACACATCACCATAGTAATCACGCATTAGAACATAGTGAGGGTTAGCACTACCCGCAAAGTCATCATGTGACATAGTTTTAACACTTGTGGTCTTACTTTCCACAATGGTCTTGTTGGTCTCTTGTGCGGGCTTGTCCTTCTTCTTATTGTTCTTCTTCTTGGTTTTGGAGACAAAACCAATGCCCCCTTTATCACCACTACGCCTTTGTTTGCTCAAAAGATCATCAATGGACTTGTTGCCTTGTGGAAATGTGGCCTTAGCAAGCTCCCCCTTCAACCTAGCATTCTCTTCAAGAATAGTTGTGCTACTAGATGGAATGAAGTTACTAGGTGAAGGAATATTGGCCAATTGAGTTTGAAGCGTTTCATGGGACTTTGTGAGTGACAAGAGTTCACTCTCCAAGGCCTTATGGGCCTTGTTAAGCAAGCTAAAGTCCTCGGCAAGTTTTTCATGAACCACACCAAACTCAATCTTCTCCTTTTTAGCTCTTTTATATTTAGCAATAGCATGATCACGCTCTTTGATGAGTTTGTTAACAATAATGTCATTGGCCTCATCAAGCCCTTCAAGTTTTAATTCAAGTGACAACCTAGTTTCTTGTTCTTCTTCTAGAGCATTGTTTAGAGCCTCTAGCTCTATCATATGTTCATGCCCAAGTTTGCATCTTACATCTAGAAGTTCTTGAGTATGTGAGAGTTGATCTAAGATGTTTCCAAAATGTAGCTTAGCATCACCTTCTAGGTTAGTCATAAACTCATCAAAGGCAATTAATTCCTTTTTAACATCAAGAGACATCTCATCATCAATTTCATCATTATCTATGTGGGTAGAGCGGGATGATGAGGATACCTCCGTTCCTCTTGCCATAAGGCAAGTGACGTTCTTGGTGGAAGAGTTCTCATTTGGAGAATCGAAGAGCGAAAATGTCGGAGTAGAGGTGGTGGCAAGAGCAGCCACAGCATGAGAAGTTTCCTCTTCGTCATCTTCATCATCTTCATTGTCGGAGGAGTACTCTTCATGAGTGATCAAGACAATTTCTCCCAGCTTCTTGTTGATTGGATTATTTTGTATGAAAGGTTTCTTGTACGGTCCCTTGAGAGTCTTCTTCAACACAAGCTTTCCACCATGATCTTATCTCTTCTCATAGGGGCAACTAGCCACAAAGTGGTAGCGGTCACCACAATTGAAGCAAGTTCTCAACCTTGTGGTATTCTCTCTTTTCCCATTTGGATTGCTTCTCCGTTCCATTTCCATCTTGGCCTTGGCGGGGTTCTTCCAAAAGTTCTTTGCATAGAAAGCCATATATTGACCATGAGCAATCTTGACTTCATCGGGATGGTCCATGGATAGCCCTTCATCACTATCATCTTCATCCCCATGGTCCACAACTTTGGCCTTCAAAGCAACATTGACAACATTGCTCATACCAAGGGCACGAGCACGGGCATCTTTGTCATTCTTGGCGGCAACCTTCAAAGCAGCCATCTCTTGCATAACTTCATTTGAGGTCATGAGATGGTAGTTGTGTCTTCCTTGTAGGCTCTTCAAGTCGGTGGGCTCAAAGGGCATGAGTGCACTCACATATTTCCTTTTTATCCATGCATCATCTACATGTGATGCACCCACATTCCTAAAAGCAGTGGCGGTGGTCTTGAGCCTTCGGTACATGTCTTCGTGATCTTCACCTTCTTTCATGTAGAAGCCTTCGTCTTCATTGCTTAGAGCATCATATCGGTTCCTCCTCATACTCTCATTTCCAATAAACAACACAGTGAGAGCATCCCAAGCTTCCTTGGCAATGCTAAAGTGCTCAATGTGTGGGTAATCCTTTGTTCCCAATCCTTGTTGAATCATATGCAAAGCAGTGGCATTGAGTTGACTATTGACAACCTCTCTTCTTGTCAAGTTGTTTGGATCCCCAATAAAGATTCCATGCTCGATGATGTTCCATAGTTCAATGCAAGAGCTGCGCATATGAGTTCTCATTAGTGATTGCTATTGAGCAAAAGTAGCAGACTCTTCTAGCTTAGGTGGGTCACCTCTATTGTACACATGAGGGTGAGGGATGGGAGGATCGGGAGAGTACCAAGAATCACGGTGCTCACCCTTCCCCCCATCAAGTCGTGTGGAGGAATTAGCGTTGTCTAGTTTGTCCCCTACCACCATACCCTCGGGGGATACCGGAGTATTCCCTTTAGGTACAACGCATGGTAGATCCTCTTGAGGAGATGGGGGTGATGATCCTTCTTTGTCTTTAAGAAGTTTCTCAAGCATCTTCTTGACTTCGTTGACCAAGGAAGAGCTCAATCTTGTTTCCAAGTTTCTGAGATCTTCCATGGTAACCGGGGTCGACTCACTACCACCATCCCCTTCTTGGCTACCCATATTCTCTTAGGCGGTAAAGCCCAAATAAAGAGCCTAGGCTCTGATACCAATTGAAAGGATCGTATGGGCACCTAGAGGGGGGGTGAATAGGTGCTACTTCAAATTTTCTTCTTTTTCAAATTAAGGTTTGACAATAAGGTAAATTCTCTAGATAATGCAACTATAGTGAATTTACCTATATGATAATTATGCAAGAGCTAACACAACACAAAGTAGTAACGAGTAAGTAAGGTGCAGTAAAGGATAGAAGTAACGGAAAAGTGGACGCGGAGACACAAGGATTTGTTTCCCGTAGTTCCTTCCTTTTGAGGGGAAGTACTTCTACGTTTGGAGAGGGGGTGGTTTCAAACCACCAACGCCACGAAAGGCCTCCCTTGTTCTCCGATGAATCTCACCCCAACGGGATCGATTCACCTTCCACTATATCGGCAACCTTCAAGGTGGAAGCCGGCACCGTTACAAGTTTGGGGCACACATCCACAACTTAATCGGAGGCTCCCAAATACAAGCAAGCTGTCAAAGCAATCAAAGACAAGCTTGTAAGAACCAAAGCAAGAACTAGGGTTTCCAAGAAAACTCTAGAGCAAAGGGGCCCTCAATGAAATGAGGGGGAAATGAAGATCTCTTTTGGTGAAGTAGTAGATCGGGGCCTCCTCCTTCGATTCCCCAAAGATCAAGGACTTTGGGTGGTGGGATGAGGAGATCTTGAAGATTTGGGTGGCTCCAATGGACTCCAATGGTGTTCTTTGACTTTAATGCACTAAGCAACTTGTCCCAAGGTAGGTGGAGGGGTATTTATACCCCTCCACAAAATCTGGCCGTTGGAGCATTTATTGCAGCGGTAGTACCGGAAGTTCAAGCGGTACTACCGGAGAACTCCAGTACTACCGGACCTGATACCGGACCACCCCTTTTTCAAACTTCATCAAGTCCTGCCCATAGCGGTACTACTATTTCTGCTACTGGAAAGCGGTAGTACCGCCAGTGGCAACCGGTACTACCGGACATAGAGGAATCAGCAGCTTTCAGATGAAAAAACTCTCTGTCACGCCCGGTAGTAAAATGCGGTACTACCGCATTTTGCTACCGGCGCAGACAGAAGCTTTTTGAAACGTACAAAAAGTCTCTGCCCCGAGCGGTACTAAAATGCGATACTACCGCATTTTAGTACCAGAGCAGGCAGAAGCTTTTTGCAACGTACAAAAAGTCTCTGCCCCGAGCAGTACTAAAATGCGGTACTACCGCATTTTAGTACCGGAGCAGGCAGAAGCTTTTGACAAGCTGTCAAAAAGCTTCTGTCGCACTAGGTACTAAAATGCGGTACTACCGCTTTTTAGTACCTGGCGCGGCAGAGACTTTTTGACAGTTAGTCACAGGCTTCTGTCTGGTCCGGTAGCAAAAAGCGGTACTACCGCTTTTTGGTACCGCGCCAGGCAGACAGTTTTTGAATGTTTGCAGATCTTTTTAATGTACCTGCGACACACTTAGCAAATCATTAGTCCGACATGTGTGTTGTTATCAAACACCAAAATCACTAGGGATAGCAAATGCTCTTTCACTTACTATTAGAACTTCATCTTTCATGCTCATGTTTAGAGTTATTTGATCCCATCTTTCAATGCTTTCAAATGGTTTGATCTTGATTTTGATGGTGCATGTAACCTCAAAAATTATTCTTTTTATCACTTGCCTACTCGAGGACGAGCAGGAGTTAAGCTTGGGGATGCTTGATACGTTGGAAACATATCTATAACTTATGATGTTCCATGCTTGTTTAGTATCTACTTTGCTTTGCTTTGTCTACACTTTGAGGTGTTTTTATATGTTTTCTGGTACTAACCTATTAACAAGATGCCACAGTGCTAGTTGCCTGTTTTCTTCTGTTTTTGGTTCCAGAAAGGCAGAAAATCAATATTCTCGGAATTGGATGGGACAAAAGCCAAAGTCAATATTTTACCGTGGGGAACACAGAGCCAGAGTACGAGATGGGGTGTGACCAGCCTGGCCGCCCCCTGCCTCGCCTCTTCGCCTATAAAGACCCCCCCGATGCCAAAACCCTAAGTACCCGATCAATATTCCACAAAACCGTCTGTAGCCGCCGCCACCATCGTCCCTATATCAGCGGGATCTAAAGCTCTTCCCGGCACCCTGCAGGAGGGGAGATCATCTCGGATGCCCTCTTCTTCATCATGCCAGCCTCCGATATGAAGTGTGAGTAGTTCCACCTTGAACTACGGGTCCATGTTGTAGCTAGATGGTTGTATCTCCTCCTTTGTGCTACCATGTTTAGATCTTGTGAGCTCCGTTCATGATCAAGATCATCTATTTGTAATCATGCATGTTGTGTTTGCGGGGATCCGATGGATATTGAGATTACTATGTCAGATTGATTAATGGTTTTGTCTTATTGATTCTATCATGTCTGTGTTGTTTGTGATCTTGCATGCTCTACGTTTCTAGTAGCTATTTGGCCAAGTAGATGCTAGTGACTCCAAGAGGGGGTATTTATGCTCGATAGTGGGTTCATGCCTCTATTTAATCTAAGGGAAGTGACATAAATCTCTAAGGTTGTAGATGTGTTGTTTCCACTAGGGAGAAAACAACGATCCCTTGTTCATGGAACAAGTGGATTGTTTACCTTACACACTTTGCTTAAAGAAGTTATCTGTTGCTTGCAACTTAATACTGGAGGGGGTTCAGATGATAACCTGAAGGTGGATTTCTAGTCATAGATGCAGTTGGATGGCAGTCTATGTATCTTGTTGTATTGCCCAATCGAATCTCATAAGATCATGAATGTCTAGTATTGCATTGTTATGCCTTGCTCGGTACTGTCAATTGCCCCATTGTAATTTGTTTACCCAGCATGCCATGTTTTTTTTATCTAAGGAGAACACCTCTAGTGAACTATGGACCCCAGTCCATGAAGGGTTTCGCAGCATAGTAGATCAAAAAATTTCTACGGATGCGACCAAGAAAGCCAAGATCTAATCTAGGAGATGCAATCAACGAGAGAGATTGATGAGATCTTCATACCCTTGAAGAAATCGCACAGCAGAAACATTCAACAGAACGTGGTTGATGTAGTCGTACTCGCCGTCTCCTCCTCACGATCCGATCCGATCCTACGCCACAAGTGACGACGCCTCCGAGAGATGCACACGTACGGTGCAGCGATGTCTCCTCCTTCCTTGGTCCAGCAAGTATGGTGGAGAGATAGATTGGATCTGCAGCACGACGGCGTGGTGCTTATGGTGGAGAATTTCTGCAGCAGGGCTTCGCCTACGCGCAGTCGGGAGAGAGAGAGAGAGAGAGAGAGAGGAGAGAGAGAGAGAGAGAGAGAGAGAGAGAGAGAGAGAGAGAGAGAGAGAGAGAGAGAGAGAGAGAGAGAGAGAGAGAGGAAGGGTAGCAGTTGGCGGCTAGGGTTGGAGGAGTGGGGGGAGGCTGCGCCCCTGCCCTCTTTATATAGGGGGCTGGTCGGCCCCTCCTTGGACCCTCCTCCAAGCCCTAGGGTGGCAGCGCCAAGGGTGGAGTGGGGAGCAAGTCTTCCCCCCCTCCTTCTAGAAGGCTCCCCTAGGGTTTCCCTAGGGCTGGCCGGATGGGCCTTGGGGGCCTTGTGCCCCTGGCCCAAAGTGGCCAGGGCACTTCCCCTTAGGCCCACGCAGGCCTCCGACATGTGGGACCACGTTGGTCCCACTCGGAAGCTTCTAGAACCTTCCGGTACAATACCGATAAACTCCGAAACGATTCCGGAATCCAAAAACTGCTTTCCTTTATATGAATCTTATTCTCCGTACCATTCTGGAATCTCTCGTGATGTCCTGGGTCTCATCCGAGACTCCGAACAAAAACTCATAAACCAATCATCCATTCTATCCTAGCGTCGATGCATGTTAAGTGTGTGACCCTACGGGTTCGAGAATATGCAGACATGATCTTCTATCAATAATCAACAGCGGTATCTGGAAACCCATATTGACTCCCACATATTCAACGATGATCATATCGATGAACCACGATGCCAGGATTCAACTAATCCCATATATGTATTCCCTTCATCACGCGATATTTTACTTGCCCGAGATTCGATCGTTGGTATCGGCATACCTAGTTCAATCTCGTTCACAGCAAGTACTTTACTCGTTCTGTAATCCGATACCACTTTGTGATTAACTCCTTAACCACGTGCTTGCAAGCGGTGTTGATATCGATTACCGAGTGGGCCCGAAGTATATCTCTCCGACTCGGGAGGGACAAATTCCATCTCGATACATACAACCCAACAAGTACTTTCTGATCACCTGAGAGACACCTTTATGATCACCCTCACATAGGATGACGTTTGATGACCTCAAAGCTTTCTTCCGATACCAGGGAGTTGTATTATATCATGGTCTAAGTAATACAATACTTGACATAGGAAAAAGCTTCGCAAAGATGAACACGATGACACGATCTAATTGCTCTGCTTAATTTGGGTCTGTCCATCATATCATTCTCCTAATGACATGATCTCATTATTAACCGACAACTCATGTCTATGGTTAGGAAACCTTAACCATCATTAATCAATGAGCTAGTCCATAGAGGCGTACTAGGGACACGGTGTTGTTCATAAACCACACAAGTATCAAAGTTTCCGCTTAATACAATTATAGCATGGAATATAAACTTTATCATGAACAAGAATTATAATAATAACACCTTTATTATTGCCTCTAGGGCATAATTCCAACAGTCTCCCACTTGCACTAGAGTCAATAATCTAGTTTACATCTGGCAACAATCTAACACCCATGGCATTAAGGTGCTGATCATGTTTTGCTCGTGGAAGAGGTTTAGTCAACGGATCTGCGACATTCAGATCCGTATGTACTTTGCTAATCTTCAGATCTCCATCTGCTATATAATCTCGAATTATATGAAAACGGCGGTTGATGTGCTTGGTCTTTGGATGATATCTTGGTTCCTTAGCCAATGCTATGGCGCCAATGTTGTCGCACAATATCTCCAGTGGGTCCAAGGCACTTGGAACCACACCAAGCTCAGTGATGAAGTTCCTGATCCAAACTCCTTCACTTGACGCTTCTGAAGCGGCCATGTATTCTGCTTCTGTTGTAGACGTATCCTGTCTGAGATTTAGAATCATCCAGGTCGGTGTCGAAACTAGCGTCGACGTAACCTTTACTACGAGCTGCTCATCACCTCCATAGACCAAGAACATTTCTTTAGTCCTATTTAAATACTTTAGGATGTTCTTTACGGCTGTCCAGTGTTCCACTCCTAGATCACTTTGGTATCTGCTCGTCAAACTAAGAGCATTGGACACATCCGGTCTAGTACATAGCATGGCATACATGATAGAACCTATGGCCGAGGCAAATGGAACTTTGTTCATAGTATCTCTATCGTTTACCGTAGCTGGACACTGAGCCTTGCTCAATATCTTACCTGACAACATGGGCAATGAACCTTTCTTTGCTTTATCCATTCTGAACCTTTTCAGAACTTTGTCTAGATATGTACTTTGGCTTAAAGCTATTAGGCTTCTTTGTCTATCTCTATAGATTTTGATGCCTAATATATAAGCAGCTTCTCCTAGGTCTTTCATTGAAAAACATTTATTCAAATAACTCTTCACATCGTTAAGCATACCAATGTCATTTCCAATAATCAATATGTCATCCACATATAGTACTAAAAATGTCACCGAGCTCCCACTCACTTTCTTGTAGATACAAGCTTCGTAGCAATTTTGGAACAAATACAAAACTCTTGATCACTTGATCAAAATGAAGGTTCCAACTCCGAGATGCTTGCTTCAGTCCATAAATGGAACGCTGAAGTTTGCACACCTTATTAGCATCGTTAGGATCGACAAAACCTTCGGGCTGCATCATATACAACTCTTCATCAATGTTGCCATTAAGGAACGCAGTCTTGACATCCATCTGCCATATTTCATAATCATGAAATGCAGCAATTGCTAATAAAATCCGAATGGACTTAAACATCGCTACGGGAGAGAAATTCTCATCGTAGTCAACACCTTGAACTTGTCGAAACCCTTTTGCGACAAGCCGAGCTTTATAGACAGTAACATTACCATCCGCGTCCGTTTTCTTCTTGAAAATCCATTTGCACTCAACGGCCTTACGGTCTCTAGGAGGGTCCACCAAAGTCCATACCTGGTTTTCGCTCATGGATCCCAATTCGGATTTCATGGCCTCTAGCCATTTATCAGAGTCTAGGCTCATCATTGCTTCCTCATAATTCGCAGGTTCACTGTTGTCTAACAACAAGACGGTTGAGACAGGGTTGCTATACCATTCAGGAGTGGCACGTGACCTTGTCGACCTGTGAAGTTCAGTAGTAGCATCGTTCCAAGTTTCATGATCCTCGTCATTAGCTTCCTCTCTTGTTGGTGCAGACGGCGCTGGAACAATTTCAGGTGCTGCGCTACTCTCCAACTCGAGAGAAGGTTCAATAACCTCGTCTAGCTCTACCTTCCTCCCACTCACTTCTTTCGAGATAAACTCCTTCTCAAGAAAGGATCCGTTCTTTGCAACAAACACTTTGCCTTCGGATCTATGGAAGAAGGTATACCTAATCGTTTCCTTAGGGTATCCTATGAAGACGCATTTCTCCGCTTTGGGTTCGAGCTTGTCCGGCATCAACTTCTTGACGTAAGCTTCACATCCCCAAACTTTAAGAAACGACAACTTAGGTTTAGCACCAAACCATAGTTCATACGGTGTCGTCTCAACGGATTTAGATGGTGCCCTATTTAAAGTGAATGCAGCGGTTTCTAATGCATAACCCCAAAATGATAACGGCAAATCTGTAAGAGACATCATTGATCGCACCATATCTAATAGAGTTCGATTCCGGCGTTCAGACACACCATTGCGCTGTGGTGTTCCGGGTGGCGTGAGTTGCGAAACGATTCCGCTTGCTTTAAGATGTGTGAGAAAATCATAACTCAAGTATTCACCTCCACGATCGGATCGTAGAAATCTAATTTTCTTGTTATGATGGTTTTCCACTTCGTTCTGAAATTCTTTGAACTTTTCAAACGTTTCAGATTTATGTTTCATTAAATAGATATACCCATATCTACTTAAGTCATTAGTAAAAGTGAGAAAATAGCGATATCCACCGCGCGTCGAAACACTCATTGGTCCGCATACATCGGTATGTATGATTTCCAATAAGTCCGTTGCTCGCTCCATTATTCCAGAGAACGGGGTTTTGATCATCTTGCCCATGAGGCATGTCTCGCACGTGTCAAATGATTCAAAATCAAGAGATTCCAAAAGTCCATCAGAATGGAGTTTCTTCATGCATTTTACACCAATATGACCTAGACAGTAGTGCCACAAATAAGTTGGATTATCACTATATACTTTGCATCTCTTAGCCTCAATGTTATGAATGTGCGTTTCATCGCTTTCGAGATTCAGAAGAAATAAACCATTCACAACAGGTGCATGAACATAAAAGATGTTATTCATATAAATAGAACAACCATTATTCTCCGATTTAAATGAATAACCGTCTTGCAATAAACACGATCCAGATATAATGTTCATGCTCAATGCAGGCACATAATAACACTTATTAAGGTTTAAAACTAATCCCGAAGGTAAAACTAAGGAGAGCGTGCCGACGTCCATCACATCAACTTTTGATCCATTGCCAATGCGCATCGTCACCTCATCCCTTGCTAGCCGCCATCTATTCCGTAGCTCCTGTTTCGAGTTACAAATATTAGCAACTGAACAAGTATCATATACTCAGGCACTACAACGAGCGCTAGTAAGGTAAACATCAATAACATGTATATCAAATATACCTTTAATGGTGCTAGTCTTCTTGTCCGCTAAGTACTTCGGACAGTTGCGCTTCCAGTGACCCTTGTCCTTGCAATAGAAGCACTCAGTGTCCGGCTTAGGTCCAGACTTGAGCTTCTTCTCAGCAGGGGCAACGCGCTTGCCGCTGCCTTTCTTGAAGGATTTCTTTGCACCCTTACATTTCTTAAAGCTAGGGGTCTTGTTGAACATCAACACATGATTATCTTTCTTGATATCCACCTCCGCAGCTTTCAGCTTAGCGAAGAGCTCAGTGATTGTATCAGTGGAACCAATTTGATTGTGAGTAACTACAAAACCTTTGTATCTAGGAGGGAGTGATTGCAGAACTCTGTCAATCTTGAGCTCTTCTGGAATCTTGCAGTCAAGTTGCTCAATACGTTGAGTGTAGCCCGACATCTTAATGGTGTGCTCACTAACGGAACTCCCTTCCTCCATCTTGAAGTTAAAAAACTTCTCAGAGATCTCATATCTCTCAGAACGGGCCTGAGTCTGAAACATGGTTTTCAGTTCCTCAAGTATCTCAAAGGGACCGGCGAACTCCTCAAAACGATTTTGAAGTTCCGGTTCCATAGCAAACAACATGGTACTCTTAATCACTCCATAATCATCTTTGCGTGACTGATAAACAGCTTTTTCATTAGTCGGCGCATCAGTAGCGGGGCATCACCTAGCGCTTTCTCAAGTACATAGTCCTTTTGTCCGCCAGCGAGAATGATTCTCAGATTGCGGAACCAGTTGGTGAAGTTAGACCCATTGTTCTTAAGCTTTTCTTTCTCAGCAAAAACGTTGAAGTTGAAGTTGGACTTAGCCATTTGATCTACAAAATTTGCAAATACAATTAAGACTATGTTCATGATAACTAGTTCAACTTAATCAAATTACTAGATGAACTCCCACTAAATTCAACATCCCTCAAGTTGTTTAGTGAACACGATCCAAATTCACCACACCTAATCCGATATTCACGAGAAGAGATGTGGTTTCAATGGTGGACAACAAAGTGTCGATCATATCATTCATATGACTCATGTTTAACCTTTCGGTTCGTGTGTTCCGAGGCCATGTCTATACATGCTAGGCTCATCAAGTCAAACCCAAGTATTTCCGTGTGTGCAAAACTGGCTTGCACCCGTTATATGTGAACGTAGAGTTTATAGCACCTGATCATCACGAGGTGCTTGAACACGACGAACTTTCGCAACGGTGCATACATGGGGAGAACACAATTTTTATCTTGATCTTTAAGTGAGGAATCATCTTATAATGCTACCGTCGCGATCTAAGCATAATAAGATACATAAAAGGATAAACATCGCATGCATATAATTTTATGTGACATGGTATATCCAATCTCCGTGCAATGATCTCCATCTTGTGCGCGCCAGCATGATCTCCATCACTCCATCATGATTGCATCCACCACGAATAGCAACTACAACTATTGCTAACTACTTAGCGATAAAGTAAAGCTATTACATGGCGTATAAGAAGTTGACACGCAGGTCATACACAATTATAAAGACAACCATACGGCTCCTGCCGGTTGTGAACTCATCGACATGCAAGTCGTGAAATATTACAAAACATGATCATTGCATACATCTCAATACATACACATCATGTCTTGGGCCATACCATATCACAAAACACTCCCTGCAAAAACAAGTTAGACGCATCTACTTTGTTGTTGCATGTTTTACGTGGCTTATGGGAGTAACAAGCTAAGAACGATTCTTACCTACGGAAAGCCACAACGGTGATATTATGGTTGCTAACATCCGTTGTAAATCCCATGACTACTATAGTGAGAGAAACTGGCATCCACCAGCCGCATGTGTGGAACAAGCCACACGTCAAGTGCGGAGCCAGTCTCCCGAACGAGGTCGCGTAAAGTTGGCCTGGACCGCTTCGATCTCACTATGTCGCGCCATAAGAAATACACAACTAGAGGTTTGCAATAGAAAACATCAACGCCCGCAACAAGCATGTTCCATTCTACTCGTGAAACACATCTACGCATAGATCTAGCTCTGATACCACTGAAGGGTTTCGCACCATAGTAAATCAAAAAAATTCTACGGATGCGACCAAGAAAGCCAAGATCTAATCTAGGAGATGCAATCAACGAGAGAGATTAATGAGATCTTCATACCCTTGAATAAATCGCACAGCAGAAACATTTAACAGAACGTGGTTGATGTTGTCGTACTCGCCATCTCCTTCTCGCGATCCAATCCGATCCTACGCCGCAAGTGACGGCTCCTCCGAGAGATGCACACGTACGGTGCAGCGACGTCTCCTCCCCCTTGGTCCAGCAAGTATGGTGGAGAGATAGATTGGATCTGCAGCACGACGGCGTGGTTCTTATGGTGGAGAATTTCTGCAGCAGGGCTTCGCCTACGCGCAGTCGGGAGAGAGAGAGAGAGAGAGAGAGAGAGAGAGAGAGAGAGAGAGAGAGAGAGAGAGAGAGAGAGAGAGAGAGAGAGAGAGAGAGAGAGAGAGAGAGAGAGAGAGAGAGAGAGAGAGAGGAAGGGCAGCAGTTGGCGGCTAGGGTTGGAGGAGTGGGGGGAGGCTGCACCCCTGCCCTCCTTATATAGGGGGCTGGCGTGCCCCCCCTTGGCACCTCCTCCAAGCCCTAGGGTGACGGCCCCAAGGGTGGAGTGGGGGCAAGTCTTCCCCCGTCCTTCTAGAAGGCTCCCGTAGGGTTTCCCCTAGGGCTGGCCGGCTGGGCCTTGGGGGCCTTGTGCCCCTGGCCCAAAGTGGCCAGGGCACTTCCCCTTAGGCCCACGCAGGCCTCTGACAAGTGGGCCCACGTTGGTCCCACTCCGGAAGCTTCTAGAACCTTCCGGTACAATACCAATAAACTCCGAAACGATTCCGGAATCCAAAAACTGCTTTCCTTTATATTAATCTTATTCTCCGGACCATTCCGGAACCTCTCGTGATGTCCTGGATCTCATCCGAGACTCCGAACAAAAACTCATAAACCAATCATCCATTCTATCCTAGTGTTGATGCACGTTAAGTGTGTGACCCTACGAGTTCGAGAATATGCAGACATGATCGTCTATCAATAATCAACAGCGGGATCTGGAAACCCATATTGACTCCCACATATTCATCGATGTGTAGGGGTTCGTAGCATGGAAAACAAAAATTTTCTACCGCATACAAACAAACAATCCAAGATCTATCTACTAGATTTTAGCAACGAGTCGATGGAATAACTCACCCTCGAAGATTCCAAAGTGTTTAACGAGAGCGGATTCTCGTGGGTGATGTAGTCGTACTCTTCCCGATCTCAAGATCATGTAGATGATCCTTCCGGCGCTGCGTTCCGGCAGCGCTTCCGCAGTCGATCACACGTTCGGTACTCGACGAAGACCTTCCTATCCCTTGATCCAGCAGGCAGCGGAGGTTGTAGCACTCTCCTCGTGATTTCGGCAGCACAACGGCGTGGTACCGGAAGTAGAGGGGAGATCTCGCAGGGCTTCGCCTTAAGCCGGAGCGAGTATGGTGGACTATGAGAGAGCCTCGGTGATCTAGGGTTTAGACACACCAAGTAGAGAGGGCTAGTCCAACAACTAGGGCTTAGGGAAGCCCAAGTAGGTGGCTAGGGTTTGCCCTAGGCGGCGGCAGCAGGAGGTGGCGGCGCCGGTGGCTTGGAGCTAGGGTTTGCGGGGGGCAACTTGTGTGCATTGGAGGGGCAGCCCTGCCCCTCCTTATATAGGTGGGAGGCGCCGGCCAAGGGAAGGGGAGTCCCTCCCCAACTCGGCTTCCAAGGCCGGCGGGTGGAGGAAGAGGAACTCCTCCCCAAGTAGGTTTCCTACTCTCCCTCCACCAAGCAAAATAGCCGTTTGACTTTTCAAATTGGCGTTTGACTTTTTAAACTAGGATTTGATTTATCCCTTTATTTCGCTCAGCGATGACACCTAGTACATGATGCAACCATTCCAACTTGTTATGACACATTCATGTACCCTTCCCCTCAGGAGTGCCGGACCTTCCGGAACCTTCTAGAACATTCCCGATGAAAACACCGGAACCATTCTCCAACCCCGAAACAGGACTTTCCTTATATGAATCTTATTCTCCGGACCATTCTGGATCTCCTCGTGATATCCCGGATCCCATCCGAGACTCCGAACAACATTCGATCTCTTACTCATCATTCCATAACTACTCAACAACGTCGAATCCTTAAGTGTGTCTCCCTACGGTTCGTGAATTATGCGGACATGATCGAGACACTTCTCCGAACAATAACCAATAGAGGAATCTGGAAATTCATATGGCTCCCACATATTTCTATGATTAATTTGCGATCGAATGAACCACTTACATACGATACCAAATTCCCTTTGTCTCACGATAGTTTACTTATCTGAGGTTTTGATCGTCGGTATCTTTGCATACCTAGCTCAACCTCGTTACTGATAAGTACTCTTTTCTCGTTCCCGTGATATGTGATCCCTTGTGAGCCAGTCACATGCTTGCAAGCTAATTGGATGACATTCCACCGAGAGGGCCCAGAGTACATCTATCTGTCATATGGATGGACAAATTCCACTCTTGATCCATGTGTCTCAACCAATACTTTCCGAACACTCAATGCCACCTTTATAGCCACCCAGTTACGGTGTGGTGTTTGATGTCATCAAAGAATCCTTCCGGTGAAGGTGATATGCATTATCTCATGGTCGAAGGAATTAGGTTACTATGTATCAGAAAGCATATAGCAATTGAACTATTAAAATGACTTGATCTTTTTGCTACGCTTATCTATAGGAGTATGTCCATCATACCATTCTCCTAACGATATGATCTTGTTGTTAATAACATCTCAATGTTCATGATAGGGAAACTACAATCATTTATTAACCAACAAGCTAGTATTATAAAGAGGCTTTACTAGGGACTTCAATTTAAGTTTACAAATCACACAAGTATTAATGTTTCCTTGTTAATACTATTATAGCATGAATGTAAACATTTATCATAAACACAAAGATATAATAATAACTATATTTATTATTGCCTCTAGGGCATATCTCCAACACGATGATCATATCGGATGAACCACGATGCCAGGATTCAATTAATCCCATATATGTATTCCCTTCGTCACGCGATATTTTACTTGCCCGAGATTCGATCGTTGGTATCGGCATACCTAGTTCAATCTCGTTCACAGCAAGTACTTTACTCGTTCCGTAATCCGATACCACTTTGTGATTAACTCCTTAACCACGTGCTTGCAAGCGGTGTTGATATCGATTACCGAGTGGGCCCGAAGTATATCTCTCCGACTCGGGAGGGACAAATTCCATCTCGATACATACAACCCAACAAGTACTTTCCGATCACCTGAGAGACACCTTTATGATCACCCTCACATAGGATGACGTTTGATGACCTCAAAGCTTTCTTCCGATACCAGGGAGTTGTATTATCTCATGGTCTAAGGAATACAATACTTGACATAGGAAAAAGCTTCACAAAGATGAACGCGATGACACGATCTAATTGCTCTGCTTAATTTGGGTTTGTCCATCATATCATTCTCCTAATGACATAATCTCATTATTAACCGACAACTCATGTCTATGGTTAGGAAACCTTAACCATCATTAATCAATGAGCTAGTACATAGAGGCGTACTAGGGACACGGTGTTGTTCATAAACCACACAAGTATCAAAGTTTCCGCTTAATACAATTCTAGCATGGAATATAAACTTTATCATGAACAAGAATTATAATAATAACATCTTTATTATTGCCTCTAGGGCATAATTCCAACAGTACAATCTTCACCATTGATACACCTTCCACTATTACTGTTTACTTTCTGCAAACCACCATTACCATAGAGTTAATCCTTTGATACAGCAACCGATGAGATTGACAACCTCACTGTTTGTTGGGGCGAAGTCTTGAGTTTGTGTTGTTCAGGTCTCCAAGTTGCTAGCAACACCTTTGAGACGTTTCCTTCCTCCTACTGGTTCGATAACCTCGGTTTCTTACTGAGGGAAGAATTACTGTTATGCTCATCACACCTTGCTCTTGGGGTCTCCCAACGAAGTGCTACCACGCGCCATCAACAACGCGATCTTGAGATTGACAAGTGATCGACTACATCAACCACGATATTCGAATCTCGTTAATGCTTTGGATCTTCGAGGGTTAGCTCTCTATCATCTCGTTTCACCGATCTCGTACAATAGATCTTGGTTTTGTGTGTTCGCGCGATAGAATTTTTTGTTTTCCATGCTATGAACCCTACAGTGGTACCAGAGCCGAATATATGCATAGATCTATTGCATGAGTAGAACACCATGGTTTTGTGGGCGTTGATGCTTTTGTTGTCACTTGCTTTTTGTGTCCTTTGCACCTTGCAGGATGGTGGGATGAAGCGGCCCAGGCTAACCTTACATGTCATCATACATGAGACTTGCTCCACGCTCAACGTGCAACTTTCATTACACAAGTGGATTTGCGGGTGTCTGTCTCTACCACCATAGTGAAGATTCAATTTACAACAGGCACTTGACAATACTTGTACCAATGTTGTGGTTCATGTTCGTAAGTTAGAACAGTTCTTATTCGAAAGCCCTAGCCACATAAAACATGCAAAATAAATTAGAGGCGTCTAACTTGTTTTTGTAGGGCTTGTGATGTGATATGGCCATGATGTGATTGTGATTATATTTGATGTATGTAATTATCCTTATTGTAAGTTGGCAACCGGCAGGAGCCTTATGGTTGTCTTTAAATTTCATTTAAGACCTGCGTGTCTATTCATCAAGTAGTTGTAATAGTTGCTACTGGTGGAGGACAACCATGAAGCGATGCCATTGACCTTGACGCCATGCCGGTGATGATGGAGATCATGTTCATGCTTTAGAGATGGAGATCAAAGGCACAAGTAGAAAGTCCATATCATATCACATATGATGTATTGCATGTGATGTTAATCTTTTTTATGCATCTTGTATTGCTTAGATTGTGACAATAGCATTATAAGATGATCCCTCTAACTAAATATCAAGTATTAAAGTGTTCATCCTTAGTAGGCACCGTTGCTAAGACTCATCGTTTAGAACCACCACGTGATGATCGGGTGTGATAGATTCTATGTGTGCATACAACGTGTGCAAGACATATTTGCACATGCGGATACTAAGGTTAACCTTGACGATCCTAGCATGTACATACATGGTCTCGGGACACGGAATACCAAAAGGTAAAGCATGAGTCATATGATTGATATGATGAACATGTTGATTGTTCGCCTTTGAAGCTACATCATCTCTCATGATGATCGGACGTGGTATAGTGGATTTGTTTCATGTGATAACTAAAACAATGTGAGGGATATTGTTTTGAGTGGGAGTTCACCTAGTTAATTTAAGAATTAAATATGAACTCAATTTATCATCAACTTAGTCTAAACTCTTTGTACATATGTTGTAGATCATGGCGGCCCCTACCATCAATTTTATTGTGTTCCTAGAGAAATAAAAGTTGAAAAACAATGGAAGCAACTTCGCGGACTGGTTCCGCAACTTGAGGATTATCCTCAATGCTGGTCAGTTGACCTATGTGATGGATGCACCGCTAGGTGACCCGCCTGCAGATGATGATGCCGATGAGGTGAAAAATGTTTTCCTCGCTCAGAAGAATCAATACTCCACAGTTCAGTGTGCCAGCTTGTACGGTTTGGAATTGGAGCTTCAGAAGCGCTTTGAGAACCGCGAACCTCATGATATTATCAATGAGTTCAAAATGATATTTGAGACTCATGCCGCCATGGAAATCTATGAAGCTTCCGAGAAGTTTTTTAACTGCAAGATGGAAGAGGGTATCTCCGTTAGCAAGCATGTGCTTAAGATGTCTGGGCACGCGAATAAACTCGCAGATTTGGGAATAACGATTCCTAATGTGTTGGTTATTCATTGTGTCCTCCAATCACTACCACCTAGTTACAAGAACTTCGTGATGAACTACAACATGCAGCGCATGGATAAGTCGTTGCCTGAACTCTTCTCCATGTTGAAGTCTGTGGAAGTGGAGATCAAGAAAGAGCACTAAGTGTTGATGGTTAATAAGACCACCGATTTCAAGAATCAAGGCAAGCCTAAGAACAAGGGTAACTTCAAGAAGGGCTCCAAGAAAGATGCTGCGCCACCCAGAAGCCCAAGGCTGGTCCTAAGCCTGAAACTGAGTGCTTTTACTACAAGGGTGAAGGTCATTGGAAGCATAATTGCCCCAAATACCTGGAGGATCTGAAGAACGGAAAATCAAGAAGAAAGGTATATTCGATATACATGTTATTGATGTGTATCTTACTAGTTGTCTTAGTAGTGCCTGGGTATTTGATACTGGTTCGGTTTCTCATATTTGTAACTCGAAACAGGTGCTGCAGAATAAGTGAAGAATAGCGAGAGACAAGGTGACAATGCGCATTGGAAATGGCTCCAAGGTTGATGTGATCGCTGTCTGTCGTGGGAATGGTCACGGCAGATGCTGCAATCGGCAGCGAGTAGTAGAACGAGGGGCAAGGGCGGCCAGCCATCTGCGGTGCGAGATGAGGGCGGAGACACAGGGTTTTACCCAGGTTCGGCCCCCCGGAGGGTAAAGACCTACTCCTGCTAGATTGTATTATGACGGTGGTACAATGGGCGAGCTCGGCGGCAAGGCGGCGAGTCGCTTGGGTGTATGATGGAACGTATCCCTACACGCCCTGCAGGGAGGTTTATATAAGCTCACCTCCCCTAGGGTTTACATATCTCAACCGAATCAGTTAAGGCTTCGGTACTCGTTTAACCTAATCCGACTGGGCCTATCTACTCGCCTGGGGCTTCAGCTTCCAGTCGCTTGGATCCAGACCGGGCCTTGATCCAGTCGCCGCCTTGCAGGCCCACTCGCCAGTTCCTGGGCCAGTCGGAAACGTCCTGCTGGGTATACCCCGGTAGGCACATCCCCATCAGTAGTCCCCGAGGCCGTCGTCGATTAGGCATAGGTGGCTGCTGGCAGTCGGAGTATACGGCTTCAAAGTAGACATCTAGTCGAATCGTCGGCGGGCTCCTGTATAAAGGAGAAAACTAGTCATCCTGATCGCAGCTTTGGCGAGTCGAGTCGGCGAAACACTGTCATAGTGATCGGGTCGGCGAGCCGAGTGGCTGAAGTTGGACCGTTAAACGTGGTCAAACTAGCTGTTTGGGTAATCCAACAGTAACTTTTGGCGTAATCACCGTGTAGTAACGGCTCCCTGATTTGGCGGGTAACAACCGCTATATAAGAGGAATGGCAGGCGATCAGAGAACCATATTCTCGCCATTTCCTCCGATTGCACGCACTATCGCCTTCCTTCGCATCGCGACCCAGCCGACCCGAAATCCTCCGACCCCCCACAAATCCTTCTGCCATGGCCCTCTCCACCGAACCATGGGGTAGATCTAAGTGTACGAGGGCGCAACTGGCTTCCTTTGAGGAGGCCGGGATCCTGCGCGCCGGCTGCTGGCGCATCCCCGCGGCCGGAGAGGTGACCCCGAACCCGCGCGAGGGGGAATTCATCTGCTTCACCAGCCACCTAGAACGGGGGCTAGGATTCCCCACGTCCCTGTTCTTCTGGCGCTTCTGTGCCTACTACGGGATCCAACCATCGGACCTAGGTCCACACAGCATCGAGCAGCTCGCCATCTTCGTGGCGTTCTGCGAGTGCTACTTGGGCTGCCGGCCCTACTTCCCTCTATGGCAAGATCTGTTCCACGGACGGATCAGCTGCGAGGAAGCGGGCGGCCCAATGCTTGCCGCGGGCGGCCTAACATTCCAGCTGAAGTCGAAGGCTTCGTTCTTTGACTTGATGCTGCCCGCCAAGGCGGCGAGCGACTGGAAGAAGTCTTGGTTCTACGTTGCCGAGGCGACCCCGGAGGATGAGACGGCGATCCCACGGTACTCCGCCAACCGGTCCGAACCGCGCCAGCTTCAAGTCGGCAAGCTACCCAGCGACCAGCGGATGTTCGTGGACGAAATGCTTGAAACCATCCGCGGTCTGAAGAAGAAGGGCCTCCAGACGATCAACTTATACAACTGCTGGCTCGGGCGGCGGCTCGTCCCTCTGGCTCGGCGCGACCACTACATGTACCAATAGACGGGCCGGGAGGACTCGACGAAGTCCTGCCTCGCCGAGTGGAAGCTCTAGGACTACACCCCAGCACTGAAGAAGATCACCCAGGCGGTGTACCTGGACGCAAAGGCTGGGGTCGCCCCCTACACCGCAAAGCATCCAGCCCCAACAGTAAGTCACCTCGCATCATTCGCAGTCGCAGTTTTTGCAGTCGCGGTCGTTCTAATTTCATTTTGTGTTCATTGCAGCTATTCTAAGTGGTGGAAGGATGGCTCCCGCCTTCAGACGACGAGAATTCGAGCTCGTCCGTCCAGGACATGGGCGAGTCGCCTCCCGCCAAGGGCGACACCGGGAGCGACGAGAGCAACGGCGATGACGAGTCCAAGGAGGAGGTCGCCCCGCTGGTCCGCAAGACCCGCGGGCAGCGTCAGCGTGAGCTTGAGGCGAGTAAAAGCCTCGAGCGTCATGATGACGATGACGAACTTCCGGAGACCACCTCGCGCCGCCAGGCTACTCCGTCGAAGAAGAAGAATAAGGAGAAGGAGGCAAAGGCTCCTCCGAAGAAGAAGACGAAGCCGATGAGGCCGGCCTCGCCACCGCATTCGGCGAGCAGCTCCGACGCCCCCAGCCCGGCCAAGGACGAGGCGCCGCCGACGGTAGCCACGCTGGACATGGCCGCTGTCGAGGTGCCACTGGCCTCGATGCCTCCACCATTCGCCGCAGTCTCTGGGCTAGGGGCCGCTCCGGCCGCGGCGGCTTCACCTCCCAGGGAAGCTCCTGCCGAAGATGTCCCAGAAGCTCCCGTTGCAGCCTCGACGACGAAGAAGTCGTCCGTGTCTTGGGCACACGACGTCCTGGAGATGGGCCTCAGCCGCCGATTGGGCCCCGAGCTGGAGAAGCCGGCCGGCATCCGCACGGGGCTACGCTTCATTCCGGTCGCCAAGTGAGTTCGCTCACCTACTTTTGTCTTTCATAGCAGCTTGAATTATCTTGCTCACACAATCGATTTACAGGACCGGAGCGAAGAAGATAGGCCACCCGACCGTGTCTAAGGTGCCACCCGTCGTCAGCGAGGAGGATCCTTCCCGCAAGAGGAAGGCGGACGAAGTCATCGTCCCTGCGGATGGCGCCAAGAAGGCCAAGGGAAACGATGTCTTCACGATCTCCGACGACACGGCGGTCGCGCCGAATGAACCCGCAATGGAGGCGGCCGTACCCACGAAGGAGGGTGCTCCCTCGCCTAGGGTGACCGAGCCGGTCTCCTTTGGTGTCGGTGCCTCCATCGCCACGTTCCCGCGCTTCATGGCCAGATCGGCTACAGCGAGTGGGACCTCGCCCTCGAGCCGTGCACCTGGGGTCTTTGACGCGGAGGTCGAGCAATGTCGTGGGCACACGCCAGCTCTCCTCGCGTCTGTGGATGCGATACAACTTCACGGCATGCTTGGCGCAGCCATCCAGGTATGTCCAGTCCCCGAGGATCAGGCCGGTGAGTTGCAGCGGTCTGATTCTGTTAGTGTCTTGTTGTTATTTTTCGCGTCCAGTCCCCGAGTGCACACTCGCTGAATTTCAGCGGGTGGGCAATTAGGATTTCTTGATTGCCAGTCCCCGAGTGCACACTCGCTGAATTTCAGCGGGTGGGCACTTAGGATTTCTTGATTGCCAGTCCCCGAGTGCGCACTCGCTGAATTTCAGCAGGTGGGCACTTAGGATTTCTTGATTTCCAGTCCCCGAGTGCGCACTTGCTGAATTTCAGCGGGTGGGCACTTAGGATTTCTCTTTGGTTAACTGTTTGGATTGTGTGTAGGGTCTGCAACGTGAGTCAGCGAAACACCGCGCGGAGAAGGAACTGGCCATCGTCCAAGAGGCGAATAAGGGGCTTCAGGCAGTTGCCACGAAGGAAGAGGAGGCTCGCCAGGGACTTGTCCCCGCGGGTGAGTTGGCAACGGCTCAATCGGCATTGAACTCAGCTGAGAAACGGATCGCCGAGCTCGAGCGCGAGCTGAGGGAGGCGAAAGAGGAGGCGAGTTCGGCGGATGGTCGAGCCAAGGCTGCCGTTACGGCCGCCGCGGAAGAGCGTAAAGTTTCTGACGCCCTTGTTGCTGGGCTTCAGGACGACTATACTTCTCTTCAGAGCTTCATCACGGATCTCTCCCGTCCCTTGATTGGTGAGTTTGTCTGCCCTTGCCTATTGCATGTGTCTTTTTTAATATCCGATGTACTCACTGTTATCTTCTATCCGCAGGTCGCATCCTTGATAGCGCGGAAGAGGCGAGCTCGTTCGACGCGCGGCAATGTGTGGCCACGCTCGTCGACTCGGCGACGTTGTCGGCGACATGCATCCGAGCCTAGCTCCAGGAGATATCGCCCATGGAAGTAATTCCCAGTGACCTCGTCGAGGTGTGGAAGTACTTGGAGAAGGCGCCGTCGGTCGTTGAGTTCATGACGCGATCGGCGTTCCGGCGTGGAGCGGCGACGGCGCTTAGCCTTGGGCTTGCTCATTTTCCAGAAGATTTCGATCTGGACGATGTGACGAGTGGCTACCCATCGTCGACTGGCGAGGTGGAGATCTCCGAGGTGCTCAAGTTGACGGGTCGCGCCGCCGTGTACTCCGAGCGCGTCTGGGCGATGGGCGACCTCCTTCCTTACCAGGAAACGGTCGTCGCGCCCAACGACCCCGAGCCGCAGCACCGGGACTTCAAGGTCGAGCAGCCCTTCCGCGCGGCGATGGCGGGTGAGTTGACGACGTACCCGTCAAACCCGTACACGCCGTTCATCCGCAATCGCAAGGGTGCTGGCGAGTCGTCGTCGAAGCCTGCGGAATAGAGTAGTTTGCCCTGGGGCGTTAGTATCAGATCTGCCATTTGGGCATATTTTGTATTCTGAGATGATTGCAACATGCTATTAATGAGATATCGTGTTTGTTTTGTGACTTGTCATGTGTTTTCCGATTGAGGTTTGAACGAGTCCCCGAGCGCGTCCGCCCTTTTGTGGGGTTTACCTCGTGTGTGATGTGTTTGTGGTTTTTGAATGTTTTGTTATTGTGGTCGACTCGCCCGGACTCGAAGATCCAGTCGCTAGGCGACTCCCTTGAGCACTCTGTACTTCACCGTTTTCCCTTGCGCGAACGAGGTCGGGTGGCCGAGTCCCCGAGCGTGGTACTTGGTTGTTCTAGGCGCGACTCGAGGGTGGGTGAGGACTTGGCGCGTTAGTTTAAGCGCATCACTCCTGCCTGGCCCGTTGGGTCAGCCGCATGGCGAGTCCTGGGCATGCTCTCATACTTGGCGTTTTCCTGAGCCGCTCGCGATGAACTGGTCGTCAGTCCCCGAGCATGGTACGTGGCCGTTCGAGTCGCTATGTCGAGGATGCGGAGGATCATGGTCGCTGTGAGAAGCGAAGGCAGTTGTCTTGGCTCGTAGAGCCATTCGGGCTAGGCGACTCCAATGGGGCTCCGGGTAGGCGTTTTTCGTGGACGATGCAAAACCTGAGGTGACCCAGTGCTCTTGCATCGCACTACTTGGCCGTGCCGATCGCTTTACCAAAGGTTGACTTCTGCGGTTAGCTTGACGCTGTTATTACGAGTGCGAGTGGCACAAGACACGGAGAGTAGGCGCAATTTGCGGTAACCGATTCTTTTTATTTCATAGCGACTGGAGAGTACATATGTGGAGTTCTAGGAATAGAACTTTCGTAGGAGGTTTACATTCCATGGTCGCTTGACGTCGAGTTCGCCGTCCCCGCGGACGTCGATGAGGTAGTAGGCGTCGTTGCCGAGTACTCGCCCGATGGCGAATGGTCCCTCCCACGGAGGGGAAAGCTTGTGCATGCCCTTCTTGTCCTGGATGAGGCGCAGCACCAGGTCGCCTTCTTGGAAGGTGCGAGTTTTCACCCGCCGGCTGTGGTAGCGGCGGAGTCCTTGTTGGTAGATGGCGGTGCGCGAGCGAGCTAGGTCGCGTGCCTCGTCGAGTTGATCGACTCCATCCTGTCGTGCGAGTTCGTTCGCAGCCTCCGTGTAGTGGACGACCCTCGGCGAGTCGTGCTCAAGGTCGGTGGGCATCACTGCCTCGGCGCCGTACACCATGAAGAAGGGGGTGAATCCTGTCGACCTGTTGACCGAGGTGCGGATGCCCCAGATGATGGAGGGTAGCTCCTCGACCCAGCACCCGGCGGTGCGCTCGAGTGGTACTTGGAGTCGCGGCTTCAGGCTGTGGAGGATGCTTTGATTGGCCCGTTCCGCCTGGCCATTGGATTCTGGGTGGGCGACTGATGCGAGGTCGAGCCGGATGTGGTGTTCCTCGCAGAATTCGGCCATGGCTCCTTTGGCGAAGTTGGTGCCGTTGTCCGTGATGATGCTGTTTGGGAACCCGTAGCGATATATGAGCTCGCGTAGGAATTTGGTGGCGGTCTTCCCGTCGCATTTCCGGACTGGCTTGGCCTCCACCCACTTTGTGAATTTGTCGACCGCGACCAGGAGGTGGGCGTAGCCGGAGGGAGCCTTTTTGAAGGGGCCTACCATGTCCATGCCCCATACGGCGAATGGCCAGGTGATGGGGATTGTCTTGAGCGCTGAGCTCGGCACGTGCGTCTGGTTGGCGTACTACTGGCACCCGGCGCACCGCTGGACAATGTCGACGGCATCGGCGTGTGCGGTGGGCCAATAAAAGCCATGCCGCATAGCCTTGGCGACCAAAGAGCGGGCGTCGGCGTGGTGGCCGTAGTCGCCGGAGTGGATGTCGTGGAGGATCTTGCGTCCTTCGGCGGGTTGGACGCAGCGTTGGAACACGCCGGTGACGCTGCGCTTGTGGAGCTCGCCGTCGATGATGGTGTAGGACTTGCATCGGCGTGCGATCATCCGAGCGTCTGTCTCGTTTGCCGGCAAGGTGCCGGCCTCCAGGTAGGCGTCGTAGGGCTTGGTCCAGTCATCTGGCTCGGTGACGAGTGCGACCAGGGCTGCCTCCGGTTGTAACGGGACTCCGATGGCTTGGTGATTGTGTTGAGGAAGACGCCGGTGGGTGGTGCGAGTCGAGCCGACCCGATGCGAGAGAGTGCATCAGCCTCCTCGTTCTTCCGCCTGTCAATTCACTCGACGGAGTAGCCTACGAAGTGTCCGCCTAGCTTGTCCACTGCTTGGCGGTACGCCGCCATGGTGGGGGAGACGGCGTCGCAGGTGCCAGCGACTTGCCCAGCGACGAGGTCGGAGTCTCCGTAGCAGCGTAGGCGGTTGACGTTCATCTCCCTGGCAGCTCGCATGCCGTGGAGTAAGGCCTCGTACTCGGCCATGTTGTTGGTGCAGGGTGTGAAGTCGAGGCAGAGGACGTAGCGGAGCTTGTCGCCCTTCGGTGAAGTTAGCACGATCCCTGCGCCTGCGCCGTCCGCGTTCTTGGAGCCGTCGAAGTGCAGGCTCCAGTAATGGAGGTATGGCAGCTTCTCTGGCTGCTGGGCCTCTTCCCAATCGGTGATGAAGTCTGCTAGGGCCTGCGACTTGATCGCCTTTCGTGGCTCGTATTTGATGTTGTGGACGCCGATCTCGACGGCCCACTTGGCGACCCGCCCGGTCGCCTCGCGGTTGCGGATGATGTCCTGCAATGGTGCTGAGGAGACGATCGTGATCGGGTGCTCCTGGAAGTAGTGCGGCAGGCGCCGCTGTTCTCTGAAGACCGCATATACCAGCTTCTGGTACTGCGGGTATCGCTAGCGCGACTCGGTGAGGACCTCTCTGATGTAGTACACCGGTCGCTGTACTGGGCGCTCCTTTCCTTCCTCTGGTCGCTCGACGACCATGACGGTGCTGACGACACGCTCGGAAGCCGCGACGTAAACCAGCATGGGTTCTTTGTCGGCGGGGGCGGCGAGTAGCGGTGCGGCAAGTAGCACCTTCTTGAGGTCGCGAAGCGCGTCATCCGCCTCCTTGTCCCACTGGAAGGTGGGGTTCTTGCGCATCAGACGGTATAGGGGCATCGCCTTTTCGCCCAGGCGGGGGATGAAGCGACTGAGAGCCGCTACTCGCCCAGCCAACTTCTGGATGTCGCGCAGGCACTCGGGTTTGCCGAGTCGGGCGATCGTGTCGATCTTAGTGGGGTTCGCCTCGATCCCTCGCTTGGAGACGACGTACCCCAGCAGTTGTCCTGCTGGTACACCGAAGGTACATTTGCCTGGGTTAAGCTTTATCTTGTATTTTCACAGGTTGGCAAACGTTTCCGCCAAGTCGGCGAGTAGATCCCCCTGGCGAGCGGACTTTACGACCACGTCATCGATATAGACGTGGATGTTGCGGCCAATTTGGCTCGCGAGGCACTCTTGCATGCACCGTTGGTAGGTCGCCCCGGCGTTCTTGAGGCCGAAGGTCATGGCGGTGTAGCAGAAGGCTCCGAATGGCGTGATGAACGCCTTCTTCTCCTCGTCCTCGACAGCCATTTTGATCTGGTTGTATCCAGAGTAGGCGTCGAGGAAACATAGCGACTCCGAGCCCGCGGTGGAGTCGATTATTTGGTCGATCCGCGGGAGGACGAACTGCTCCTTTGGGCAGGCGCTGTTCAAGTTTGTGTAGTCGATACACATCCTCCAGGTCCCGTTCTTCTTCTCGACCAGGACTGGTTTTGCCAGCCACTTGGAGTACTTGATTGGCCGGATGAAGCCTGCAGCGAGTAGACGCTGCACCTCCTCGGCGATTGCTCGGCGTCGCTCTTCATTGAAGGGCTGCAGCGACTGTTTGACAGGTCGCACTTTGGGGTCGGCGTTTAGCTTGTGCTCAGCGAGCTCCCTAGGGACACCAGGCATGTCAGAGGGCTTCCATGCGAAGATGTCCATGTTCTCACGGAGGAACTCGATGAGCGCGCCTTCCTAGGCTGGGCTCATGCCCGTCCCAATCGTCACCGTCTGGCTGGAGTCGCCTGGGACCAGCTCGACGGTGCGAGTGTGCGTCGTTGCCTCGAAGGTTGAGGTGTTTGTGCCCTCCGAGTTGGGCTTCTTGAGTATGGTGGGGTCGTCGTTGTTGACCCCGCTCGCGTACTTGGCGATCTCATCGGCGTGGTTGATTTCTGCCGCGATGACGGCGTCGGCGAGTTCTGCTCCTTTGGCCTCGCACTCGGCGGCCATGTCTGGGTCGCCGTTGATGGTGATGACGCCGCACGGCCCAGGGAGCTTCATCGCGTTATACGCGTAATGTGGCGTTGCCATGAACTTGGCGAACGCCTGGCGCCCCAGGACGCAGTGGTAGGGGCTATCGAAGGGCACCAGCTCGAAGACGATCCGCTCGGTGCGGAAGTTTGCTGGTGTGCCGAAGGTGACTGGCAGCGTGACCTTGCCGATCGGGTACGCCTTCCGACTGGGGACGATGCTGTGGAACATGGTGTGAGTTGTCTCGACCATTGACTGCGGAAGCCGCAGCCGCCTGAAGGTGTCCAGGTACAGGATGTTGATGGAGCTGCCGCCGTCCATCAATGTCTTGGGGAGCCAGTAGTCGCCGACCTTAGGCTTGACCACCAGGGCGACTCGGCCTGGGTACTCGATGCGTGGCGAGTGGTCCTGGCGGCTCCAGGTGATGGGCTGCTCCGACCAGTTGAGGAACTGGGGAGCGTCCACCTGAGCCACCGCGTTGACGGGGACGGCGTGGGTGATGACCTTCTTCTCGCGCTTCGTACTGAAGCCTGTGAAGGTATGGAGCGAGCTGGCCACTTTGCCGAATTTTCCGCCGTTTGGCGGGTTGTTGTCGGGGTCCTCCCGTGCTCGCCGTGCCTTCTCGATCTCCCTGAGGGTGTGGCAGTCGGCGATTGTGTGCGTTGCGGGCTTCCCTTCCCTGCTATGAAACGCACAAGGTTGGTTAAGGAGGGCCGCAGGGTCGAACCTTGGCTTGGCCTTGTAGTTGCCGCTGTCGCGGCGTTGTCCTCCGTCGTGGTGGAAGCTCTTGGGCTCGCGTTGTGCGTGCCCGGCGTTGGCGACGAAGTCGACTCGCCCGTCACTGCGGCGCTTGCCGGCGAGGCGAGTGTTGCTGTAGCGTAGGTCGGACCGTCGTCCGCTGTCGTTGCCGCTTGTGCGGCGTTGACCCCCCGACTCGTCGTCGGTTTTCTGGTTTGGATCTTCCTCCGCGTACCGTTTGGCGATCTCGAGGAGGTCCGGTATGTTGTCGAGTGTGCGAGAGTGTCGCTTGAGCTTGGCGACCAAAGGCTCGTAGCGGCACGAGGTCTTGAAGCAATGGATCGCGGTGTCCGGGTGGATGCCGACCTCGTTGTACCAGAGTTCTTGCCACCGTTGGACCCAGTTGCGGGTCGACTCGCGGGGTCCCTGGACGCATCGCTCCAGGTCCTCGATGGTGGTGGCGCGGGTGTAGGAGCACTCGAAGTGCCTGACGAAGGCATCGCGCATCTCCTCCCAGGAGTCGATACTATCCTGGGGGAGGGTGTTGATCCACTGCCTGCATGTCCCCTCCATCATCAGGGGGAGGTAGCGGGCGGCTAGCAGGTCGGTGTGGCCTGCGATCCCCATCGCCATGAGGTATGTATCGAGCCAGATGGCGGGGTCGTACGAGGGGTCATACTTTTCTATCTCCTTCGGCGCCTTGAAGTTTGGCGGGTACTTCTCGTCTCGAATCATTGGTCTGAAGCACTTGGGGCCGAGTCGACTGAGCGACCCCATTGGCTCGCTGTCGCGGCGATTGGTTAGGGTGTGTCGCAGGTCGTCGGGCTGGCGTGCGCGCTAGCTTTGGTTGTTGATGATGTGGGTGCGGGCGTCGATGGGTTGACCGTTGGCGGCGACGAAGTTGGTCGCTGTCCTGGGGTCGTTGGTGGAGAGTGCTGCGTTCGCGTGTCAGTGTTCGAGCTGTAGTGGCTTTGGTGGCGGGCAGTTGAGGGTGTTTGCCGCCATTGGGCGGCCGCTCAAGGCCGCTCTGCTCCCCGAAGAACGCGAGTACACTCGACCCTGCGAGTCGGCGCCGGCGTTTTGCTGCTCGACGGCCTTTGCGAGCAGGCCCCTGACGTACTGGATCTGTAGGGCGCCGTCGCCGGTGGCCGTGATGTTGTCGGCTGCTGCTCGGCCCGCCATGAGGTTGTCCATCGGGGTGGAGAACAGTGGGAGGCCGTTTGCGTCTTGCTCCCGTGAGGAGACTACTATCCGCAGCTGGTCCCTGGGGGGTGTGCGGTTGGGTGGAGGTGGGGCGCCCATCGCCGTCGACCCTGGCGGGGGCCGAGCGCTTCCTCCTGGTGGCGCGTTCTCGCAGATCGCGCGCTCGGCCACGCGGGCCGGGTCGTTTTCGTCGTCGAAGTTCAGGGCGCGCCCCTGGACGGTGGGGTTCAGGCGCGACCTGATTCGCTGCTGGTGGTAGCGCGATAGCTCCTGCGCCGTCACCTACTCGAGGCGAAATTTTTCGCGCTCGGCTTGCTCCTTGCGCACTGCCTCCGCCAGCTTTAGGCGGAGTTCCTCGACCTCCGTTGTCGTGGCATTAGGAGGGATTGGGGTGGAGAAGGGATCCTCCGGCGGATCGGTGCCGGTCGCCATGTAGGTCGCGGCGTGGCGACCGGTCCCGTCGCGGAGGTCGGCGGAATTTTTCGACCCGGAGTCGAAGTCGAAGATCCCAAGGATGGAGGGGTCCTCGAAGTCTCCTATGTTGGAGACCTGGGTGATGGAGCCCGCGGGTGAAGCTGCGGTGATGGATCCGGCGAATGACGCCGGGGTCGCCGAGTCGGCGTCGTCGTTGAGGGCCGCGTCTTCCGCGGCCGCTGAGTTTTCGGCCACGTTGCTGTGGGCCGAGTTGTACTCGGAGGCGAGGCGATGGATCGTGCGGATCTGGCTCTCGGAGAGCCGATCGCGTGGCGGCGACTCGCGGATGCGAGCCGAGTCCTCCGAGACGATGACGTCGGTGAGGCCGACGAAGAGGCTGATCGTGCCGATCGGCAGGATCACGCTGTGCGTGACGGGTCGCGCCGCCAGGACGTAGCTTCTCGGCAAGATTTGGAGCATCTCGCCGATCGCTATCATGCAGCCGGTGGCGACCGTCTCGTTGATGGGCAGATTGGATCTCGCCGCAGAACACCGGCCAGGCCCCACGGTGGGCGCCACTTTCGTGGGAATGGTCACGGCAGATGCTGCAATCGGCAGTGAGTAGTAGAACGAGGGGCAAGGGCGGCCAGCCATCTGCGGTGCGAGATGAGGGCAGAGACACAGAGTTTTACCCAGGTTCGGCCCCCCGGAGGGTAAAGACCTACTCCTGCTAGATTGTATTATGATGGTGGTACAATGGGCGAGCTCGGCGGAAAGGCGGCGAGTCGCTTGGGTGTATGATGGAATGTATCCCTACACGCCCTGCAGGGAGGTTTATATAGGCTCACCTCCCCTAGGGTTTACATATCTCAACTGAATCAGTTAAGGCTTCGGTACTTGTTTAACCTAATCCGATTGGGCCTATCTACTCACCTGGGCCTTCAGCTTCCAGTCGCTTGGATCCACACCGGGCCTTGATCCAGTCGTCGCCTTGCAGGCCCACTCGCCAGTTCCTGGGCCAGTCGGAAACGTCCTGCTGGGTATACCCCGGTAGGCACATCCCCATCACTGTCGGCACGCTCCCTCTTCATCTACCATCGGAATTAGTTTTAAGTCTAAATAATTGTTATTTGGTGCCTGCGTAAAGCATTAAAATTATATCTGGATCTTTTTTATTGCGATACGGTTACTCGTTTAAGTCCGAGAATAATGGTTGTTCGATTTATATGAGTAATATCTTTTATTATCATGCGCCTTTGATAGATGGTCTATTCTTATTGAATCTCGATAGTAGTGATACACATGTTCATAATATAGATGCTAAACGAATGAAATTGAATGATAATTCCACATATATGTGGCATCGTCGTCTTGGTCACATTGGAGTGAAGCACATGAAGAAACTCCATTTTGATGGACTTCTTGAATCACTTATTTTGAATCACTTGAAAGATGCGAAGCATGTCTGATGGGAAAAACGACTAAGACACCATTCTCTAGAATAATGGAGCGAGCTACGGACATATTAGAGATCATACATACCGATGTGTGCGGTCCAATGAGTGTGGCATCGCACGGTGGATATAGTTATGTTCTTACTTTCACGAATGACTTTAGTAGATATGGGTATATTTACTTTATGAAACATAAGTCCGAAACTTTCGAGAAGTTAAAGGAATTCCAAAGTGAAGTCGAAAATCAATGTAACAATAAGATTAAGTTTCTGTGATTTGATCATGGAAGTGAGTACCTAAGATACGAGTTTGGCATGCATTTAAATAAATGCGGAATACTTTCACAATTGACACAGTCAGGAACACCACAGTGTAATGGTGTGTTCGAACATCGTAATTGAACTCTCTTAGATATGGTTCGTTCTATGATGTCTCTTACAGATTTACCGTTATCATTTTGGGGTTATGCATTAGAAACAGCCGCATTCACTTTAAATAGGGCACCATCAAAATCCGTTGAAATGACACCATATGAATTGTGGTTTGGGAAGAAACCTAAGTTGTTGTTACTTAAAGTTTGGGGTTGTGAAGCTTATGTAAAGAAGTTACAGCCCGACAGCTTGAACCCCAAGCGGAGAAATGTGTCTTCATAGGATACCCTAAAGAAACAATTGGTATACCTTCTATCATAGATCCGAAGGCAAAGTTTTCGTTGACAAGAATGGATCCTTTCTTGAGAAGGAGTTTCTCTCGAAAGAAGTGACTGGAAGGAAAGTAGAACTCGACGAGGTTGTCGAACCTTCTCTCGGATTTGAAAGTAGCATAGCACCGAAAGATGTTCATATGCCGCCTACACCAATAATAGAGGAAGCTAATGATAATGATCATGAAACTTTGAACGAAGTTACTATGAAACCTCGCAGGTCGACGAGGGTTCGTACCACTCCGGATTGGTATGATCATGTTATGAATGTCATGTTGGTGGACAACACCGACGACCCTGCGACGTATGAGGAAGCAATGATGAGCCTAGATTCCAGCAAATGGCATGATGCCATGAAATCCGAGATTGGATCCATGTATGAAAACCAAGTGTGGACTTTGCTGGACTTACCAGATGGTCGCAAGGCTGTCGAGAACAAATGGATTTTCAAGAAGAAAACAGATGCTGATGGTAATGTAACCGTCTATAAAGCTCGACTTGTCGCGAAAGGGTTTTGAAAAATTCAAGGAGTTGACTACAATGAGACTTTCTCACCGGTAGCGAAGCTAAAGTCTGTGAGGATTTTGTTAGTAATCGCTGCATATTACGATTATGAGATATGGCAGATGAATGTCAAAATGGCGTTCCTCAATGGTGACATTGAAGAAGAGTTGTATATGGTACAACCCAAAGGTTTTTGTCGAACCTAAAGATGCTAACAAGGTAGGCAAACTTCAACGGTCCATTTATGGATTGAAGCAAGCATCCCAAAGCTGGAATCAATGTTTTGATAAGGTGATCAAAAGCTTTGGATTTATACAAACTTATGGAGAAGCTTGTATTTACAAGAAAGTGAGTGGGATCTCTATAGCATTCCTAGTACTATATGTAGATGACATATTGTTGACTGGGAATGATATAGAACTTCTTAAAAGTGTCAAAGTCTATTTGAATAATAGTTTTTCAGTGAAGGATCTTAGCGAAGCTGCATACATTTTAAGCTTCAAGATTTATAGAGATAGATCAAGATGCTTAATAGCGCTTTCACAAAGTACATATTTGGACAAGTTTCTAAAGAAGTTTGGAATGGAAGAAAGCAAGAAAGCATTCTTGCCCATGTTGCCCACTACGACCCTGATTAAAACACAAAGTCCAGCTACTGCAGAAGATAGAGAGAGGATGATCAAAACTCCCTATTCCTCATCCATGGGTTCTATCATGTATGCCATGATATGTACAAGACCAGATATTGCATATGCTATTAGTTTGACTAGCAGATATCAAAGTGATCCAGGAGTAGATCACTGGATAGCGGTCAAAATATCCTAAAGTACTTGAGAAGGACTAAGGATATGGTTCTTTCTTATGGAGGTGATGAAGGGCTCGTTGTAAACGGTTACACTGATGCTAGTTGTAACACCGATCCATATGACTCTAAGTCATAGTATGGATATGTATTTACTTTTAATGGTGCAGCAGTGAGCTAGAGGATTGCTAAGCAAAGCGCTGTGGCCAGATCTTCAACTAAATCGTAATACATTGCTGCTTCGGAGGCTTTACAAGAGGCGATATGGATGAAGGAGTTCATTACTATAACATCCCAAAATTCATGAATTACAAAAGCATGCATTGCATTCATGTATTCATAGCATTCTTGACTTGCACAAAAAAATTCAAATCAAAACTCCAAATAAAACCATTATTATGCCTATTATCTGTAAACCATAGGAGGCATGGTTTTATTTTTATTTTGAAAGGACCAAAGTGTAATTGAGTAGACAAGTGTGTTTGTCACATTTTTAGATACTTGGATCACACTACAAAAATCCAGAGGTGTTTTGAATTCAAACTTGTTTGAATTAGGGTTTGAAAATCATTTCTGCAAAATCCATTTGGAAAAAAAGGAGAAAAGAAAAACACTACACTGCACTTTCGGCCCATCAGCAGATCCAGCCCAGCAAGCCCACCTGGCCATTCCCCCTCCCCCTCTCTATCTCACCCGCGCTCACTCTACCCCGCATACACTGCTAGTGGCCCCGCGCCAACTCAGCTCCCTCTTCCCCCAAACCTCACGCGCAGACCCCGTCGCCACCGCCGTTTCCTCCATCAACGTCGCGTTGATTTCAGGCATCATTACCATTGATTCCCTGCGTAATATCCTCGCCCCTGCTGGCTACTTAAGCTCCACACCGCCGCGGTGATTTCCGCCCAAACAATCGCCCTCAATCGCCGCCAGGCTGCTCACAATTCGACCTACACCGATGTTGCCCGACGAACTATGGTGAGGTATTTCGGTGAGCCTCGAGCGCCCCCTTGCCCCTCGTTCATATGGTGTTGTTCCTCTGCCCCTTGCGCATACTCTGACACCACTGGTTTGTCCTGTACTGGCCTAGGTCGTCGGCTTCGTCAAACACCGTGAGCACTCGATGCAACCCTCGTCTTCGGCGAGCAATTCTTGTAAGATGCAACTGCCCCTTGGCCTTTGAACCAAACTAGCTTGTTCGCCTGAACCTTGCGCATGTACTGATGCCTCTGGTTTGTTCTAGGGTGACCCTGGCCGTCGCCTTCGTAGCCTTCGGCATGAGCCCGACATTGTCCGCAACAACGACGAGCCCCAACGACCGCAACAGCTCGCCCCCGTCCAAGTTGAACCCACGTTGAGCTTCCTCGCGACCTTGCGACGCTGGTAAGCCACCGCACGGGCCCTATCCCCCTCTGGAATCGCCGGAGTGTCACCGGTAGAAGCGTCACCGCCGCCAGCACCCATTCGCGCCGCCCATCTATGGTTTCATGTGTTAGCGCCGTCAGATCTAGATCCTAGGGTTGGGATTAGATCGTAGGCTGAAGCGGTATCGTTAGATCTGAGCCACTGGATCTGAGTAAGATCCAACGGTCCACGCGCTTGATCCGCGTGAAGCGGTACTGACCAATCAGGAGCGCCCACGTGTCCGGTTTTTAGATTTAAAATCTGTTTTTGAATCTATTAGGGATTTAAACTTGTAAAATTCATATCTTTAGTTCTGTTTGGCCAAATTTTGCAAATAATATATCAATGGATTCAGAAAAATAAATCCTAAACTACTGTGGGCTTGAATTTGTATTTTGCTTATGTAAACTTAGGTTTATTTGCAGAATCAAATATAGGCTTATTTTGGCTTTATAAATTGTTTAGAAAATGATTTTAAAACAAAATCTAAGTTTATTTAGACTATAATTAGATGGTTTGGTGTTCAGTACGGTTTGGTTTGAATAGTTTAGTGTAGAAATTCATTTCATTTCATTTGCATGCATTCATATATTTTTGCTTGAATATTTGAATGAGAATTTGGTGCTATCATTTTATGTGTAGATTTTGGTGCTAGTGGTGATTGTGATTGTGAAGATTGTTGCTACTCCCCCAACTACCAAGGCAAGTGGTGCTTCATGTATTTTGTCCTATTATTTTGACTATGCACTAGTGATATTTTGAGTAGGGTTTGCATGGAATTTTTGCTATGTATAAACTATGTTATGCCTTGGGAAATCCTAGTAGTTGTAGTCTTGGTAGAATTTTATCTAAGTTAAGATACTTGATATGTTATCATGCTTAGCCTAGCTAGTAGCAAACATGGGTAGATTATATTCATGCAATGGAAATTTTTGCTAAGTCTTTAGACTTGTGTTTTGACTAATAAAACAACTAAGTGAATGAATCACCTGGGTGGAATTGTATGATGGTTTATGTTGAGTGGTTACACAAGGCCCATGTCTATGGTTTACCTTGTGTATCTCACTTGTGGAAAGCCACCCAGGAACAAAGGGATTTGAGATACTTAGTGTTTAGAAGCTTCTAGTGCAACCACATGGCATATGGGCTCTGCCTTGATCATATAGGTTGCAATAACTTAGCCAGATGGACAGATGGTGGTAGGGTGATAGGATAGAACGTGTCCATGGTGGTCTAAGGGAAGGCTTCTGAAAGATCTCGTCTCGATGCATGTCAAGTCTTGTGGGGAAAGTGCGCCACCTCTCGAGAGGGTAAAACCTAAGTACTTAGCCTTTGTCCCTGACAACGGACAATTAAGACATTGAAGTTATCAAGGATCTCCTCATCCCAATTTCTAATTTAAATACTTGTGGTTGAACAAGGGTAAAGGTTCACCAATGTCTATTGGTGGTTCCTTGGGAGTTTTTGACAAACAAAAACTTAGTGTTTTCAACTAATAAGAAAAACCTATTTTGAGCAAAACAAGCCTAAGCTACACTTAGACAAATTCATATAGATGTTAGTTATTACTATTCTACTAAGGTATCACTTGCCAATACAATTCCAAATGTATTGAACCCTTGTGGTTGTAATTTATGATGTTGCAAGTTACTCTAATGAGGATTAGGGTTATGAGTCTACACTTAACATGCTTGCCTGTGGAACATGAAGATGAAGACTTTATTTTATTTACTTAGGTTATGAACTCTTGTACTAGCCTTTGGCTAATGAGTTGTAAAATACTATGTTATCTCTAGAATGACAATGTAATAACGACCTTTGTATCTGTGTACTTCATCTTAAATTGTGGATGCTAGCAATTGATCCAGGGACTAGCATTGCAATCACAGGGACCTTTACCTTATAAAGGTGGGGTCTTACTGATGGTATCAGAGCACTGCGTTGCATGTAGGACTATGACCCTAGGTTGGATTATACTAAGAAAACAACTAAGGAAAAATGCAACTCTTTGAAAATTCCACATTTGTCTTTTTCTTCTCGTAAACCTCTTCTAATATTCTTTCTCATCTCTATTTGTAGATGGCCGCCATAAACAAAGCCATCAAGAAGGGACCACTCATGAACATGACTTTAGAATGTGAGACGGAGTTTCCCAAAGCACTCAAAACCCTTATGGTTAGCTTGGGGATACATGGTGAGGCTGTGTACAAAGGATTTCCAGTGATGGATGAAGGAGAAGAATATTGGTGGGTGCAACTCCACTTGTACAAAAACAAAGGAGACAGCCACAAAGAGTAGGGATTCTACATGGACACCAACTCAGAAATGTATATGACATTCTTTGACTCAGCAAGAAATGCATCTTGGAATGCTATCAAGGAGCTTGGTGAAAGACTCAAGTATAGAATGCTCAATACCCAAAATGATCTTGAGGAGAAGAAGTATACCCAAGACTTAGAGACCGCCAAACGTCTAAGGGAAGAATCATAGACTTAGCATATGAGTGAGAATTGTAACGTACTCCGCTAGTTGGACCACCACACTTGTCGTTTTCTCGCAAAAATTTGTGTAAGCTATGTTTGAACCTTAGTGCTTGTGGTAGACTTTGTATGCCATGACTTGTATGTTTTATGGATGATTGTATGCTTTTTACTATCTTTTTATTGTCGTGTTTTTGTTCTATTACTTGTGTTGTTCTAATAATTCTCTATCTTATGCATTAGATGCCTAGCTTTGTGATCAGCACTGCCGAGGAGTTCAATGGAACTCGTTTTGGTTCATGTATCGTGCAGTTTACTAGTGTGCTCATCCTCCCACTTCCTAGTATCAAGGCACTCTAGCTTACCAAGTTCGAGAGGAAGGATCTTTGGGGCTTTAGAGTCACACAGCCAGGACGCCAGACGGAGCCACTCACGGAGGAGATTTCCTTCAAGCTGATGCACGATGACAAAGAGAAGGGTCTAGACGTAGTCATGCATGAGATACTCGGACGCCTCAGCGGACGCCACTCCATCGAGCTTAGAGGCCTCTACTTCCACCCGTTCGGGAGACGTGACGAGGAGGGAGAGGCATTAGTGTATGAGGGCGCTGCTAGGGAGACGATTGAGTCAGTTCGTCTATACCTCTAGGACCTCGAGGGCCTTATTAGACACCTCGACACGGATAGTACCAACGTCATGCTTAGCAATGACGAGCTCCAGGTTCAGTTGAGGGAGAAGGACAAGCTCTTCGCGGAGCAAGACGAGATCGTCAAGGAGATGGAGGCCAGATTTGAGAGCCAGGACAAGAAGTGCAAGAATCAGGAGAAGAGAGTTCAGGACAGAAACAAGAAGATCAAGGACATGAGGGCCGAGATTGATGCCAAAGACTTTGAGTTAGAGACTCAGCACGGAGTGATAGAGAGGTTTCGCTCGCAGAAGAGAGCCCTTCGCGCGAATATTGAGGCCTTGACACCAGTGCAGAGGAGTACAAGTCAACTATGGAGACAGCCGGACTTACTCTTGTAGACGTGGAGGTCGACATGGAGGAGTAGTTGATTATTCAGCAACCTATTTATCTATCATCATTTGATCATTGAGTGGCAATGATCATCCAACATGTGGATGGCTTGCTATTATGTTTACTTTTCCAAACTTGTTGTTTACGTTGTTTAAACTCTATGTTTACCTTGTTGTTGTTTATTGTGTTTGTTACTTTGTGATGTTGTGCATAGCATCTATGGGTTATATCTCATTCCTTATCCTTATTGAAACCACAGATGCCTCCCTATCATGCCAAGACTAAGACAAACAACAACAAGAACGTCAATCCCGAGATGCAACAGTTGATGACAGCTCAAACTCAACTGATGCAGATGATGACCCAGTTCATGACAAATCAAAATCAGAACAACAACAACAACAACAACAACAACAACAACAACAACAACAACAACAACAACAACAACAACAACAACAACAACAACAACAACAACAACAACAACAACAACAACAACAACAACAACAACAACAACAACAACAACAACAACAACAACAACAACAACAACAACAACAACAACAACAACAACAACAACAACAACAACAACAACAACAACAACAACAACAACAACAACAACAACAACAACAACAACAACAACAACAACAACAACAACAACAACAACAACAACAACAACAACAACAACAACAACAACAACAACAACAACAACAACAACAACAACAACAACAACAACAACAACAACAACAACAACAACAACAACAACAACAACAACAACAACAACAACAACAACAACAACAACAACAACAACAACAACAACAACAACAACAACAACAACAACAACAACAACAACAACAACAACAACAACAACAACAACAACAACAACAACAACACGCCAGCCTTTGATATGCTTACAAGGTTCTTAAGGTTGAGGTCGGCCAAGTTCTCGGGAACCACTAATCTCATGGTAGCCAATGACTGGCTACGCTCTATGAATAAGGACTTGGTTACTGTTGGCTGCACCGATGAGGAAAAAGTCAGGTTCACAACACATCTGCTTGAAGGACCAGCAGCAACATGGTGGGACAACTTTCAGATCACCACTCCCCTTGAGGATGTGACTTGGGCTATTTTTGAGGATGGTTTCCGTATAGCTCACATCTCATCAGGAGTGATGAACTTGAAGAATAAAGAGTTCCACAATCTGAAACAGTGTCACCGCAGTGTGGCTGAATACATTGAGGAGTTCAACAATCTGGAACGCTACGCGCCGAATAAGGTTGATACTGATGCCAAGAGGAAGGAGAAGTTCCTCGAGAGATTGAATGATGAATTGAACCTGCAGCTATCCGTTGCCTATGTCCCAACATATCAATCACTTTGTGACAAGGCCACTATCTTGGAAAGCAAGATGAAGCAGGTTGAGAGCAGGAAGGGGAAGCATAAATTTGATAAGCACAGCTCAGGATCATCTCACAAGTGTTCTCATGGTGATGATAGTGGAGGTTCTGGGTTCCACAAACATGCAAAGTATAACAGCCACCACAACAGTAACCGTCACCATGAAAACAAGCACCACCGCAGCCATTACAATGACAAGTATACGAACCACAAGAGTGGACACAAGAGCGACCACAGTGGGAATGGCAATGGGAGTCAGCCTGCTAAAAGAGATATCAGTCAGGTTGAGTGCTTCAAATGCAAGAAAACTAGGCACTATGCAAATGAATACCCAGAAAAGAAAGTTGAAGGAGCCAACAAACCCAACCCTTTCCAGAAGGGACAGGTGAATCACATCAATGTGGAAGAAATATATGAAGAATCTGGTGTTGTGGCTAGTAAGTTCAAGCTCAATTCTTTTCCAGCACTTGTTCTTTTTGATACTGGCGCATCGCATTCATTCATATCAAGAGCATTTGTTGATAAAAATGGACTTCCAACTGAAATTATTGCATGTCCTATAAAAGTAAGCTCTCCTGGTGGAGAGATGATAGTGAACTTTGGATGTCAGGATCTAGTGATAGAATTTGGAAAGTATAAGTTTCCAGTTAGTTTGATAATCCTAGATTCCCAAGGATTGCATGTTATTCTGGGCATGGATTGGATGACCAAGTATGAAGGAGTACTAGATTGTGCCACTCATACTGTCACACTCACAACCGCGGATAAGAAATAGATTAGGTTCAAGTCTAATTTTGAAACTAAAGGGAGTAAGTTAAATTCTCTTAAGGGGGTTAGCATAGATAGTGTGCTAATTGTGAAAGAGTATCCGGATGTGTTTCTGGAATAATTGTCTGGAATGCCACCAGATAGTGATGTAGAGTTTCTAATAGACTTACTGCCAGGATCTGGACCAATAGCAAAGAGACCCTACAAGATGTTAGTTGATGAGTTGAAAGAACTCAAGAAACAACTTGGAGAACAGTTACAGAAAAGATTTATTCAACCAAGTTCTTCGTCTTCGGGTGCACCAGTTCTTTTTGTGGAGAAGAAAGATAGAAGTCATAGGTTGTGCATAGACTATCGTTCACTCAATGAGGTGACTATCAAGAACAAATATCCTTTGCCTAGAATCAACGATCTGTTTGATCAGCTAGAAGGAGCCCGAGTGTTCTCAAAGATTGATCTCCGATCAGGCTACTTTTATCTAAAGATTAGAGAGCAAGACATACCAAAGACTGCTTTCACCACTAGGTATGGATTGTATGAGTATACTGTGATGCCATTTGGTTTGACAAATGCAGCAGCCTATTTCATGAACATGATGAACAAGGTGTTCATGGAATTTCTTGACAAGTTTGTTGTCGTATTCATCAATGACATTTTGATCTATTCCAAGAGCAAAGAAGAACATGAAGAGCATTTGCGTTTGATACTTGAGAAGCTCAGGGAGCACAAGTTGTATGCTAAGTTTAGCAAGTGTGAATTCTGGTTGAATGAAGTTGGATTTCTCGAACATATTGTGTCGAGAGATGGTATAGCTGTCGATCCCACAAAGGTGTCAGCTGTAAATGAGTGGGAATCTCCCAAGTCAGTGAAATAAGTTTGTAGTTTCCTAGGCTTGGCAGGATACTATAGAAGGTTCACTGAAAATTTCTCAAAGGTAGCTAAGCCAATGACGGAATTGCTTAAGAAAGATAAGAAGTTTGACTGGACTGAAGGTTGTGAAGTCGGTTTCCAGGAATTGAAGAAGAGACTAGTGTCAGCACCAGTCTTATGCCTGCCAGATTTGGAGAAGGATTTCCAAGTCTATTGTGATGCATCTCACCAAGGATTGGGTGGAGTTTTGATGCAAGAAGGGATGGCTTATGCCTCAAGACAACTCAAAACTCATGAAGTGAATTATCCTACTCATGACTTAGAGTTAGCCTCTGTTGTCCATGCACTCAAAACATGGAGACATTATCTCTTGGGAAAGTGTTGTGAAGTGTTCACAGATCACAAAAGTTTGAAGTATATCTTCACTCAGAAAGAAATCAATATGAGATAAAGAAGATGGCTTGAGCTCATCAAGGACTATGACTTGAGTTTGCAATACCACCCTATTAAAGCAAATGTTGTAGCGGATGCTCTAAGCCGTAAGGTTTATGTGAATGGCCTTACTAAGGGAGAATTGCCAGATGATCTGTGTGCCCAATTCAAAGATCTCAGATTGGAGATAGTACCTGAAGGACATCTCATGTCATTGGAGGTTAAACCCACATTGTTGGACAAGATCAAATAAGCCCAAAAGTTGGACAAGGAAATTGAAGAGATTAAAGGTAAAATTAGCAAAGGGAAGGCTAAAGGATTCCATGAAGACGAATAGGGTACTTTATGGTATGGAAAACGTATATGCATTCCACAAGATCCGGAGCTTCGGAAACTGATTCTGCAAGAAGCACACAACTCACCATATTCCATTCATCCAGGTAACACCAAAATGTACATCAATGTGAAGGAAAGATTCTAGTGGAATAATCTTAAGAAGGACATCGCATAACATATTGCTTTGTGTGATGTGTGTAGTCGAGTGAAAGCGGGACATAAGAAACCGGCAGGGTTATTACAACCACTACCTATTCCTGATTGGAAGTGGGATAAGATTGGTGTGGATTTTATCACCGGACTGCCAAGGACCAGATCCGGATATGATTCTATTTGGGTTGTTGTAGATCGCCTAACTAAAGTGGATCATTTCATACCTGTGAAGACAACCTATAGAAGTGCTAAGTTAGCCAAATTCTATATGAATAGAATTGTATGTCTGCATGGAGTACCTAACAGTATTGTGTCTGATAGAGGAACTCAGTTCACTTCGCCTTTTGGCGACAACTGCATGAATCATTGGGAACAAGATTAGAGTTCAGCACAGCTTTTCACCCCCAGACTGATGGACAGACAGAAAGGACCAATTAGATTTTGGAGGATATGTTGAGGGCATGTGCCCTAGCCTATGGTGCTAGTTGGGATGAAAGCCTGCCTTACGCAGAATTATCTTACAATAATAGTTATCAAGCCAGCATTGAGATGGCATTGTTTGAATTTCTCTATGGAAGGAAGTGTACTACGCCATTGCTATGGAGTGGGGTTGGAGAAAGAAATTTTTTCAAACCAGAACTGATTAAGGAAGCGGAAGAGAAAGTTAAATTGGTAAAAGACAGATTGAAGATAGCACAATCCCAACAAAAGAGCTACGCATATCAAAAGCATAGAGAAGTCACCTATGAGGTAGGTGATAGAGCTTACCTTAGAGTCTCACCACTTCGTGGTGTGAAGAGATTTGGAGTCAAAGGAAAATTGGCACCAAGTTATGTTGGACCATTCAAGATTTTGAGACGCAAAGGAGAAGTGGCTTATGAGATTGAATTATCGGAATCACTGTCAGCAGTTCACAATGTGTTTCATGTGAGTCAGTTGAAGAAATGCCATCCGGAGATGGAAGAAACTTCTTTGAAGGATACTATACCTTTGGAAGAGGTTCAGTTGGAGAGTGATCTCACCTATGAGGAGAAGCCTATCAAAATCTTTGAAACTGCAGAAAGAGTTACTCATACCAAGACTATCAAATTCTGCGAAGTTCAGTGGAACCACCATTCCGAAGAAGAAGAAATTTGGGAAAGAGAAGATGACCTTCAGAAAGATCACCCTCACCTATTTGCTAGCCAATCCGAACTCGAGGGCGAGATTCATCTAAAGGGGGTTAGATTTGTAACATCCCAAAATTCATGAATTACAAAAGCATGCATTGCATTCATGTATTCATAGCATTCTTTACTTGCACAAAAAATTTCAAATCAAAACTCCAAATAAAACCATTATTATGCCTATTATTTATACATCATATGAGGCATGGTTTTATTTTTATTTTCAAAGCAACAAGTGTAATTGAGTAGACAAGTGTGTTTGTCACATTTTTAGATACTTGGATCACACTACAAAAATCCAGAGGTGTTTTGAATTCAAACTGGTTTGAATTAGGGTTTGAAAATCATTTCTGAAAATCCATTTGGAAAAAGAAAAGGAGAAAAGAAAAAGAAAAATATTGCGCTGCACTTTCGGCCCATCAGCAGATCCAGCCCAGCAATCCCACCAGGCCATTTCCCCTCCCCCTCTATCTCACCCGTGCTCACTCTACCCCACAGACACTGCTAGTGGCCCCGCGCCAGCTCAGCTCCTTCCCCCAAACCTCGCGCGCAGACCCCGTCGCCACCGCCGTTTCCTCCATCAATGCCACGTTGATTCTGGGCGTAATTACCATTGATTACCTGCGTAATCTCCTCGCCCCCTCTAGCTACTTAAGTTCCACACCGCCGCGTTCATTCCCCCCCCCCAAACAATCGCACTCAATCGCCGCCAGACTGCTCGCAATTCGACCTACACCGCCGTTGCCCGACGAACTACGGTGAGGTATTCCGGTGAGCCTCGAGCGTCCCCTTGCCCCTCGTTCATACGGTGTTGTTCCTCTGCCCCTTGCGCATCCTCTGACACCACTGGTTCGTCATGTACTGTCCTAGGTCATCGGCTTCGTCAAACACTGTGAGCACTCGACGTAGCTCTTGTCTCCGGCGAGCAATTCTGGTAAGATGCGGCCGTCCCTTGGCATTTGAACCAAACTAGCTTGTTTTCCTGAACCTTGCGCACGTACCGATGCCTCTGGTTTGTGCTAGGGTGACCCTGGTCACCGCCTTCGTCGCCGTCTGCACGAGCCCGACGCTGTCCGCAACTCCGACGAGCCCCAACGACCGCAGCAGCTCGCCCCCGTCCAAGCCGAACCCACGTTGAGCTTCCTCGTGACCTTGCGATGCTGGTAAGCCACCACACAGCCCCTAGCCCCTTTGAAATTTCCGGAGTGTCACCGACAGAAGCGCCGCCGCCGCCATCACCCATTCGCTCCGCCCATCTATGGTTGCATGTGTTAGAGCCGTCAGATCTAGATCCTAGGGTTGGGATTATATCGTAGGCTGAAGCGGTATCGTTAGTTCTGAGCCATTGGATCTGAGTAAGATCCAACGGTCCACGCGCTTGATCTGCGCGAAGCGGTACTGACCAATCAGGAGCGCCCACGTGTCTGGTTTTTAGATTTAAAATCTATTTTTGAATCTATTAGGGATTTAAACTTGTAAAATCCATATCTTTAGTTATGTTTGGCCAAATTTTACAAATAATATATCAATGGATTCCGAAAAATAAATCCTACACTACTGTGGGCTTGAATTTGTATTTTGATTCTATAAAATTAGGTTTATTTGCAGAATCAATATAGACTTATTTTGGCTTTATAAATTATTTAGAAAATGATTTTAAAACAAATCTAAGTTTATTTAGACTATAATTAGATGGTTTGGTGTTCAGTATGGTTTGGTTTGCATAGTTTAGTGTAGAAATTCATTTCATTGCACTTGCATGCATTCATATATTTTTGCTTGAATATTTGAATGAGAATTTGGTGCTATCATTTTATGTGTAGATTTTGGTGCTAGTGGTGATTGTGATTGTGAAGATTGTTGCTACTCCCCCAACTACCAAGGCAAGTGGTGCTTCATTTATTTTGTCCTATTATTTTGACTATGCACTAGTGATATTTTGAGTAGGGCTTGCATGGAATTTTTGCTAAGTATAAACTATGCTATGCCTTGGGAAATCCTAGTAGTTGTAGTCTTGGTAGAATTTTCTCTAAGTTAATATACTTGATATGTTATCATGCTTAGCCTAGCTAGTAGTAAAAAAGGGTGGGTTATATTCATGCTATGGAAATTTTTCTAAGTCTTTTGACTTGTGTTTTGACTAATAAAACAACTAAGTGAATGAATCACCTGGGTGGAATGGTATGATGGTTTATGTTGAGTGACTACACAAGGCCCATGTCTATGGTTTACCTTGTGTATCTCACTTGTGGAAAGCCACCCAGGAACAAAGGGATTTGAGATACTTAGTGTTTAGAAGCTTCTAGTGCAACCACATGGCATATGGGCTTTGCCTTGATCATATAAGTTGCAGTAACTTAGCCAGATGGACAGATGGTGGTAGGGTGATAGGATGGAACGCGTCCATGGTGGTCTAAGGGAAGGCTTCTAAAAGATCTCGTCTCGATGCATGTCGAGTCTTGTGGGGAAAGTGCACCACCTCTCGAGAGGGTAAAACCTAAGTACTTAGTCGTGTCCCCGGCAACGGACAATTTGAGCATCAAGGCATTGAAGTTATCAAGGATCTCCTCATCCCAATTTCTAAGTTAAAAACTTGTGGTTGAACAAGGGTAAAGGTTCACCAATGTCTATTGGTGGTTCCTTGGGAGTTTTTGACAAACAAAAACTTAGTGTTTTCAACTGATAAGAAAATCCTATTTTGAGAAAAGCAAGCCTAAGCTACACTTAGCCAAATTCATATAGATGTTAGTTATTGCTATTTTACTAAGGTATCACTTTCCAATACAATTCCAAATGTATTGACCCCTTGTGGCTGTAACTTATGATGTTGCGGGTTACTATGATGAGGATTAGGGTTATGAGTACACTCAACATGCTTACCTGTGGCACATGAAGATGAAGACTTTATTTTATTTACTTAGGTTATGAACTCTTGTACTAGCCTTTGGCCAATGAGTTGTAAAAGACTATGTTATCTCGGGAATGACGATGTAATAATGACCTTTGTATCTGTGTACTTCATCTTAAACTGTGGATGCTAGCAATTGATCCAAGGACTAGCATTGCAATCACAGGGACCTTTACCTTATAAAGGTGGGGTCTTACAATTACGGAGCTTGGTGTGGTTCCTAGTGCGTTGGAACCAATGGCCATCTATTGTGACAACATGGGTGCCATAGCCAATGCACAGGAGCCAAGGTCACACAATAATATGAAGAATATCAAGCTACGTTATCATGCTATTTGTGAGCATTTCCAAGATGGTGACATAAAGATTTGCAAAGTACACATAGATCGGAATGTGGAAGATCCGTTGACTAAACCTCTGCCTGGGGGAAAACATGAACAACACCAGAATGCCATGGGTGTTAGGTACATCACAATGTAATCTAGATTATTGACTCTAGTTCAAGTGGGAGACTTTTGGAGATATGTCGAAGAGGCAGTAATAAAATAGTTATTATTATATCTTTGTGTTTATGATAAATGTTTACATCTCATGCTATAATTATATTAACCGGAAACATTAATACTTGTGTGTTTTGTAAACATAATAGAGTCCCTAGTAAGCCTCTTGTTGAACTAGGTTGTTGATTAATAGACGATCATGGTTTCCTGATCATGGACATTAGATGTTATTAATAACAAGATCATGTCATTAGGAGAATTATGTGATGGACACACTCCTATAGTTAGTGTAGCGTAAGATCAAGTCATTTAGACTTTATTTGCTACAAGCTTTGAAATACATAGTAACCTAATCCTTCAATCATGAGATCATGTTAATCACCATCACCGGATGGATGCTTTGATGACATCAAACACCACTTCGTAACTGGGTGGTTATAAAGGTGGCATTAGGTATTCTGAAAGTATGTGTTGAAGCACATGGATCAAGAGTGGGATTTGTCCATCCATATGACGGATAGATATACTCTAGGACCTCTCGGTGGAATGTCATCCGATTGGCTTTCAAGCATGTGACTAGGTCACAAGGGATGTCATATCCTTGAACGAGTAAAGAGTACTTATCGGTAACGAGGTTGAACTAGGTATAGAGATACAGACGATCAAACTTTGGATAAGTAAAGTATCGTGCGACAAAGAGAATCGGTATCGTATGTAAATGGTTCATTCGATCACGAAGTCATCATAGAAATATGTGGGAGCCATTATGGATTTACAAATCCCACTATTGGTTATTGATTCGAGAGGTGTCTCGATCATGTCTGCATAGTTCACAAACCGTAGGGAGACACACTTAAGGATTTGATGTTGTTTGAGTAAATATGGATTGTGAGTTGGAGACCGAATGTTATTCGGAGTCTCGGATTGGATCCATGGTATCATGAGGAGATCCGGAATGGTCCGGAGAATAATATTCATATAAGGAAAGTCAATTTCCGAGGTTCGGAAATGTTTTTGATGTTTTGACCGGAAGCTTCTAAAATGTTCTGGAAGGTCCACCACCCCAGGAAGGGGTACTTAGAATGCACCATACCCTGATGGGCGGGGCACAACATACCCTAGGCCAACTCATCCAAGGACTAGGAATAGAGAAACAAACTCTAGTTTGAAAATTCAAATCATAGTTTGAAAAAGTCAAATCCTAGTTAGGAAAGGAAAGGGAAACCTTGAGGGGCAAGTCCTCCCTCTCCCTTCCTTGCCGCCGGCCAAGAGGAGTTGGGGAAGGACTCGGCCAGGGGTGGGAACCCTGGCCACAGCCCCCACCCATATAAGGAGGGGTGAGGGCTCCCCATAGACCCTCACCCCAAACCCTAGCCACCGGCGCCTTCTCTCTCCTCCATACACTGCTCTGGCTTAGGTGAAGCCCTGCAGTAATCTCTTCTCCTCCACCACCACCACACTATCGTGCTGTTGGGATTCCGAGGAGATCTACAACCTCTGCTGCCCTGCTGGAACAAGGGAGAGGAAGGTCTTCATCGACTACCGTACGTGTGACCGACTGCGGAAGCGCTCCCGGAACATGGTGCCGGAAGGATCATCTACGCGATCTTGAGATCGGCAAGTGATCGACTACATCAACCATGAGATCCGAATCTTGTTAAATGCTTTGGATCTTCGAGGGTTAGTTCTCTGCAATCTTGTTACACTGATCTCGTAGAATAGATCTTGGTTTTGTGTGTTCCGCGATAGAATTTTTTTGATTTCCATGTTGCGAACCCTACATTATATTGGACGGATAAGACTACGTATAGTACAACTTGTGCTGCGACCTAGAGACTGCGGACACTCATATTGTTCGCTGCATGCAGTATGCTAGTTAGATGTGTAGGTCACGGTATGGAGTACTCCGTACTATATATATTGTATTAAACGGAGATTGTGTACAAAATTATATTTAATCAAGTAAAGATACTAGGGCATAAACTAGCTTTACAAATCATATTAATCCGTATGGAATACTATAGAAAAAACAGTTCAACGACCAACTGGGAGCTACTTCCATTACATAAGGATTACTACTCTACAACATTTCAGTAGCACGCATAGTGGCGACATGTCCTTTTTTATTTTTGATTGAAATGAACCGCGAGACTGGTTCCAATCCAGGGTTTTAGCGAAACTTGGAATGAACCAAAGCGGAGTCTTCACGAATGAAGGGTCAATGCGTTCATTTAGCGTGATGAGAAGGCAGTGTTTGTTGAGAAACCAACAGAGTCGTCCATACCATTCATACTGAAGCAACATATTTCAGAATGCGGCAGCTCGTAAAGTCATATTGCATAGTGCGGCATGTAGACATAGTTGCTTCTCGTTAGATATCCTTGAACAATATCGGCGACGACTACCAGCACGCTGATCGGGTAGTTCACTCTAAGGAAAATAGAGTATGTTCTAAGGTAAGTAAACCTTGTCTATTGCTTACCTCGATGTAGTAAAACTTTAGGGTCTTTTGAGAACACTAGGCAGCCAAATCCAGAAGAATACATGCGAACAGTGCGACCGCCACTAACAACAGTAGGATTATCCATATTACCCACGTACCATAACTTGCTAACCACCACATACCATAGTCAGAGTCATGCTCGTGGCTTAGAGCACCTACGAGTTCATCCACCCAGTTACCCACGACTGGTGGCATCAGGACCAGCGTAGGAGTTGAAAGAAAAAATGCAGTTCAAGAACATGTTTGGTTCACAAGATTTAAAAAAATAAAGGAATGGGAAAATACAATATCCGGATTGCATAATATACTAAATCGTATTGGAATCAAAATTGCGAGAATCTGCAATAGAAACAATCTGGTTGAACAATGGGAAAGAAGATAGAAATTTGTGTGAATAAATATGTGAACTTTATGGATTTGTTCACGAAGCAACCCTACCGAATGTAATACTACTAATATACATAGCAATCCTTGTGAAAAATCCTATAGATCTAAATTCTATAAACTCATAGGGAAATCCTTTCAGACAAAGAGGATAAAAATCATAAAATATGAAATAATGCCATATGTCAGCTTTATAAAATAAGCATGCATACATGAATATGAAGCTAGCTATATATGGAGGTGTTATTACCAGGATAATAAGGACTTCACGCATAAACACTGCCAATCTTAGTTATGGCGAACACAATTCTTCTGTGGATGATTACATCGGTGTAACTGAAATAGTTCAGGGACTCGTTCGAAAGAACTATCCATACATCTTGATGGCCGTGATGAACAAGAACTGAGCCATAAAAAGGGCAACAAGAGTGTAATCTTGATATCTCCCGGAAAATGTGGGGACTTGGCAAATAGCTATCTTCTACAGTATCATACGATGGCCATTATCCAAGAAAGTATCTAGGCGATTGGTGGATTCAAACGGCACCACTGGGAGAAGAATCTTGCGATGAGTATACATGTTGACAAGTTCCCAGCTATATTGGAGGCCAACTGTGGCGATCCAATCACCATTGACGCCTGCCCACTATTTATTCGTGTCGTATGAGATGACATCATCTGAGGAGAACATGTCCAGCGGCGATAGCTTACAGAGGAGGCTCTCGCCATCCAACATGCAATCCCGTGGTGTCTTAGACAAGTGAGAATGAAGAACGCATGGGAGGCCAAATGGATGAGAAACCAGCGGAGTTACACTATATTTTGCTGAGTCAAGATGAAGTTTGGACGAACCGATGAGGCTCGCGATGGTGATGATTTCGCATCTAGCTGTGAGTTCTTTAAGGGGGGCTTTGGTAAATACCTCCTAAAACGTCAAGAATCATCGTCACTGTCCTTGCTCGATCTATCCATCATAATTCACTTGCTATGGTGACGGTGGTTGGGATTGTTGGTTTGAGCTCTGAAAAAAAGGGACGATATGAAGAACACAAACTATGATAACTGGTCGGCACAGAGGGCGAGTCAGAGTGGGGATAGAGGAAAGTGGAGAGGAGGAGAGGGATAGGGTAACTAGTGTAGTACTTGTTGAATAAATCCATGCTTTGCACTGTCTTGTGAGATTAAATGTCCATGGAGATTCATATCTCTGAGAGACTATACCTTAGAAATTCAAAAAAGGCAATGCAGGAGAGCGGGATACTTGTATGAGTACAAAATCAACTTAGTTAAAATTCAAATCAGTCCATATGAGTACGCAAAAATTCATCTAAAGCATAGAAATATTTAAAGATCACGAAATAATCTGAAACTCATGGGTAAAGTCATCCACTATGTTTTCCACAAGCTTGTCCATAAAATATCCCTTATGGCCTTCCATATACTAAGCTATCCACAAGCTAAAAACCTTATTGAAGGGTCACCCTTAACCTTATGGGTAGCCCATAAGCATTAAAATATTGTTATCTAGTACACATACTAATATAAAACAAATTTTAATCACAAGACTATGAGAGGGTAGCTCTTACATGTGGGTCCTATCTTATGGACAAGTTTGACTAGATATATTTTGGTGCAATCAACTGACTTATGGTATAGCAAGTGGATCCCATCTTAAATATAGGTTTGGCCATATACATAAGTGATGCCGTAAGTGGGCATCCGTGAGGTTGCAGATGAGCCCTACCAGAGAAGTGGCAAAGGCTCAATCGGGCTTCAGGAAGCCGCAAGAGGCGTGTGCGGACCTGGACTGGTGGTGGAACTCGTGGTTGTAGATAGCCAAATACCTGGGCAACGTATTATCGTCGTTGAGACGATGGAACTAGCGTTTCTAGCACCGCCTGCCAGGAATTTCTCTTTTCAACGGTCACACTTTGCTGATAGTACATCGACTATGAATACATAGGCGGATATGCGTTTGTCACTTTTATTTTATTAGGCATCTGTGTGTGTTTGTGCATTGGTTTTCGTACACCTATTAACAACCTGGTTAACCACATGTGTAAACTGACAACATTGAATGTGGCATGCGAGAATGTCAAAACAATAAAAACTTGTGTGTGGCATCCTCTTAAATATGCATATCTAGAAAAAATTAAGTCAAACTATTGTAGAGGGAGCAAAGCCAGTAGTTACTGGTGTCCCCCTAGCCAACCAGAAAGTCCAACAAGACCACATGAGATAGGACCCTTAGAAGATGGTATATATTTTATACTGCAGGAAATCATATTACCAATATTCGAAAAATGTACGACGCGTAGAAGAGGGTAGGACATGATACTTTGTGTACCGAGTACATGTCCACCCTGATACATCATGTACAAATAGTACCAATTTTATGCTCCAATTTCTAATTAATTGACTTGAATTTGTCTACATACACATGTATCTACACCAAGTTTATCTAGATACATATGTATCTGTCTAAACTTTTATAGTGTATAAATACATGTCTATATTTAGATATAATTGAGTCAATTAATCTAAAAAGAGCGAATATCTCTATCCCTAGTGCTATCTTTGAGATATATTTTTTCTTGTCTAGCAACAACCTTAGTATACTACCAAGGACTATTTGTGAATGTTCTTTAAAAATACTTTCTGGTACATCATATGTAATTACCATTTTTAATAGTTGCTGCAAGTGTCATTTTCGAGAGATCGATTTGTAAATAACAAGAATTTGTAAATTGTTTCCGAGTACCAAGAAACATATCAATACATATTTTCACAGGGCCACTAAAGAAGGTGTCTACATACTGTTACATGCGCATACGGGTAATCGCCAAGTATTTAACAGAAACAAAATACTCTCTCGGGAGGGCCAAATCATGAAAGATTCGAGCGGACGGTCGAAACTTGACTGATAGGTCATGGTACCGCTAAAATCGCCGTGTTGGTACTAGACATGAATTTTTACCACTTATGCAAAATACTTACTCTACAAGTAGTACTTCACAACATGGCAAGTCATGAATGAACATTCTTTTTTTAGACCAAGGTCATGGACCTCTCTACATCATATTTTATAATAATATGCACATCTTTGATACTCCATCCATTCCACAATGTAAGATTATTTAGCAAACTAAAAAAACTTGCTAGAAAGGTTCCCTAGTAGTGTTTTGAAAAATAGAATAAGGTGCACCCGAATTCCAAAGCGAAGTTTGACTAATAAATAGAGCAACCAAAATTTGATTATATTATATAAACTTAATATCATAGTATTCTGACATGGGTACTACTGTTGATGAGTGCATCTTGGCATGGTAAAAATAAATTTTCCATGTGTCCTTGACTTCCGAATCTGTCAAAAAAATTGACTTCTGACATGCGGAGCCGCGCGGATATAGGGCACACAAAATCTCCTCGCTGGCATCATCGATGACCTGACCCGTTCGGCTCTTCTAGAAGGAGTAGTGGGAATCACAGAAGGCATCATCTCTCTTCCTTCTCTTGTAAGCTTCCGCACAACGATTTCGCCGTCGTGTCTAGAAAGGTAGGGCCAATATCATTTCACTATCAACTTTTAACCATATTTGCAGTACAGGTGGCACCTGTTTGGGTGGGAGCACGATGGAGCTCACAAGGAAGCGGGTTCCAATGAAGAACAATAAAGGATAAATTCAGTTCTTTTTTTCTAGATAGGTAACTCAGTTCAGTTTAATGGATTTGCTAGTTTTAAGACGCATGAGAACATCTTGTGTCCGAGTCAACCCTCTCAACATGAAAAAAATGTAGACATTATTTTTGCAAAACTTGTCAAAAAACTTGCCTTGCGATATGGCTTGCCATGTAGAGTATGAGCATTCTGGTCCTCTCCACATCGCGGGTTCTGGTAATGTGCCCATATTTGGTAGATGTGGTTCCATATTGGCATTGTAAACTATGCAAGATTCTAACTTATTTGATGAAAAAATGTAGTTTTCTAAAGGAAATAAACATTTTATGTGATGGTAATGTGCAGAATATGTCCTAGAATGTAATAACCCTAATTTTCATACAAAGTGGACCGTGTTTAATAGATAATTTCAAAGCATCATCCTACTGTTTGGCGAAGAGGATACACAACCCCCACTGTAATCTATGGGAACAAGTCTCTTGTGCCTAAGGCAAACGCATCCTCTTCCTATAATGCATTAACACAAGCAGGAACAATCTTAGCATGAAAATGAAACATTATTCCTATTGCATTAGGACATGGGTACTTGAGCATATTTAGAAATACATAGTACTTCCTCCGTTTGGTAATATAAGATGTTTTAGTTTTATGAAAGAAATGTATCTAGACCTCTTTTAGTGTATAGATTCAGAGTGAACCTACACACTAAAAGAGGTCTAGATACACTCTTTTCACAAATCTAAAACATCTTATATTATGAAACATAGGGAGTACAAGCTACCTTAACGATCAGATTTTCTTTGGTGAGCTTGTATTGTGCATTTCCAAATCTGCTCAAGTACCCATCTCTATCAAGCAATCCAACCAAGATAATGTTGAGCCTCCCATCTTCACAACACCTACTAGAGGAGAAACAGGTCAGTCTTGACATATTGCCGGAGGAATTTGCCATATATTGCGTGCTTCGCTAAGATCTTCGCCTTGTTCTTACGGTCGTGGCCACAGTCGACGCCCATCGAGAGTGCTATATCATGCTGTCGATGTCCTTGTTGACGAATTTCCCACAGAATGGGCAAAATATCTTCCCATTATAGTGGAAAGGAAATTTCCTACTCCAGCTAAGTGCGTAGCGGCTTTTATTGTCCTGGAGTCGTTGTCTTCGCCCATGTCGTCAAATTCTTCCTACGGATTTTTATGTACATAAGAACTCATATAAGGGCATGTTTGATTCGTAGGATAGGAAAAACAAAGGATTCTATATATCCTACAAATCAGACAACCATCATAGGAATTTTTCTTTTGGGATTTAATCCTACAATATCCCATATAAATCTTTTGGATCAAACATGCCCTAAATGATTTAATTGAAATAGAACTCAAGCATTGACATTTATGAATATGAATGACAAGATATAATATTCGCAGTTGATAATTTTAGGTCATGTATCATCACTAGATTATACACTGTAATCATGTGTTTCCTAAATTTTGTATTAAAAATAATAACAAGAAACAAACAATATTTTTTTGACTATAGAATCCAACAATATTCATGTACATTTTAATGAAAAAAATTATGTGACAGATCAATCCATAATCCAGTAATAGCAATCCCTAAAAATCCTAAAATCAAATGTGCTTACAATAATTATGTGATAGATCAATCAAATCTATAGCACAAGAAGATCGTATGAACAACAACAACCAAATGTAAAATTACTAGATGGCAGATCAAAAAATCTAATCAAATCTACAAAACAATCGAGCTTTTGAACTAGAGAAATTGATATGTCTACAACAAAAAGGCGGCGGATCAAAATAATATACAAATCGAGAAACTCCTACGTTTGAACAGTAAAAATCTGCGAATAGTGAAGCTGAGTAGTACCTGATGGGGTTCGTTGCATAGAAAACAAAAAATTTCCTACAGTTGCAACTGCCAAGATCGATTCGGGGGCGATACTATGTAATAGTTTCACATGGACTCACCCTTAAAGACCGTAAGCGGGATAATGTTCCCGCAAATAAACATGGTTGATGTAGATGTACACGACCATCCTCAAGGACGTGCAGACGATCAGTTCCACAAGAGGGCAGCGCCTCCATAACCGGTCACACGTATGGTGTGCCGACGACTTTCGTCCCTCGCTCCATCCAGGCAGCATAAGTAGTGGATCCCCGGGAACTCCAGCAGCACTACGGCATGGTAGAGGTGGTGGAGTGGAACATATCGAGCAAGTATTCGTCTAAGCACCTTTTCTTTTGGAAATGGACAAGACTGGCAAGGGGAGATATGCCATCCAAAGGGCATATGAGAGGAGAGGGAGAGTGTGTAGAGAGGAGGAAGTCTCCACCTCCTTTTATAGGGGGAGGGGGAAGCCCCCACCCATGGTCGGCGTCCAAATAGGGTGCCCCCTCTCCTCCCTCATTCATGTGGGTGGACACTCCACTCACAAATAATCAAGCTCCACTTTCTCTCATTAAATCTCCACTAAAATACCAAAGGTCTTTCAATTAAAGCATTTTAATCCTATTGGTTTAATGCAACTCAATTTAATGAACACTTCATTTAGTGATAAATTCATTTAATGAACACTTCATTTAATGAACACATTAACATTTTAATCTCTTGCTTTGTTTCGATACCCTGAAACCATTTTGGCAGATTTGATAGAACAAATTCTTGCGATGTCTAGTATCTTCTCACGCATTCTTTATCCACTCAATTGTGTTGGCTACCCTTAAGTGTGTCTCCCTACGGGTACAATAACTATGTAGACATGATATAGACTTTCGCTGATCAATACTCATTAGCAGGACCTGGAGATCCATTATTACTCCCTCTAGTTGCACGAAAATCCAATGATCTTTTGAACCGTTTTTGTTGTAATCAAATTCCTTTTATCTCACGATATTTTACTTGTCCGACATCCGATCATTTGGTATCATACATAACTTTGTTCAATCTTGTTACCGACATGTACTCTTTTTCTCATTCCCGTGATATAACATTCTAGTGATCTAATCACTTGCTTGCAAGATATGTCAATGTGATATCACTAAGAGGTTCCTGAGTAAATCTCTCTGTCATCTGGATGGACAAATCCCACTCTTGATCCACGAGCCTCAACTAACACTTTGCAAGCACCTGACGACATATTTATAATCACCTAGTTATGATGTGACGTTTGATGAAATCAAAGTACTTTTCTGGTGGAAGTGATTGACGTGATCTCATGTTCTAAGGACTTTGAGTTACTATGAATGTGATAGCAATATAAACTTGAGGACTTGGTAGTATTGCTAAATCTACTTCGGGTGACTGTTCATCATATCATTCTCCAATGATATGACCCTATTATTAAAAATATCCAATGTTCATGATCAGTAAACCTTGATCATCTGTTAATCAACAAGCTACTATTAAGAGAGGCATTACTAGGAACCCTTTCTGTTTATAAATCACACATGTATTAATGTTCCTATTAACACAATTATAGCATGAAAAATAAACATGTATCATAAATATGTAATATCATAATAACCACTTTATTATTGCCTCTCGGGCATATTCCTTTCAATCTCCCACTTGCACTAGAGTCAATAATCTAGTTTACATAGTTATAAATCTAACACGCATAGAGTTTTGGTGTTGGCCATGTTTTGCCCTCAGGAAAGCTCTAGTCAACGTATCTGCAACATTCAAAGTCGTGCCTACTTTGCAAATCTCTACGTCGCCATCCTGAACATGTTCGTTGATGGAGTTGAACTGGCGCTTTATATGCTTGAAATTCTTGTGAGACCTTGGTTCCTTAGCATTGACTATGGCACCATTGTTGTCACAATAGATTATCATTGGATCCAAAGCACTTGGAACCACACCTAGTTGAGAAATGATCACTAGTTGCTTGGAGCTTCTCCAACTCACCGCTGCACCATTCATCAAAAATACATACCCGGATTGTGACTTAGAGTCATCCGGGTCGGTGTTGAAGCTAACATCGATGTAACACCTTACGGGGAGCTTTTGTTCATCGCCATATACGAGGAATATGTCTTTAGTTCTTCTTAAGTACTTAAAGACATTCTTAACTGCCCTCAAGTGCTCCAAACCTGAATCAAATTGGTACCTGCTAATCAAACTAACAGCATGAGCCACATGTTGGAGATATGCCCAAGAGGCAATAATAAAAGTAGTTATTATTATATCTTTATGTTTATGATAAAAGTTTACATTAATTCTATAACTGTATTAACCAGAAACATTAATACCTGTGTGATTTGTAAACATGTAAGAGTCCCTAGTAAAGCCTCTTTGTAATACTAGCTTGTTGATTAATAGATGATTATGGTTTCCTAATCATGAACATTGGATTTTGTTAATAACAAGATCATATCATTAGGAGAATAATGTGATGGACATACTCCTATAGTTAAGCGTAGCATAAAGATCAAGTCATTTCAGTAGTCTGTTTTCTATAAGCTTTCAGATACATAGTAACCTAAATCCTTCGACCATGAGATCATGTTAATCACCATCACCGGATGGATGCTTTGATGACATCAAACACCACTTCATAACTGGGTGGTTATAAAGGTGGCATTGAGTTTTCGGAAAGTATGTGTTGAGGCACATGGATCAAGAGTGGGATTTGTCCATCCATATGACGGATAGATATACTCTGGGCCCTCTTGGTTATTGATCGGAGAAGAGTATCGATCATGTCTGCATAATTCACGAACTGTAGGGAGACACACTTAATGATTCGATGTTGTTTAGTAGATATGGAAAGTGAGTAAAGAGACCGAATGTTGTTTGGAGTCTCGGATTGGATTCGGGATATCACGAGGAGATCTGGAATGGTCTGAATAATAGGATTCATATAAGGAAAGTACAATTCCGGAGTTTGGGAATGGTTTCGGTGTTTTCACCGGAATGTTCTATAGAAGGGTCTAGAAGGTCCATCACTCCAGAGTGGGAAGGGTACATGGATGTATCATACCAAAGTGGAATGGTTGCATCATGTCCTAGGTCACTTGGCTGGGCAATGGGAAGAGAGAAATCAAACTCTAGTTTGAAAAGTCAAACGCCGATTTGAAAAAGTCAAATCCCAACATTGGTTGCCAAATGGAGGGTGGGAAGGAATCCTACCTAGGGGAGGATTCCTTCCTCCCCTTGCCGTCGTCCCTAGTAGAGGAGTTGGGGGAGGACTCCCCTCCCCCCCAACCGCCTCTCCCACCTATAAAAGGAGGGGTAGGGCACCCTCCTACCCCTCACCATAAACCCTAGATTTGGCGCCACCCCCTCTCAAGTCGCCGCCACCTAGGGGATCTCTCCCAAGTCGTTGACTAGGGCTAAGCCCTAGCCCTATAGCCGCCGACCACCACCCCCTTGGCCCTCTAAACCCTATATCACCAAGTACCCTATTCTACTCCACCATACCCTCTCCGGTTTAGGCGAAGCCCTGCGGGATTTCCCCTCTACCTCTGACACCACACCATCATGCTGCCGTAATTGCGAGGACAGATCTACAACCTTCGCTGCCTACTGGAACAAGTACTCGATAAAGACCGACTGCGTTTCGGCAGTACTGAATGTGTGACCGACTGTGGTAGCACTGCCGAAACGCAGCGCCGGAAGGATCGTCTACGCGATCTTGAGATCGGCAAGTGTACGACTACATCACCCACGAGAATCCGATCTCGTTAACCGCTTTGGAATCTTCGAGGGTGAGTACTCTATCGATTCGTTGCTATAATCTAGTAGATAGATCTTGGCTTGTATGTGTTCATGCGATAGAAATTTTTTGTTTTCCATGCTACGAACCCCTACACCACATTTGGTCTTATACATATCATAACATACATAAGAGAACCTATGGCTAAGGCATAGGGGACATGGTCCATTATTTCTCTATCTGCTTCTGAATCTGGACTTTGAGTATTACTCAAAGTTGTACCTTGGAACTAAGGTAAGAACCCCTTCTTACTTTCGTCCATTTTGAACTTCTCCAAAATCTTGTCAAGGTATGTACTTTGTGACAATCCTATTAAGTGTATTTATCTATCTCTATAGATCTTGATGCCTAATATATATGTAGCTTCACCAAGATCTTTCATTGAAAACTTACTATTTAAGTAACCCTTTACGCATTTTAAAAGTTCTATATCATTTCCAATCAACAATATGTCATCCATATATAATATTAGAAATTCTACGAAGCTCCCACTCACTTTCTTATAAATAAAAGCTTCTCGACGGTTTGGACAAATCCAAAACCTTTGATCTCTTCATCAAAGCAGAGAGTCCAACTTTGGGATGCTTGTTTCAGTCCATAAATGGATCGCTGAAGTTTGCATACCTTCTTAGCATCCTTAGGATCGACAAAACCTTTAGGTTGCATAATATACAAATCTTCCTCAATGTTTCCATTAAGGAATGTTGTCTTGACATCCAAATGCTAGATTTCATAATAAAAATGCAGCAATTTCTAACATAATCCTAACAGAATTTAGCATCGCTACCGGTGAGAAATTCTCATCATAGTCAGCTCCTTGAATTTGTCGGAACCAATTCACGACAAGTCATGCTTTATATACGGTCACATTACTGTCAGCGTACGTTTTCTTTTTTGAAAATCCATTTATTCTGAACGGCCTTTCGGTCGCGAGGTAATTCCACCAAAGTCCAAACTTGGTTTTCATACATGGGTTCCATCTTGAATTGCATGGCTTCAAGCCATTTGTTGGAATCTGGGCTCATCATCGCTTCATCATACATCGTAGGGTTATCGCTTCCATCTACCGTGAAATTTAAGAATGGATCACCATACAGTTCAAAAGATGTACATATCCTGCCCGACCTGCGAGGCTCGGTAGTACTCTCTATTGTAGTTTCATGAGGAGGAGGTTCCTCATCATCATTTCCTTCTTCCATTGGTGGAATCAACACTGGAACAGATTCTTGCGTTGCGCTACTCGCCACTTCGGGAAGAGAAGGGTCAATAACCTCGTCGAGTTCTACCTTCCTACTACTCACACCTTTCAAGAGAAACTCTTTTTCTAGAAAGGATTCACTCTTGGCAACAAAAACGTTGCCCTCGGATCGGTGATAGAAGGTGTACCCAATTGTTTTTTGGGTATCCTATAAAGACGCATTTTTACGCTTTGGCTTCGAGCTTATCAGGCTTAAGTTTCTTCACATAAGCATCATAACCCCAAACATTTAGAAATGACAGCCTAGGTTTGTTACCAAACCATAATTCATACGGTGTAGTTTTAACAGATTTTGATGGTGCCCTATTTAAAGTGAATGCAGTTGTCTCTAATGCATGACCCCAAAATGACAGTGGCAAATCGGTAAGGTACATCATAGATCGTACCATATCTAATAAAGTTCGAGTATGATGTTAGGATACACCATTACGTTGTGGTGTTCCGACGGGGGTGAGTTGTGAAACAATTCCACATTGTCTCATGTGTGTGCCAAACTTGTAACTAAGATATTCTCCTCCATGATCGGGTCGTAGAAAATAGATATTTTTGTTATGATGATTTTCTACTTCACTCTAAAATTCTTTGAACTTTTCAAATGTTCAGATTTGTGTTTCATTAAGTAAATATGCCCATATCTACTTAAATGATCCATGAAGGTCACAAAATAATACTATCCGCCACGTGCCGACACACTCATCGGACTGCATACATCGGTATTTCCAACAAGTCGGTCACACGCTCCATTGTTCTAGAGAACAGAGTTCTAGTCATCTTGCCCATAAGGCATGGTTCGCATGTTTCAAATGATTCATAATCAAGTGATTCCAGCAGTCCATCAGAATGGAGCTTCTTCATGCGTTTGACACCAATATGACCCAAACGGCAATGCCACATATATGCAGCAATATTATCATTCAACTTGATTCTTTTGGCATTCACATTATGAATATGTGTACTACTAATATCAAGATTCAAAACAAACAAACCATTCAACATAGGTGCATGACCATAAAATATAGTATTCATGTAAAAGGAACAACCATTGTTCTCGGATACAAATGAATAACCGTCTTGCATTAAACATGATCTAGACATGATGTTCATGCTCAATGCAGGCAAAAAATAACAATTATTTAGGTTTATTGTCAATCATGATGACAGATGAAGTGGCGGTGTCCCGACGGCGATCACATCAACGTTCGATCCATTGCCTACACGCACCGGCACTTCATTCTTGGCTAGTGGTCGACTATTCCATAGTCCCTATTTCGAGTTACATATATTAGAAACTAAACCTATATCAAATATCTAGGTGCTATTTCGACTACTAGTAAGGTACACATAAATAACATGTATATCACACATACCTTTGTTCACTTTCCCGGCCTTCTTATTTGCCAAGTACTTTGGGCAGTTCCACTTCTAGTGACCAGTCCCTTTGCAGTAATATCACTCAGTATCAGGCTTAGGGCCTCCCTTTGTATTCTTCTTAGGTGCCTCAACAGACTTGCCGTCCTTCTTGAAGTTACCCTTGGGCTTGCCTTTCTTGCCTATCTTCTTGAAACTGGTGGTCTTATTGATTATCAACACTTGATGTTCCTTTTTAATTTCTACCTTAGAAGTCTTAAGCATGGTTGCGAGTTTAGTGAGCGACTTGTTCGCACCATTCATCTTTTAGTTAATTACAAACCCTTTGTAACTTGGTGTAAGCGATTGCAGAACCCTATCCGTCATGAGATCAGCTAGAATCTCACATCCCGGTGTCTCAAGACGGTGAGCGTAGCCCGCCATCTTAATGACGTGCTCATTCACAGAGTTATGCTCCTCCATCTTTGTGCTAAAGAACTTTTCGTAGATCTCATATCGCTCGGCACAGATTTGGTCCCCAAACATAGTTTTGAGTTCATCCACCATGACATCAGCATCAGTAAGTTCAGAGTGCTTTTGAAGTTCAGGCTCCAACGATTGGAGTATCACACACCGCAAAAGAGTGTAATCATCAAACTTTGTGGCATATACAATATGCTCCTCCTGAGGAGCATCACCTTCATGGGCATCACCTATCAGACCGTCAAGCACATAGGACATTTTCATGCCCGCGAGGATAATCCTCAAGTTAAGATGCCAATTGGTGAAGTTAGACCCATTGTCTTGCAGAATGCATTAAAATTGAATGCAGGGGTGCCATGATCTATAATGTATTTGCAAAGACTATTTAGACTAGGTTTATAACAAATAGAGTACAAGCTAATTCAAAATTTACGACGAGAACTCCCACTCAAAAATGACATCCATCTAGTCATTTTTAGTGATTACACGAACCAAATTCACTATGCCATGACCGATCATCATGAGTGGTGGGTCAGCTCCAATGGCGAGCATCGTATGGGCATCATATCATCCATATGACTTGTGCTTTACCTTTCGGTCTATGTTCCGAGGCCATGTATGAACCTTAGTATTCGCGTGTGTAAAACTGTCTTACACCCGTTGTATGCGAACGTAGAATCTATCACACCCGATCATCACATGGTGCTTCGAGACGACAAACTTTCTTAACGACGCATACTAAGAAAGAACATATTATATCATGATATTTAGTGGAAGGGATCATCTTATAATGCTACCGAGGCAATGAAATACTACCGAGGCGATCAAATCAACACAAAATAAGATGCATCAAAGGGTAAACATCACATGTATATATAATATGATATGATATGGTCCTTCTCGCATTTGATATCCATCTTGTGCATCTTGGTATGATCTCCATCATTCCATCGGTGTGCCACCAAGGTCCATGGCGTCACCAACATGATTGTTCTTCACTAATCTAATTACATGGATTTCCATTTTCCAGCACGCAGGCCATAAAATAAAATAACAACCTTATGGATCCTGCCGATTGTTTTAACTTACAATAAAACACATTGCATATAACAATATTTGTATCATAGACCATATCACATCACATGCCCTGCAAAAACAAGTTAGACGTCTCTAATTTATTTTTTTGCGTATTTTATGCGGCTACGGGCTTTCTAGGAAAGAACTGTTCTACCTACGAACTTTAGCCACAACAGTGATAACCAAGTTATTAAGCAGACTGATGTAAATCAGATATTAAATATAGTGGTAGATACAGACACCCGCTAGACACTTATGCAAAACTAGTTGCATGTCAAGCGTGGAACAAGTTTCATGTGCGTGGAAATGTAAAGTTTGTTTGGGCCGCTTCATCCCACTATGACACTAATATCCGAAGTATAAAAGTTTGCAATAACATGATCATCAAAGCCCATGTCTCCATGTTTTCTAACCATACAAAGCATCTACACATAGACATAGCTCTCATTAACACTAATGGGGTTCGTTGCAAAAAAAAATTCCTATGAACTACCAAGATCGAATCAAGGCAATACTATATAATGGTTTCAGATGGACTCACCCTTGAAGACCGTAAGCGGGATAACATTCCCACAAACAAACGTGGTTGATGTAGATGTACATGACCGTCCTCAAGGACGTGAAAACGGTTAGCGCCACAAGAGGGCAGCGCCTCCGTAATCGGTCATACGTACGGTGTGCCGACGACTTCTGTCCCTCGCTCCATCCAGGCAGCAGAAGTAGTGGATCCCTAGGAACTCCAGCAGCACTATCACATGGTAGAGGTGGTGGACGGGAAGATCTCGAGCAGGTATTAGTCTAAGCACCTTTTCTTTTGGCAATGGACAAGGCTAGCAGGGGGAATATGTCATCCAAAGGGCATATGAGAGGAGAGGGAGAGTGTGTGGAGAGGAGGAGGTATCCACCTCCTTTTATAGGGGAGGGGCATCCCCCACCCATGGTCGGTGCCCAAAGAGGGTGCCCCCTCTCCTCCCTCATTCATGTGGGTGGACACTCACAAATAAGCAATCTCCACTTTCTCCCATTAAATCTCCACTCAAAAACCAAAGGTCTTTCAACTAAAGCACTTCAATTCTCTTGGTTTAATGCAACTCAATTTAATGAACACTTCATTTAATGAGTTCTTCATTTAATGACAACTTCATTTAATGAACATATTAACATTTTAATCCCTTGCTTTATTTCGGTACCCCCAAAACCATTTCAGCAGATTCAATAGAACAAATTCCTGCGATGTCCAATATCTTCTCCTGTGTTTCCTATCCACTCAATTGCGTCGACTAACCTTAATTGTGTCTCCCTACGGGTTCAAGAACTATGTAGACATGATCGAGACTTTCTCTGATCAATAATCATTAGCAGGACTTGGAGATCCATAATGACTCCTACTAGCTCCACAAAAATCCAATAATTGTCTAAACCTTTTTTGTTGTAATCAAATTCCTTTTGTCTCACAATATTTTACTTGTCCGAGATCCGATCATTTGGTATCATCCATACATTTTTTTTCAATCTCGTTACGGACAAGTACTCTTTTTCTCGTTCCTGTGATATAACATTCTTGTGATCTAATCAATTTCTTACAAGCTATGTCAATATGATATCACCGAGAGGGCCTTGAGTATATATCTCCATCATCTAGATGGACAAATCCCACTCTCGATCCATGAGTCTCAACTAACACTTTCCAAGAACCTGATGACACCTTTATAATGACCCAGTTATAGTGCGATGCTTGATGGAATCAAAGTACTTTTCTAGTGGAAGTGATTGACGTGATCTCATGGTCTAAGGACATTGAGTTACTATGAATGTTATAGCAATATAAACTTGATGACTTGATAGTATTGCTAAATCAACTTCGGGCGACTGTTCATCATATCATTCTCCAATGATATGACCCTGTTATTAACAACATCCAATGTTCATGATCATGAAACTTTGATCATCTGTTAATCAACAAGCTAGTATTAAGAAAGGCATTACTAGGAACCTTTTCTGTTTATAAATCACAAATGTATTATGCTGTGTTTGGATGCATAGAATTGGTATCTAGAATTGAATTGAGTGAGGATTCCAAATCCAGTCTAGAAAGGAAATGACTTCCAATTCGAATTATGTTGTTTGGATGGCTTCGAATTTGCTGTTGGAATCAGTGCGTCGTACCTAATTCTAATTCTTGTTTGGATGTACAAACTATGGAATTGTTTTCTTATGAAAGCATCCGGCTTTATTACAAAGTAACCATGGCAAATCGCCCATCAAAACTTCAGCCACATTGGCTGGTACATCTGCATCCCACACCATAATCTCATTGGCATTACCAGAATTTCCTATCAAAGTTAGTTCGTTGGCTACTTTATTTGCATTACGTTTGCATGCACACACTTCAGTACTAGAGAACCAGGAATACTGTTTGATCTTCAGGTATCAAATGATGCTGCCAGATGGGAGTAATGTTGACCACGTCGATTCATAGTCAAGGCCACACGTTCGGAATCAGTTTCAAAAACTGCTCTTAGTGCACTAACATCCAGAGCAACATCAACCGCTTGTTCCAAAGCATAGAATTATGCAGAGAAAACATCATTCCCTCCTGTTTTTCCTGCCCGTGCACTTACTAATTCTCCATAATGATTCCTGACCACTACCCTCCATGTTGCGTGAGTCTTGCCTGGTACAGAAAACAAATTAGTATATACCTTCAATTTGAACAGTAAGTTGTACTTTCAATGTGTCCTGCAACTCAAATTGGCAATCATCATGCAAAATTAACCAAGAACACAACGACATGAACTGAAGGGAAGAAGAGGGTTTGGGAAGAGAGATTGAAGAGGAAGGGTAGAGGGCGGCGACGGGATTCCCGCAGTTCCCCTACCGGCGCTGTTTCCCCTACCGCCGCCGGTCGCATTTGGGTTAGGGCGCGCAGAGATGAAAGGGAGAGGTCGGGGATCGCGTGCCGCTGGACTTGCTGGAAGGGGAGAGAGCGGGGAGGAGGAGGGTGGGGAAGGGGCGGGGGTGGAGAGGAGGAGGCCGGGGCTCACTGCTGCCGACGGAACGGAGCTCAGTTGCCTCGCACGATCGCCTTCTTCTATCGCTCGGGAACGAAGGGTTATGCGGGTTCGCTCGTTTCCGTATCGATTCGGAGCCAAAGAGCTCCGAATTGGATCCTATGGGAGGACAGTGTGTGCGGGCTGGGCGTGGAATTGAGGACTCGTTTCCAGGCCTGATTACCAGCACAAGCCAAACAACTGAATTCGGTTTCTAATTCCAATTCCCTGATTCCACGTCCAATTACGCGTATCCAAACACAGTGTTAATGTTTTCTATTAACACAATTATAGGATAAAAATAAAAATCTATCATAATAACCACTTTATTATTGTCTCTCGGGCATATTCCTTTCAATACCTCAGTTTCCTCATTGGAGATCTCCTCCTCGAATTCATCCCTCCCCTTGACTGCTTCAATGAAGGGCTCGATGATGGCATGGGTGTAGTTCTCGTCTTCCTCCGGGACGAAGATGCCATCGGCTCTGCATGCATGCCACTCATCCAGGTCTGTCGCTGGCACCACAATGTTCTCGTTCACCTGCTGATCAATAACAACGGTGACCGGATGGACGAAGCCCGAAGCAGTGATGGCCCGACGATGACAGGCATGTGTGTGCATGGAGAAGCTGGGCCCGCCATGGTGGCGATGACCGCAGAGCCATCTATTACACCTCCAGTTGGCTTCTCCTCCAGCTCATCTCCAAGTAAGTGGGGCAGGTGGTGCTACGGAAGGAGCACTTGCGACAGGTGCGGTCAGGGTTCTCTTGACTAGACAGATAGGGGGAGAAGTCGACGCTCTTGGAAGAGATGATGAGGAGGTGGTTTGTATACGCGGGGACATTTGGTTTCCCTCAAGTGGACACGCATGGGTGTGGACATGTGTGTCTGGACTCTTGACTCGTGCATGATCTCCACTATCGAATTGCATTAACACCAGATCCACGCGCATGCTACTAGTAGTACTCCATTTTTTATTACTTCGCGTTCTAGTTATGTTTTTTTCAAAGTCAAACTTTGTCAACTTTAAACAGAAACATAGGAAAATATGTCAACATTTTTTTTATCCCAAATGCATATGTTATAAAAATATAACTTATGAAGATTCTAAATACGTAATGTAAGTTTTATATCATAGATACTTTTATTTTTTGCTAAATATTTGGTCTAACTTTAAAAACTTTCATTTTCACTAAACCTAAAATGCAATCTAATTGTGAAATTCAAAAAGTACCTCGGAAACGTGCACGACGCCTACAAAAGTTAGACCACGCATTAATAGTGGGACATATACACCAATCTAGTCACGTTGGAACCACATGTGCGATCGAGGCCCACATGTAATCGGCTCGATCTAGTGAGCACTTCATCAACAAGATTTGGCAAAAGTGAGCAGCACGCTGATTTGCTTTGTTAAGCAAGTACTAGTTCTAGTAGGAAGAATATGCCTCAGGTAGTGGTTGGAGAAGGAGAGCCAGGCCCGACAAATTTTGCATGCTTATTTTCTAGGTGCTTTGTACTAAATCTATGGACTTGGATGCAATTTTCTCTTTTCTTGAGGTCCTTGATGTAATATGTATTTCCACTGACCGTGTTAAGTTGTTAACTGAAGCATATTGCTCCTTCTAGGCCTACCCTAGTTGGCAAAATGCCACCATCCCACATACCAGACAAAGTGTACCATGCCTTCTTATGATTCCCTATTTTTAGCATATTTCAAGCTTCCTAGCTAACTTCGCACACTTAGAGGACTTTATGTCAATTTAACGAATTAATTAGGTCAGATAGTTGCTTCACACAAAAAAATTGTTATCACTTTCATTAAATTACGCTAACACCATTCCATTCCATGAATATAAGCATAAAGCTTGAACATTATTGAAAATGCCCTAAAACCTAAACCTTAAACCCCAAACCCTAGACCCTAAACCCTCAACCCCTAAACCCTCACAAAGCAGGTATCATGCACTTATAGATAAAAATTTCAAATACATACATTAAATTGCGAACCCCATTCTATTTCACGAATATAGGCATACAACTCAAACATTATTGAAAATTCTCTGAACCCTAACACCCTAAAACCTAAACCCTAGACACCTAAACCTTAAAAAATGTTACCCTCAACCCCTAAAACCTGACCAAGCAGGTATATATCATGCACTTATAGATCAAAATTTGAGATACTTTCATTAAATTGTTGCTAAGTAATTCTATTCCATGAATATAAGCATAAAGCTCGAACTTCGAAACACTCAACCCCTAAAACCTAAACCCTAAAACCCGAAGCACTAAACTACTAAATCCTGACCAAGCAGCCATCATGCACACTTATATATTAAATTTTGAGATATTTTTATTAAATTGCTCAAAGCCATTCTATTCGAGGAATATAACCATGAAGCTTAATCATTATTGAAAATTCCCTAAACCTTAAACAACAGTTAAAACCTAAACCCTAAACCCCTAAACACGAAAACCCTAAACCCTCAACCCGTCAACCCATAATTAAACCCTAACCAAGCAGGTATCATGCACTTACTTATCCAAATTTTAGATACTTTCATTACATTGCGGTAATGCCATTCTATTCCACTAATATAACCATAAAGTTTGAACATTATTGAAAATTCCTTAAAATCTAAACCCTAAACACTAACCCCCTAAACCCTAACCAATCAGGTATCACACACTTATATATAAAATTTTGAGAAAATTTTATTAAATTGGGCAACACCATTCTATTCGACGAATATAACCATGAAGCTTGAAAGTTATTAAAAATTCCCTAAACCATAAAAACTAAACCCTAAAAAACCCCTAAACCAAAAGCCTAAACCCTAAACCCCTAAACCCATAATTAAACCCTAACCAAGAAGGTATCATGCACTTATATATCCAAATTTAAGATAGTTTTCATTACATTGCAGTAACGCCATTCTATTCCACGAATATAACTATAAAGTTTGAACATTGTTGAAATTTCCTGAAACCCTAAACCATAAAACCCTAAACACTAAACCCCTAAACCATGACCAAGCAGGTATCATGCGCTTATAGATCAAATTTGAGATACTTTCATTAAATTGGGCAACGCCATTCTATTTGACGAATCTATACCTAATAATAAAAGATGGAACGCTTCTGTCAACCAGCCTTTTTTAGATGATTTTACCCTCCACGAAACTACTTATTTACCCACCACTACCATTGTTAAGTTAGATACCGGTTTGTTATTTTTTTCCTTCGCGCGCTGGACTGGACGGAGGACTGCAACCCAGACAGAAAAAATAGGAAATGCACACCCCTCGGAAGGGGAACTTGGGAGTAGGGCATGGGCATCACAGATACAAGCATGGGCCGCACGCAGGGGTCGGCGAGCCAGAGGAGTGCCAGGGCATGGTCACGTTGGCGGCGGAGAACCACAAGCCTGAGGAGCTGACCAGGTCGAGGTAGGGCAGGGCATTGGGGCCATCGAGGTCCTGGCGGCAATGGCACGCAGGGGTGGCGAGCCAGAGGTGTGCTGGGGCGTGGTCGCGTTGGCAGCGGAGCACCACGATCGTGACTCGTGAGGATCTGACCAGGTGGAAGTAGGGATCGTCGGGGGTGGAACTTCTCCATAGTGAGGCATGCGATGTAGCGGTAGGTGAAGGTGAACGAGCTATCGCCCGAGCCATGGGGGAGAATGTGGATGTGGGTGATGGAGTGGTCTAGATCGCGAACGCAGATCGGGCTTAGCCGCATGGCACGGTTTTGGTCGCCGCGATGGAGGAACATGATGTAGTAGGCCCCGACTAAGCTAGATGCGAAGCGCACCTGCGGGTTGTTCAACCTTTGATGGAACACACATCGAAGACAAGAGATAGGGCTTGCGCGGGTTGGCTGGATGTCGATGAGGTAGGCAAGGGCATGGGGATCATGAACTGGAGGGCAGTGGATGTCGAGTGAGACATGGAGGCTATGGAACACTTGTTCCATTGCCATGCTTGTGCGGGTGTTTTTTTGTCTTAGCTTCCACAAGCCTGGGTAGAGGTGGCGCTAGTGTCCCGCCTGCCGACAGAACCAGCAGACCTCAGGGTTTCTGCAGCGATAGGCTTTATCATCATAAACTAGACATCGATAGCAACGGAGGTGTAGGTTTGGCGGTTGATGGATATAGAAACGTGTATTGGGCACGCGGTGTGTGGGCTCTGGAGGTGCACGAAGAAGGATGTATTTATAAGAAGGAGAGAGCAATGCGCCCGAAGGAGAGGCGGTATGAGGCACGGAAGGAGCGGTGGGAGTAGGGACGAACTGGGTCGGTTCAGTGCATCTTGGCACTTGCATGGCTTTGGTTGTCACAATTCGTAGCAGAGGGCATTGACATGGTGTATTACTATCTCTGCTCTGACCCTGACATGGAGGGAGAATTTGAGTTGACAACTGTAGCTAGGCGGCACAAAGATTACTCCATTCATGCACGGTAACAGGGTCAGTAATATTTTGCACCTGTTGGAGCAGGCTTGCTTGTGCATCATTCAACACTAAGCTAGCATTGTCATTTTCAGGATTTACTTGCCTAGGAGAACGGGAAGTGGCCGAGCTGTTCACTCCTCCTTTGATGGGCAGGTGATCACTAACGTAATGGTCACCTCAAACTGAAAACGTACTCATTACAGTGCCATTTGCACCATCGTCAGTTGCAGTGAGCTATTTTTTTAGGGAACAGATTGCTTTATTAATCCATAGCAATGTTACAATCAGCCAATAGGCTATGACTAAGAAAGTCCGGGTAGACATCTACCCAACCTTCATCTACAACACTCTCACACGCATAGAGTGCACACTCATGAGCTACCTTATTAGCTTTTCTACCAGCAAAACTAAAATCAAAAAACCCAAAAGCAGAGCTAAGCTCATCTATCTCACTAAACATGGGAGATAATAAAGAGCAATAGGTCTTCCTCCCTTTCCATAGATTCACCAGTTCTACACAGTCTGATTCACATGAGACTCACACAAAACCATGTTGTTTTGAAAAGGCTACCACATCTCTAAAGGCTAGAGCTTCAACAGAGAGGGGATCCGAGATGCCATGATAAATGTGCCACCAAGCAGCTCTAAAAAAACATGCATCCCTTGCAACACCACCACCTCCTGCAATACCCTGCTCTTCCCTGACGGCACCATCACAATTCAGCTTAATCACACCTGACCCTGGACCATGCCAGGTACATGGTGGTTGGCTAGATCCCACCTTAGGCACCTTCGTTTCTAGGTAACCCATTGTCTCAGAAGTAGACTCCATAGTTTGGATAGGATCATATCCCTTATCATCATGAGTCCAACGATTCATCGAATCCCAAATCATCAAAATTATCAACATCAATCTCTCCCGCTCCCCTTGGTTGAACATAGAATCACATAAGATGTCCATTGCCCTTGTGTCAGGATGCAGATTTGGTAACTTCAAGTGCAAGATATCGCGAGCAACTATCCAAAACTGTTTCGCACGCCCGCATTCCATCATTGCATGATATAAAGTTTCTGATGCTTTTTTACATACCAAGCAAGCATTATCTACTCTGGCATGCCACCTCATGAGGGTTGCGTAATCAGGAAAAAATCCTTTCAAAACCCTCCACCAAAAAACTCATACTCTCGGTAAAATATCCATCTTCCAAAGTCTTCTCCATTTTTCATCACTTTGCATACTAGAATGTCCAACTCCACCAGTGACCGCTGCCTCTCTACTCTCCTTTACTGAAAGAAGAGCAAAATAGGCCGATCTAACTGAATAAACACCAGGTTTCTTGTAATGCCATGCTAGCCAATCTTCTCCTACACTCCTCCTAAGAGGAATATGCAATATCCCCCGGGCATCCGGGGCTAGAAATATTTCTTGTATCTTCTCAGTCCACCACTGATGCTGAACGGGATCAATGAGCTCATCAACTGTCGCCAGGTCTGTATCAATTGATCTGCCCATTGGACAGGTAGTAGCTATAGCACCCCGGGTAAAACCACTACTAGAAAATCGCTTGTTTTTTTGCATCATCATGATAGCATGCTCATGTCATCATGCCACATTGCATTTAAGCATCTTCATGTATGCATGCATCTTATTTGCCTAAACCTATTTTCCAAATCCTATGTTGTTTTCTAATTATCCCCGCCTTCTTTCCAAATGACAAAACCTTGGTCCCCTCGGATCTTCTTTTGTCTAAAACATATGTGCAACTGTTTTGTTTTAAACAACATAAAATAAATATATTATACTAAAAACCTATTTTGTAAAACCACCGGGGGAGGCAGCCCAGCCCATAGGCTAGGCCACCTACCACCCTGAAAGGTCGGCCCAAATCGATATACCCCAAACCCAAGACATACCTACCCCAAACCCTAAACCTAGACCCACCATCACCCCACCACACCACCCGCCTCCGACCTACTCAAACTCACACAGCACCCACCGAACCCATAGTCGTTCCCTCACCCACACCACCAGATCCACCCCGTCATGCCTCTCTCCCCGTTCCTTTTCCCCCGATCATGAACCCTGTTTGAGCCAGCCCCTAACCCACTACCCCAACCAACCGACTCTGTCAGTACCGCAACTGCCTAGACCCCACCAAATTGTCGCCACCTGACGCGTGTTTCCCCTCGACGCTCCTCTCTCTCCCTGGTCGCTCTCTCCACCTACCCCGCGCCCTCATCCCTGTAGGATCTCCCCCTCATCAATCCAGCCCGCGCCCTCGCGGCCCTCTCCCATCTGTGTAGCACCACCAGACTGCCGTCCTACGCGCCTCACCCGGTACCGTGCGAGCCCACCGTCGCAGCAAGCTCTGCCGCCTTGTAGACACGCACCTCCCTGGCCGCCTTTTCCTCAGCCCGCAAACTTCCTGTCGCCTTCGCAGGAGTCATCGTCCTAGTCGTCCTTGCTGGCCGCCGCCATCGTCAGCAACCTCCTACCCCGAGTGCCGTGCTCGCCGCGCTGCTTGCGTCACCATAGCACCATGGCCGCGTCCAAGCCCCGACGCCACCAGGGTCGTCATCGCATGCAGCCTCTCTGAACCTCTCGAGCTTCTTGTTGTCCGGCCTCTGCCTCCCAGCCCAACGGCACCACCTCCCCGCGGGCGACCTCCGCCGCTCCTCTGCCCGACTAAACCAGTGGTACCGCCTCCCTGCGGGTGACCTCCGCCGCCCCTCTGCCTGACTACCCCAGCTTGGCACCGCCTCCCCGCGGGCGACCTCCGCCGTCCTGAGCCCCTTCTCGGCCACTGCCTCTGGGTCGTGCAGGAGGTACACTTGCAGTGACAAAAAATCAGGGACGGCCAAAAGCACATGCGGTCGGCAACCGGCAGGTTGCCCTCATCGTGCATGTTCCTGGTTGTTTTCCTTTGAAGTTGTCTGATGGGCTCGTTGCCTGCCCGCGCTCTTGCCTTTGATGCTGTTCCTTTTGGCCGCCTGGCTCTGTTAACAGCATTGCGACATGTGTGTTGCCGAAGTGTTGGTGTCGGTACCGAAGTAGTACTACAGGTGAGATCCCTTTTGGTGTGGCACTTCAGTGATGTGAGAGATGTGGATACGTGATGGTGTTGCTAGGGCAACTGTATGAAGTTGGAGTGTGCTACTACTTCGACTACACTGTTCTTGTCATGTAAGACGAAGCCAAGGGATTCCAAGATGGTACCAAAGACCACTCGTGTTGATTCCAAGACCGTCACCGACAAATGAAGCCGGAAACCCCAAGGTTGCGAACATGGAACGTCAAGATCTTGTTCATCGAAAACCCGAAGAACCTCGATCATGGAATTCGAAGATCAAACCCTCGCGCTTCTTCCACTCCGAAGACCCTAATCAAGGATCTGAAGACCCAACCCGAATCCCTCCGGACCCAAGATCTTCGAGACCCTATGTGTGACCCCTTTTTCCCGAGACCCTATCTTATAAATGACATATACTTGTTGCATTTAAATTGACATGCTTGCACCCATATCATGTGGTTTGGGGTTGTTAGATGATTCACCTCGTAATTTCATATGGAGACTATACACGGGCTTTTCTAGTCTTATATTGGCTCCATTTAAATTTGCGTAGCGAACCGATGTCATGTTTTGTCTTGTTAAGCCAACATTTAAAATGCGGGGTATCTAAATAACATGAACAATCTAATTCAATGTCGGGACCCCAGTTCCGCTTAATATTCCCTAATTGCATCGCATCTTTGCCATGTCACGCATTACATATGCATCATGCCCGATATTCTGTCATACTATTAAATAGTGCATCTGATGTTTCTTTTAGTGTTGTGCTTCTTCACGGATTATGCCGATGAGTTGATGCGAGTGTCGACCCGATCTTCGGATGAATCTTCGACAGTGTTTCCCAGGCGAGCATTCTCCTCCTTTCTACCTATTTACATTTATAGTCTTTACTTCCTCCAGTTAATCTATTTCTATATGTGTTGCGATGCTTTAGATTCCGTACCCCTTTATATATCCCTACAGCCTTTATATTGCCTTGGACACCTCCTATTGCATGTTGTTTGGGTAGACAGTTGGCCTTGCGAGTCGTGGTCGCTTTCTCAGGTGCTGCTTCGCGTCGTTGATGTTTCACTGATGTTGGGGGTTGACATATTCATAAAGGTGGAGATGATCGTGATTTTAATTACAGATGGTTAATTAAATATTAAAATAGATATACTTAATGAAGAGGCACCAGTGGGTAATAGTTGATATTTGGTTGTTAACCGTCCACTTGTGTCCACCTAGAACCCGAGTTCTTGACACCTGTTCCGAGACTGAGCGGGCTAACCATATGTGGGGTGTATGGGCACCCCTATCGACTTAGTATCTGATTTCAAAGTATTGTTTTAGGGGCCACAAACTAGTTTGAATTTTTCATGCCATGTATTCCATGTATGCCATGTTTATTACTTGTTGCTCGATGAGCGTTTATTATTGTTGTGTAGGAGCGGCACTCTGTCACAGGAATATTTTGTCCATGACCTCTGCTCGCATGACATGTGCATGCAACCTCAAGGTCCGTGCGAGGAGGATTATCTATACCTTGTATGGGTAGCTCTTCGGGTGGCCCCATGTACTTGCTTTGGATCTGGTAAAGCGTCGTGTCCTAGGCCTCATTGACATACCGTGGAAGTATGTTAATTAATCTGGCAACAAGGGTCGAAGTGTGTGTGGTGGTGCACCCCTGCAGGGTTAAATCTTTTTAAAAAGTCGTGTCCACGGTTATGGACGACTTGGAGCACAACATCTCGATCATAGACAATACTATTTTAATTTGACTTGTATCTGATATGACTAGTAAGTTGGATAACCACCATGGAAAGAATGAATAAAGCTGTCAATCGTGTGAGTTTCCTCGGCTTGACTTCCTCATTTGGTCTCGAGGGGGAATACCATGATGGGTATGTTTGGTGGTAGTATCAGGTTGGATCCGAATAGGTCTTTCTCATCTCTCTCTAATAGCTAACAGATGTATCGAGTCTCTATAGGTTGTTTAGCGCATGCTTTGTTGCCTCTTCGGTCCACCATACCTGTGTAGGCGAGAGCCGCCGAATTCTAAGTCTCGCAGTGTACTGGCCTTAGTATTGACCGCTCTCTTTTTTCCTTTGCCCTTTGTCGGCACCCCTTTTGTTTTAGCAGGTTTTGAGATCGATATCGTTAGCAGGGTTACCCTTACGGCTTGTCCTAGACATGGTTATGGACGTTATTGGTTATTCTTCAAGGCTCTTAGTCCAATTTGCATCTTGTCCGTACTTGGACGATGTATCGTTTTCAAGGTGATTTTGATCTTTGTACTGTATATATCTGTATCCTTGAATCATCGAGTCGTGTTGTATATATCTGTTATATGGGTTCCATCGTGGACTAATGTGTAATGGTATTACTTCGTTTTCTACCCGCACAAAAGTGCCTGGTGGGCACCTTTGAATCGTTTCTATGCAGGTTTGGCGGGATTCGCTAAATTTGCATAGGGCCGATCTGAGGGTGTTACACCAGTGCCACATGTGTGTTGCCAAAGTGTTGATGTCGGCACCGAAGTGGTACTACAAGTGAGACTCTTTTTGGTGTGGCACTTCAGTGATGTGAGAGATGCGGATACGTGATGAAGTTATGAGGGCGACTGTATAAGTTGGAGTGTGCTACTACTTCGTCTATGTTGTCGTTGTCATGGAAGACGAAGCCAAGGGATTCCGAGATGGTAGCCAAAGACCACCTGTGTTTCCAAGACCATCACCGACAAATCGAGCCGAAACCACAAGATCGTCTGACATGGAAGCAAGGTCGCCTTTCCCGGATGCCAAAATCTCCCACACGGACCCGAAGCCCTGATCCCACGGACGCCAATACCCTAACCCCGGAGTTCGAAGACTGAACCCGAACCACATCGAACCAAGATCGTCGAACCCATGTGTTACCCTTTCTCCAAGACCCCTATTTTGATGAATAAAACATATACCTTGTTTCGTATTGAATATTGCATGCTCGCATACATATTGTGGATGTTGGGGTATTCTGATGATTCATCTAAATTAAATATGGAGACCATATGCGGGCTAATCTAGTCTTATATTGGCTCCATTTAAATTTGTGTAGCGAACCGATGCCATGTTTTGCCTTATCAAGCCAACATTTAAAATGCGGGGTATCTAAACAACATGAACCTTCTAAATAATTGCCGGGACCCCCGGTTCCGCTTAATATTGCCTAATTGCATTGTACCTTTGCCATGTCATGCATCATACATGCATCATGCCCGATCTTGTGCCATAGAATTAAATAGTGCATCCGGTGTTTATTTTAGTGCTTGCTTCTTCATGGATTAGGCCGATGATTTAATGCGAATGTCGACCCGATCTTCGGATGAACCTTCGGCAGTGTTTCCCATGCGACCATTCTCCCTCTTTCTACCTACTTTTTTGCATTTGTCGTGTATACTTCCGCCTGTTGATCTATTTCTATTTGTGTTGCGATGCTTTAGTTTCCGTACCAGTTGTACCCCTTGCAGCCTATATTGCCTTGGACACCTCCTATTGCCTATTGTTTGGGTAGACAGTCGGCCTTGCGAGTCGTAGTTCCTTGCTCAGGTGTCGCTTCACGTCATCGATGTTCCACCATGGTTGGGGTTTAGCACATGCTGAATGGTGGAGATGATCATGGATTTAATTACAACTTGAACATTAAATGTTGGGAGTAGATATAATTAATGCAGAGGCACAAAGGGGTGATAGTTGAGATCTGATTATTATCCTAGCCCATGTGTCCACCTAGGACCCGAGTTCTTGACACATGTTTCGAGACTGAGCAAGCTAACCACATGTGGGGTGTATGGGTACCCCTATCGGCTTAGTACCTGATTTCAAAGTACTGTACCGAGGGCCACAAACTAGTTTAAAGTTTTCATGCCATGTTATGCCATGTATTCCATGTTTATTATCTGTTGCTCGATGAGTGTCAACTACTGTACTGTTTAGGATGTGGGTCGTTATGTTGATGATTATACATATGGCCCTAATCTCTTGGCCGATCTCGCAACCTCTGGGTCCGTCTTTGGAGCTCGGCCGACTTTGTTACGGGTAGCTTAGTGGGGTGGCCCCCATGTGCTTGCTTTGGGTCTAGGAAAGTGTCGTGTCCGAGGCTCCGCCGACATACTAATGGGTGTATGTTAATTGATCTAAAAAAAGGGTTGAAGTGCCTCTGGAAACTTTGGTGCACCCCTGCAGGGTTAAATCTTTTCGAAAAGCCGTGTCCGCGGTTATGGACGACTTGGAGCACAGTTTATCGATCATAGACAACTATAACTAAAGTTTACTGTTATAAGTTGACTTGTATCTGATATGACTAGTAAGTTAGATAACCACCATGGAAAGAATGAATAAAACTGCCAACTGTGTGAGTTTCCTCGGCAGGACTTCCTTGTTTGGTTTCGAGAGAGAAATACCAGGATGGGTATGATTGGTGTTAGTATCAGGATGGTCCCGCATAGATCTTTCTTACCTCTCTCTGATAGCCGACAGTTGTATTGAGTCTCTATAGGTTGTTTAGTGCATGTTGTGTCGCTGCTTCGGTCCACCAAACCTATGTAGGCGAGAGCCGCCGAATTCTAAGTCTCATCGTGTACTGGCCTCAGTACTGACCGCTCTCTTTTTTCCTTTTCCCTTTGCTAGCACCCCTTTTGTTTAGCAAGTTTGAGCTCGACATCGTTAGCAGGGTTACCCTTCCGGCTTGGCCTGGGCAGGGTTATGGACACCATTGGTTATTCTTCAGGGCTCTTAGCCCCATTTGCATCTTATCCATACTCGGTTGTGTATCGTTTTCACGTTGAATTGGATCTTTGTACTGTATATATGTATTCTTGACTCGTTGAGTCGTTGTTGTATATATATTTTCTTTGGGTTCCATCATGGACTATTGTGTAATGATATTACTTCATTTTTCACCCGCACGCAAGTGCCTGGTGGGCATCTTTGAATCGTTTCTATGCGGGTTTGGCGGGAATCGCTAAAACTTGCATAGGATCGATCCTACGGTGTTACAGCAGCCAACCCAGGAATCCTTCGATCACGCCATATAGACAAAGTAGACCCATCACCAATCCATTTTAATATCCCCAGCTCAAGGGTCTGTCATGCTGCAAGGACTGCTCTCTAGGTTTTTGATGCAGTTCTAGCTGGGGTAACTGACATAAAGTCACAACTTGGATAGTATCTACTACTAAGAACTCGACCACATAAGGACTGAGGTTGAGTGAGTAGCCTCCATCATTGCTTACCAACTAAAGCCAAATTGAAAAGTTCAGTCTCGAAATCCCATCCCACCACAACACTTTGGTCTTGAAAGCTTTTCCCATGAAAGACAATGCATTGCTTTCTTATCAATCGATCCACTCCACCAAAAAGAGCGATGAGGGAAATGATTTTCTGACAAGTACCCTTTGATAGCTAAAAACAGCTCATACTGAAAGTTGGAATAGCCTGTAGCACTGCCTTAATCATCACATCCTTTCTCGCATAAGACATTAGTTTATCCCATCCAGGGATCTTACTCCTTATGCGATCTGAGATATACTCAAACTCTTCATTTTTTGAGATTGCCAACAGCTGTAGGTAAACCCAAATACTTCTCACTAAATGCTTCCACCATTATATCCAGCTCTAGCTTCACCAATTCTCGTGTGTCATCTAGAATTCCAGAGGTGAAGAAAATGAAACTTTTCTCTCTATTTACCATCTGACCTGAAGCCTCATTATACATTTGGAGGATAGTATTTAGACGCGCTGCACCCTAAGAAGATGCGTCAATGAAAATGAGAGAGTCAACGGAAAATAGAAGATGTGTGATCCATGGTGCGCGATTATACACCCTGATACCTCGGTCAACAAAACCCCCCGTGTAATTATTCAGGAGAGCTGATAGACCTTCTACACACATTAGAAAGAGGTAAGGAGAAACTGGGTCTCCCTGCCTTATACCACGAGTAGGAGCGAAATGTGGCAGCAATTCACCAGTAACCTTGAGTGAAAATCTGATAGACGAGACACACCTCATAATAAGGTTTATCAAATGATCTGGGAAGCCCAACTTGCGCATCATTGCCTCGAGGAAAGGCCATTCCACCATGTCATATGCCTTCATCATATCCAGTTTCACAGCACAAACACCTTTTTTGCTTTCTTCTCCTCATTGTATGGATACACTCAAAAGCAACCAAGGCATTATTTCTAATCAAACGCCCCGGAACAAAAGCACTCTGCTCCTGGCTGTTTGTTTCCTCCAAGATCGGCCTTAATCTCAGAGAGATCGCCTTTGTACATATCTTATAAATCACCGTACACAAGGATATTGGCCGATATTTCTTAATTGACTAGTGACTTCGAACTTTCAGAATTAAGACAATTGATGTGTCATTAAGCTCACTTGGAAGCTCGCCCCCCACTCAGGAATTCCAACACTGCCTGTACCACAATTGTTTTCACAGTCTCCCAATGACGCTGCAAAAACCCTATAGTAAAACCATCTACCCTAGAGCCTTTGAAGAATGCATCTGAAATAAAGTGAACTTGACCTCCTTCTCCGTAAATGGTTTATCCAAAGACGCGCTCATCTCATTTGTAACACGTTCTTTGGCATAGTGCAATAATGCATCCATATTTGGTGTCCTTGAGATGTGTACAGTTGTTGGTAAAAAATTTGAACCTCTTCATGTATTTCTCCCTCATCTACACACAAAGAGTCATCATCTCTTCTAAGAGAGGAGATTCGATTAGTCCCTTTTCTCCTAGCAGCCTGAGCATGGAAATAAGTCGAGTTCTTATCCCCTGCCTTTAACCACTAAACACAAGACCACTGCTTAATCCAGATTTCCTCTTGAGCAAGGACTTTATTAATTTCTGCCATCACTTCCCTTTCCTCTTTACAAGGACCCGTACCCATGGAACTCAGCCTTAGCCGGTCCAAATCCTTGCGGAGCTTGGATAACTTATTCTTGAAATTTACAAAAGTTTTGCCACCCCATTTATCCAGTCCCTTTTGCATATTCCGCAGTGTACTGATCACACCTTTCAAACCGCCACTTACAACATTCTCTGCCCAAATTTTTTCAACAGTTTGATCATACTTGGTATGCATTTTCCACACATTCTCATACCTAAAGGCCCTCTTGCCCTTACTACCAATAGATTGTTATTTTCTTGTCATGCGAATAAGGATGGCACAATGGTCAGACTCCACCATGCTTAAATGTTGGGCTCTTGACACTATAAAGTTCACATATAAAGCATCATTGCAAAAACCATGATCTAGCCTTGCCTTAACATTTGATCCATCCGGCTACCTATTATCCCATGTGAAAGGTAGCCCGTACTATCCAAGATCAGTCAGATTGCAATCTTCTAGACATTCCTGAAACGCCCGCATATGAGACTCAAGGCGATCTGAAACACTGAAGTTCTCACTTGTGAATAATGTCTCATTGTAATCGCATGCACACAACCATGGGTAATCCAGCAAATGAGCTAGCCGCTTCAGAAGCGTCCAACTTAGGTATCTGTTTTCGTTCCTAGGCTCAATGTAAAAGCCTGTGAAATGCCAGTTTCTCTCATCATCCCCCATAGACCTGATAAGGACGCCAATATGGTTTAAATTAAAACTTTTCAGTTCCACTTCCACATCCGCCTTCCAAAACAGCCCAATGCCACCCCTGAGCCCATCACTATCCACTACAAAACTCGCTCCAAAGCCTAGAGAGTTAGCCAATTTTTCTACTCTTTTACCTCCAATCTTCGTTTCCATCACAAAGAGAAGAGTGGGCGCTTCCCGCTTCACCATATTGCAGAGTTCTCTAACTGTCAGATGGTTCCCAAGCCCCCAATAGTTATAACATATGCAACTCATTGGTCCAGGCAGGGCTGGTTCTTAGCCGCCAGATTGTTAGAGACAGATTGATGTGCTTCCTCATCCTCGGGGCCCTTAGATCCCTTTGTCGGGACACTAACACCAGATACTTGGAGAATTAACTAAATCGTTTCTCTTTTGCCCCATTGGATCATCCTCAAACATCATTACATCATTAGGTCCTTTTATCAAAGGGAATGCAAAATCCAGTGGTACTTTAGGAGTCTCCCTCCTCCTCTACACTTTTGGTATTCAACTCACGGACACTTCCAGTAGCCCTAAAATTGAAACTCGAGACCACGTTCTTCCCATGACTAGTAGAGGGATCATACAAGCGGTTTGGGGCATTCCCATTACCTTTACCAGCTCCATCACGCTGGACATTAGAGTCACCCTCGCGGTTTTGAGAATAATTCTTAGCATCGTCTATATTCTTTGTTTGCTGCCACTGGGATTCCTGTTTCCACGGCTCCTGAAAGCGCAGCGAAGCATCATACGGCAGTTTACCTTCTTCATCTCTTTCAGCAGGCGTTGGACATACATTTTCAGAGTGGCCAACTCGCCCACACGAGAAATAGAAGTACGGTAGACGCTCATATTTTATTGGGTACCAATCTATCGTCTTCCTATTCTTGGATTCAATCGGGAAACCCATCATAAGAGGTTCATCAAGATCAATCCAGACCCTAGCCGTCAGACTCTGTCCCCAACCAGAACTAGACCCATTGCCACGCAGATCCAGGATGATAAATCCCCCCACCTGGAATGCAGTAGATTTTCCTCGCACTTCATTCATCTAGTTGAAGGGCAGATCATCAGATAGGAACCATATCGAAAGCCTCTTGAATTTGATCTCCGATGGTTTCATGCTCATATCGAAGTCATCTGGTCAGGGATATGACCCCGGGTACCCCAGAGATGAGGTGCAAAGAGACTCGATAGACGAATAGACGGTTGAATCAGAGATCCATGTGAGTGAAATATGAGCAGCATAAAATAAAAGGGAAAGAAAATAAGCCTGGGCCGAATCAAGAGAAATTCGGCCTGGCGAAAGTCTACCCAGGCCGAATCAGGCCTTCCTTGACCAAGTCAGGAGCACCTGGGCTGAATTACCTAAGCATGTGCCGAATTAGGCAGTAGGGGCCGAGATCTCCTCCCCTGGGTGGGCCGACAATGGCTGACTCGGCCCACCATGTCGCCACCGAACCAACAGCTCCCTCCAACGCGCCTTGATGCCTCCCGCACCTCGACGTACGATGCCACCCTGCCTTGCTACCGCTTCACCCGTGTGGGCCGGCGGAGGGCAGAATCGGACCACCCCGGGGCCCCTCTATTTCGCCCCACTCCCCAACTCCACCGGATGGGCTGGTACGAGCAGATCCGGCCCACCCCGGGTCACGTCGGCAGGCCGAGTCATCTTTAGTGCCACATCACCTCCAGCTGAGATCCGGATGGGCTACTGCGGGAAACCTCGGATGGGCCGAGTCAAGGGGACCCGACTGGGCCCCTTGCTCCATCTTAGGTTGGGCTGAACTGAGCTCCACCAGGACGAATTAGGGGAATCCCCGGCTGGACTAGGAACATGACTCAGCTGGGCCAAGTTTCTCCCAGGCCGAGTCAACCGCAGTCTAGGACGGATTTATTCTTCGCCTGGGACATCTAGGCCGAGTTATTTCACCCCATACGCCCCCTTATTCATCTCAAGATGCGCCCTCAACCTCCATAATGACACACCATCGAGCCAGGACAAGCCACACAAGTATCATGCCAGTCTTGGGATGCCCATGGCTCAGACTGGCACATGCTATATGGAAGATGCCCTTGGCATCTAAGGAGATGCTAGGGAATATGTCGGGCATCTCCAGAGATGCCAAGGCATATGCTGAGCATCTTAGGAAGATGCTAGGAATATGTTGTAGAGATGCCAATCATGAGGAACAAGTCTTGGCCCCTAGGCTCCCCTTTATAAGGAGCACCAGGGGGGTCGTTACAAAGCAGGCCCGGAAGGGCTCCTCTCCTCTCTGCTCGCTAGGAGCTCATCTTCTTCCTCATCTACTCTCACAGAGAAAGCTACTAAAGGCATAGGAAATACAGCTCAAGGAGCACCATTGTAACCACAAGGATGGCAAGATTATATGAGATTAGATGCAGGAATAGAGGTGTCATCTCGCTAAGAGAACCTCGCACCTGGATACATCATGTTTCTCACTGTTCTTACGAGTGCGGTCTTCACTTCATCATCCCTCCCTGGATTCCTCCACATCCATCGGCCCCAACTTTAGCCTACCCATGGCATATGCCATGATACCACCATGACATTTGGCGCCCACCATGGGGCTGATCAGAGGCGCTGGTTGGGTTTCCATCCGGACGGGAACGGCTTCATCGACTTCAGCTTTATCATCGAGCAAGATCTTCATCCTCTTCCCTAGCATGCAGAGACAGAGAGTTGGGAAAAGTAGCCTCCAAGCCTGACTCAGCAAGCCTGATTCAGCAAGCCTGACTCAGCAAGTCTGATTCAGCAAGCCTGATTCGGCAGAACTGACATGGCCAACCTGACTCAACCAGCCTGACTCAGCAAGTCTAATTCGGCAGGACTAACTCAGCCAGCCCGACTCAGCTAGCCTAACTCAGCAAGCCTGATTCAGCCAGCATGACTCAGCAAGCACGACTCGACTTCTTCTCCAAGCATATAGTGAGTATCAAATAACTCAGTCACCAACACGCACATGAGATAACCCTGAATGTCACTCGGGGGCTATTACCCTGAATCACATAGTCATTTACTCCGGGAAGGAAATAACTCAACCCGGGGACTAGCAAACATAACAGAATAGCCTTTAGATGGAAAAAGTATCTCGGGGACTTGGGTAAAATCTTGACTCAGCACCCTCATGCATAGAACTATATCTTCAAGTAGACTTAAGATATGTCCTCTGGTGTTTGTTTTATATGTCAGTTGCTATATGTGTTTTAGTTATGTTATTATAGTATCTCCGCTATTATAGTTTGTCATGTTATATTATAACTCGGATTGGTGTTTAACTCAGTTTGCCATGTTATTTTTAACTTGAATTTGGTATACTCGGCTTGCTAGGTTATCTTTAACTCGGATTTGTATTTAAACTCGGCTTACCAGGTCATCCTTAAATCGGATTGGTATTTGATTCAGTTTGCCATGTTATATTATAACTTAGATTGGTATTTAACTCATATCTCGGATGGCAATTTGCCAGCAAATCTTAGACTCATCATACTCAATCTCGGAACTATATCTCGGATCCCAGCTCATGGCAGTCTGTCAGTATATCATATCTCAAAATTATATCTCGGACCCAACTCATGGTGGTTTGCCAGCATATCATATCTCAAATCCATATTTAAGTCAATTTGCCAGCATATCGTAAGATCAAATTATATCTCAGCATCTATAACTCGGATTTGAGTCGAATAACTCGGATTTGGAATCAGATAACTCAGATTCGGAGCATAAGTCAATTTTGAGTAATATAACTCGAATTTGGAGTCAATTAACTCAAATTTGAAGCATATGTCAGATTTGAGTAATATAACTCGAATTTTGAGTCAGATAACTCGGATTTAGAGTTACATTAACTCAGAGTTGAACCATAAGTCAGATTTGACTAATATAACTTGGATTTTGAGTCAGATAATTCGGATTTGAGTCATATAACTCGGATTTAGAGTTATATTAACTCAGATTTGAAACATAAGTCATATTTGAGTAATATAACTCGGATTTTGAATTAGATAACTCAGATTTGAGTCATATAATTCATTTGAGTCAGATAACTCAGATTTGAAGCATAAGTCACATTTGAGTAATATAACTCGGATTTTGAGTCAAATAACTTAGATTTAAATCATATAACTCGGATTTGGAGTCAGATAACTCAAATTTGAAGCATAAGTTAGATTTGAGTAATATAACTCTGATTTTGAATCAGCTAACTCAGATTTAAGTCATATAATTTGGATTTTGAGTCATATAACTCGGATTTGGAGTCAGATAACTCGGATTTGAAGCATAAGTCAGATTTGAGTAATATAACTCAGATTTTGGGTCAAATAACTCGGATTTGAGTCATATAACTCGAACTTTGAGTCAGATAACTCAGCTTTGGTACACAAGTCAAATTTAAGTGATACAACTCAGATGAGATAACTCGGACTAAAATTTACCCAAAGGGGTTATAAGACCAGTGCCCAAGAAGGCCGAAAGTCAAAAACTTACCCAAAAGGATTGAAAGATCAGTGCCCAAGAAGGCTAGAAGTCATAACTTACCCAAAGGGGTTAAAAAACTAGTGCCCAAGAAAGCCAGAAGCCATAACTTACCCAAAAGGGTTATAAGACCGGTGACCAAGAAGGCCAGAAGTCAAAAACTTATCCAGAGAGGTTAAAAGACTAGTGTCCAAGAAGGCCAGAAGTCATAACTTACCCAAAGGAGTTAAAATGACCAGTGCCCAAGAAGGCCAGAAATCATAACTTACCTAAAGGGGTTAAAAGACCAGTGTCCAAGAAGTCCAGAAGTCATAACTTATCCAAAGAAAATAAAAAAGCAGTCCCATTTAAGGCCGGATATCAAGACTTACCCAAACCCAAAAAAGTTATATGATTAAAGTTCATAAAGGCTAGAAGTCACAAATTTACCTTAAAAAAAGGGTTATGTGACCAATAAATATATGACAAAAGAGACTCTATGTTGGAAAAGAACTCTAAAAATATTTTAATATAGAGCGTATGCGCGATTTTCCGAGTCTCATATAGCCTCGAGGACTAATCTCGGAATATGATCCGGATACCCAGAGATGAGGTCTAGGACGGCGGCGGCAGCCCGCGCGTCGCCAGGGGCGTCGCGAGAGTAAACGTCTCGCTGTTGCTTTTTGGTGTCCGCATCAAGTGATCATCCTTTTCTTTTGCGAAACAAATGATTTCTTGCCGATGAACCAGCTGTGGTTCAATAGTATTTGTCACTGTGGTTCCTGATGTTAAACTAGTCAAGTGGTTCAAGGATTGACCATACATTTCAAACAGGTAATACAATACTATTTCCCGCAAAAAAATACTCCCTTCTACTTATATTAATTGACTTAAATCTAGACACTATTTAGTATATAGGTTTATCCAAATTTTAATAAATCTAAATCAACTAATATGGGTCGGAGAGAGTAACACAATACTAACTATAGTATAGATTGGGTTAAGTCAGGAGGCACAGGCAACCAAATGTTCCCATTGCACTATCTTCTGCTTGGACTTGACGAAGCAACATTAGATATATATCTCAACGTATGATCGGGAGAAAAATACGAGAGCCGCCAGATCAGGTTATCACCTTGTTTGGAAGCCCGCAACGGGCGGTAGCAAGATCAGCGTGTTTGTGTCAAGTTTAACACATCTCCCGCCTCCAAGGCCAAGACTGGCCAGGAAGTGGCAAGCACAAGTGAGAAGATGCACGTTCGCATAACAGGTTTACCTTAACATCTGCTACTGAACTTACTCCCTCCATTCATAAATATAAGCTTAGATTTATGAATTGAATGTATTTAGACATCTTTTATATTGTATAGGTTCGTAGAGGTTCAGAGTGAACCTATACACTAAAAGGGGTCTATATACATTCATTTCACAAAGCTAAAATATCTTATATTCCTAAACGGAGGGAGTAGTTCATTGCTAGTGCATCACAAACACTTAACTGCCTCTATGAGACTATCATCTTATTGGTTTGACACACCACTGGGCCTGTCCAACACTTTACCGGTGACGTGCAGCAACTGATGCACCCCCGCCGAAAAACTTGTTCTGGTTTGTCATTCTGCAAAACCTGAACAAGATTGTTAGTGTGGGGCTCCAAATATTCTAGTGCATTGGTCTAAGATGCGACCATTAAATGGAACAAAAGGAGATAATGCAATACTAGCTAGACTGGGTAGCAAAAGCATGTCTAGCTAGACGTTGTACATCAAGGATTAAAGTGAAGACACCCAGTGGACTGTCGAAACTCATGAAGAGGAAGACGGGTCGAACGTCTTTTCCCTCGCACAACTTTCTTGACCGCAGCAACTTGAGATCAATAGCGTATACACCAAGAGCTGTGGTGGCCAAGATGGTATTGGCACCCTCCACGGAGCCAATCAACTCAACTTTGATCGTGGGATCTCCAATGGTTACAAAATGGCATGAGGTCTATGGCTCTATGTTTTGCCCATGCTTCAACTCCGTCAGGACCCGCCTCCCCTGACCAGAGGTGAACGAAGAGATTGTCCAACTGGGCGATTCCTAGCCTTCCATCCTCTGTTGCCATGAGAATGCTGCCCCGTTCGTACACAGCCACCACTGCCGGAGGGATGATCAGCGAGAGGAAATGCCTTCCTAAATCATACTTGAGAATTCGATTGCCTTGTGGCCCAGACATGAGGAGGAAGTGGAGGGTGTCTTCAACAAGCACAGTCTGCAGCGCATAGCCATCGTCGACGGGGCCAAGCTTGTTGAAGAGGTCAAGCTCCACGACAATGTCAAGCTCGCCGACAAGGGAAAGCTCATACATCGGCGTGCTCCACTCACCAGACTCCGACGAGTACTTGTAGGTGGTTGCCATCCCCACCTCCGCATCGATACCAATAAAAACGGCATGGAAGGGGCCCTCGTGGCAGGTGGAGTGGTAACACCCGTCCACAGCACATAGCACCGTGGTCCCGATGTAGAACAAGGACTCATGGGGGTCACTCAGCTCTCTTCGGAGACCCGTCATGGGGTCCCAGACCACAAGCTTCATGGTCACCTCACCATCGTCGAGGAGGACACGGCCGTGGCGGCAGTCGCACACGACCATGTCAGCCAGTTGGGACTTGGGAGTCAAAAGTGCACAGGGGATAGGACCCTGTGGTAGGGACGAAGTGGGTGACAGAGATCGTCTCACCATGGGAGCACTTGTAGATCAAGCCGAGCATAGGAGGGGTCCCGTGGAACTTGCGGTAGTGGTGGTGAAAAGCAGGATCAGAGAGGAGGTTGTGCTAGGGCTTGGAGAGTACGGAGAGGCGCAAAAGGTATCCAGGCTCATCCGGTGGGAGGCGGAAAGGGATCTCGTGGACAAGTTCGTTCGGCAAATCTGGAGAGAGTGTCATCATGGTCTATGTGAATTGCAGATCTGGAGGCGGAAGAGGATCTCCTTGGGGAAGCCGAAGGCGTTTACTGGAAGACAGGAACTAGTCCTTCTATAGATGGAAAAAAAGTTACTCCCTCCGATCAATAATAAGTGTCGCTCATTTTGTACTAAGCTAGTACAAACTTTGTACTAAGTGGACGACACTTATTATGGATCGGAGGGAGTATTTGGCTTACGAAATAGTGATCTTCATCACAGGGTCCTCACAAAACCCGTTACTGTAAACCCTAGGAGAGGAGAAGAACCACGATATAAAAAGGGCCAAGCAATTAATTGCAACAAGATAATAGCCTAATAATCCCAGCTAGCACGCGGCTGGCCAGATAGCCATCCATGACTAGGAGGGAATCAGAGAAGGCATGTGTTAATAGCACCAGATGTGCTAGTGCTATTTTTTTTAAGACGAAAAGCCTTCCTATACGACATTGTCAAACGTAAACTTGGAAAGACTTTGTGCATTGCTACTGAACAGAGTTTATTTGTTTGGGTTTTAATGAAGACATATCTTTATGTCACATATATTTTAGTCAATAAACATCTGTTCTGTTCTTCGTGTAACCAAATGTATAGAGAAAAGCAAGGTGTGAAGATAAAGTGAAACAACGGAAATTGCCACCAAACAAGTACCACTTATGCTAAGTGAAGAAGGTACCTGGGAAAATATCAACAGCACTTCACTTTTGGTGCAGCGCATGACCTACAGTGTCATAATTGTCTGTGGGCTGACGCCACAAATTGTCATTATCTGTACGATTCAGCCAATTCAAATGGTAGATCATATCATAAACTGGAAAACTCCAAATATATTGGAATGAACCAATATATACACAATGTAACCAGCAAGGAAAATTACAGTATATGATTACCAAATATTGAACCACAGAAATTGTAGCGTGTCACCAAGCACAGAATAATTGTTTCAGCATGGCTGACAGAGCTCCACAAATCTGGCCAAGCTGCAAAAAAAAAACATCAGTATGCTTATTTTTGAGTAAAGGTATTTGTGAAAACAGGCAAAGGTAGACGTAAGACAATATATCACTGAACTAAGTAGCAAAAGGAACATCATGGGAACGGACCTTTTAAGGAGAGGCTTTGGGTTGTAAGGGAATAAATCCTTCTGATGAAGATCTTCCAGTGTTCTCTTTAACGAAAGGAGACATACTTTAGCACTTAGGAAAAGCTGTTTTTTGCTCTTACTTTCCTTGTCACAAGAGGAACCTAATTTAGTGCCCTGAATTGAGCTACCGGTGAAACTGTTTATATTTTTCACAGTTCTTTGCCTCTTACAAGTGAGATTTTGTATATGCGCCTCGTAAACTGAATCATCAACAAAAGCATTCCAGGACTGGGACACCAGTCGTAAGCACCTGAGACAAAGACATATACATCACATTGGGGAACCTATACATGTGTCTTTTGTGTAGTTTAAATGCAGCAGAAAAGGTATGGAAGCTACTAACTGACCGTAATAGATACTGGGCACAATGCACACCTACATCTTTAGATATGAGATAATCAACAAGCACCAAGTGATCATAGTGTAACTGCAGAATAAATATTAATACAAATTACAGTATCCTCGATATATATATATATATATATATTATACAGTCAAACAGGAGAATAAATTTGGAAGACCTATAGAGAAATGACTCATGGGTCAGCAAACGCAAGAGTCCAAACTAACTCATTTCATAAGTCTCATTATAAATTTCCGAACAGTCCATATGCTTGAAGGATCCATTGAAAGAATCTCTGTACTTTTATGCAAACTGCAATGCATTCGCAAAATCTGAAGGTATGGACCATCTGTTATTTACCAAAATCTGAAGTCTCATACTCTCACTTCAAAAACCAATAGTGCTTAAATTGGGCATATCATAGTAACAAGAGATGATTTACCTCGAGCTATGGTAGCTGATGTAAACTTACGTGCTCCTATTATCTTCATCATTATTAGGGCCTTTAACGAATTAACTGCATATTTATTTTATGAAGTGCAGTAACCAGAACTCCGGAGCTATAATCAGTAAAGGAGGGTATCTCCTATCCTGTACTGCTTAAGACTAAGCTTGCTGCTACATCTTTACTTAAAAAACAGCATGAAACCATGAAGGCATGAAGTCACTTGCACAACCAATGAACACTGAATGGCAAAATGCTGTTTTGTAGAGATCATTGAGCATCTAGCAAAACCTAGTAGAATAAGACGCAATAGCATGTTGAATGACTTACCAATGAAAGCAATAGATGGAAAGTATGAACTGGGTCAAAAATTATGGAGAACAGTTTGGCACCCATCAGTTTATAAGTCCACTTAGTTTCCATGTTATCTCTGCAAATTTTGACAAAAGGTGATAACTAAGCTACCAATAGTCTAGATAACCTTCTCTGTGAAATATGATATGGTATACATTCAGCTCACATTGCCAACGAAATAAGTGGAGCATCCAAAAGCTGTAACAGAATGATAAACACTATATCGTCCTGCAATATGAAGGAAGATATGCTCAATACTATATGAATTACTCAAACAAGGTGAGTACATGTTACCACTAATAAAAAAACATTAAGAAGATAAAGCCTTGTTCATTTATCCTGAATTACAATTTACAAATTACAATGGATGAACAGGGGGTAGAGAGTAGAGGAACTGTACATGAAAAGGAAAACATTAGCAATTCTCAGGTATAATGAGTATGATATATTAATATCTCACTGATGCTCAAGATGTGCCCAACACAGAAAAGAACTTTCTATCAATGTGCACAAATTTAGATCCAAATAGCCTACTGTAAAGAAACAAACTACCCACAAAAGGTGACAGTACTTATGGAGACAAACTGAAGCAGAAATGCATGACTGTGAAGATGAAACCCAAATTATCTAACACCTACAAGACAAAAAAATTGACCAGCTCAAACCGAAACAAATTCTTGCCATTGAACTAGAAAAAAGGTTAATGAGCTATCCGGCATGGCATTTAGAGCAGAAGCGTACCTCCTCCATATATAACTGCAGAACATATAGAACAATGTCTGTTGATGATTCTGAGTCCAAAATCTTGTCTAACCAACATTTCTGAAACCAGTCTGAGATTTCGGATAAGCCAAAATAGTTGCAATGATTAGTGCAGCCTTGCACTTCATGACAAAAATCATCTGTCTTACATGAACATTGCTGTCTACTACCATTTCCACTGCAAGCCAAGAATATACAATAACTAAGGAACAAATACATAGCCTGCCTTTGTAAATGCCTAGTAGATTTATCCTGAAGCTCGCCCAAACCTACAACGCTCAACAAAAATGGGGATCCTTCTAAACAATTCTCCAGTTCAGTAATATGTTGGGACATAGGTTCATGAAGAAGATTCTGAAAGTGGTCTCGGAGTAATTTCAGCAACCCAATAATATGCGAGCAATTCTGTTGCATGTGAGGCTTAAGTCTTATCATTAGCATCTGCATTGAAAAAGCATGATTGGTGAGTGCTTCGTTACATACTGTTTCAGTTTCATAAGAAAATGCGATCTGCACAGTGGTCAGTGAACAACTGCATTTTTTAAATAATTATTCATCACTGCTGTACAGAAGCAATAGAAAAGTTCACCTAGATACTAAAAGGGCGCGCTGATGTATGAAAATTACCAGAATTTTGTGCTTATAATACTGAGAGAGACCTTTTGGCTGTTGATCTTGTAAGAAAGTCACTAATCTAGGAATGACATCTACAAGCTTCACGAGTATATCTCGCCGGCCCATGTCTTCCATGCCACTTTGGTCAACCAAAGAGCACACGAACTGGAGGAGACTGCCTGACACAATTCCAAACTGTGCATAATCTTTACTCAAACTATGTTGGTCATCTTTGACAAGGCTTACAGCTTTGCCTGCAATGAGTTGGTAACCAGGATCCCAACGTAACTTCTGAATATGATGAATGGACAGGCATATGAAGTCATCTTTAAATTCAGACTCACTGAGTTTCAGAAACTTCAGAATAATGTGTAGTACTCGAAAGAGGCTAGTCATTATGAGCCTACTGATATTGACACATCGTAGTTTAAGTAGTACCATAAAGCTTGTAATACTGGTGTCTGTAGTCGTAGTGTTGTGACTTATGCTTTCCACAGCAGAGGTGCAACAAGTTGAGCCTTTTGTAGAACAATTGGTGGCACCAATTGTAGAATGATTATGAGCGCATGTTGATACTGTATGTATAGTTGCCCAGACAAGCTCAACAAAATGAATCCAAACAACTTCCTATGAACATAGCAACAGAGACACAATAAAAAATAAAAAAAATCTATAAAGATGTGTGTACACAATAAAAAACAAGGAGAAGATCATGAGCAGCATACAAACTTCATGAGGGAATTAGAGATGGCCATCAAGATATTCCCAGCTGAGTGCTTAATATAATCACTACAGAAATGATGTAAGCCAACCTGAAAACAATCAGGGTAACATAGAAGTTTAGTAGCTTACTAGCCATGACATACTGGGCTGCTATAATACAAAAAAAACATAAAATACTAACACACTGGCGGCTGGCCAATACTCATTGCATGAATTTAAGTGAGGACGGTGTATAAGAATGATGAAAATCACCAAAGCGGAAGCATATTCCAATCTGAGACTATTGACAGCACCACACACAATTCTGCACATGCTAGATGCTAGATGGGCCGTCATTGGAATGAACAGGATGGGCATGTTAAAGGTCATACAGGAAGAAGCAATAGAAGTATGCTAATTTATAACTTCAAGAATAAAATAATATTTTAATACCTTTTTTATAAACCTGAAGTCATTGAATGGATTAAAATAGCCTGATGTGATGCCACCTACAATTATCAATCTAATGCTGAAAAAACAATAAAGGCCCCAAAGTTCCAAACTTCTTCAGGTTAATTATCGGTACAATGCTGTTGTTCAATGTCCATTTAGGTGGTGGCCAGGCACGTAGCAGCTTCGGGAAACCGCGAAAGAACATGAGGCATGGATGACAACATATGAGAAGTTCTTACCACTATGGAGGTAATATTGGCCAGGCAGCTAAAACCATCATCAAAGTGCTGGTCAGGTGGCATACAGCAACTGTGAGCTTCCCCCGAACAGGAAACAATCTCCAGAGGGCAAGGGGATGAAACAGATAAATATGCATTCATCTCCTAATAACTTTGCAGCAAGTAAGGATGTTGAGTAGCAGATCCACATGAATTTTAAATCAACAAAATATAAGAATGAGATACAAGACAAGGGCATCTGATATCAGTAAACTAAGAATTAGATATGGTACAGAATATCTCGATAAATCTACACAAAACCTGTAGGGTTTTTCAGTTCCGAACGACTGACTGAAACTCCATGAGGACACCTTACAATACCGACTACATTTATGTGCTACTAGTAACAGGTCTGGTATATATGAATGATGAAGCAACTGGAATCTAAACCAATACCTGGTCCGATGCATCCCCAACGTCCACCTCGTCGTCGTCGTCGTCCCATCCTCGAATTACCCTGTTTACCTAAGAAAAATCCCAAACAATCATGGAAAGAACAGGAACGGAACACGTAAAACAGCTGTAAGAAACCAAATCGAAGCTCGACGATTACCCGTGCGAGCGCCAGGATTACGCGTCGCTCTTCCTCCCTCGTGAGCTCTGGCCGCCGCGTCGCCGGCGCTTCGGGTTCCTGCAGGAGGGGTGGACACCGTGAGAGGTTCGTTGAAAAGGCCGAGGGTACCAGCGAGACCAGCTTCCCGAGTTGCTTACGAGGTAGGGGAGGAGGGAGTCGGCGACGAGATCGCAGAGGCGCGCGAGGTGCTGCCTCTCACGCCACCGCCGCCGCTGCGCCATTCCTTGGCTGTGGGTTTGATTAGAATCCATGCTCCGAAGTCCGAACTGAGCCACGCTGTGGCCCTTCTTGACCAATAAGCGTTTTTTTTTTCCGGGAATATCAGCGCTTTATTCAGAACAAGCACCTGCGCTATCGGCTTGCGGGACTTTATTTTACAACTAGATTTAGATTTAGGAGTGCGTCTCGGCGCACGGGCCGTAGGTTTCGCATCTATTTAACGTTAGTTTATGGAGTTGTTAGACTTTCTATTTATTTTTTTTATTTATGTGGCTAAAATGTTTTACCTCATGTAGAAAGTTTTAATGAGATTTGTTGGAATGCTTCATATATCTGTTTAAACCATTAGTACATATGTGGTTAAGTATTAGATGTAACAATACATTATGTAAGGAGGAAACACTTGAAAAGACAAGTGCACATATTGCTCGCATCATAATACTTAGACAGGTATAGAGTACCAAACACAGAAGAGTATTACACATAATCTAAGTAGTTCTTAACCAACAATAGATAAACGTCTCAAAGAGAATATCTTTACTCACAACTGATAAGTGTCTCTTGAAATTAGTTTTGAGTTACATTTTATTTAGCAATGACAAAAGCGATCTTTAATGAGCAAAATAACAACCACATCAACACCTATAGGGGAGCACTTGTTTTTCAAGGCTTAAGCAAATATAGAGAAGTAACGGAACCCAGCGGGATGTTGTTCTATTGTCTCATTTGAGAATCCAGCTGGAGGTATATAAGCCAAGGGACCCAAGCATTTGATGCATGGACAAAACACACTTCGCTAGTAAGAAAAAAGCCGTCGTTGTTATTTTCTCAAGGCCAATTTCCAAACTGAGTCCTTATAGTCTCTGCCTTGCGTAACTTCTTTGATATTGTAAAAAAGCTGCATTTATGTTGTCATGGATGATACCTTCTCCAGCACAAAAGCTGAGAACTACCATGTTCCGAAATTGAGATGAAAAGGAACACATATAACTAACATCCAGTAGGCAAAATATCCAGTTAAAACCCCTATTATTGGTTAAAATTCTGGAAACTTTTTTCTCTACCATCAGATTGTGAGCCAATGGCATCCATCCACTTAAACACACTTCAACAAAAACCTCCAGGATCTCTTAAAATATAGCTGCAATCTCCCTAAACCTCTTGTTCGTATCATCCGGGACGGGAGTTCACGGGGACGCTGCCGCCATCTCCGCACCGTTTTACTTGATGGCGAGCCAAACTTTGATCCTCCGCCACATGCGATCTCCTTCATCCCAACTGACGGACATGCACCCTGTAACTGAACTTGTTTCTAGAGAATTTGGTGATTGTGTGAATTTGGTAATCCATGTATGGTTGATATTGTTCTTCATATTGCAAAGACATTTAGGATACCGGAGTACATAAACCATTTTGGAGGAATAGTACATAAACCATTGTTCTTCATAGTTTCAGTTTCAGGAAATAAATAACTTGGACATAACTCTCGAAAGGTAAAGCACTCGCCAAAGAACTAACAAGCATGCACTGTATTCATAAACTTTGCCTCATAGACATGCACTGATTGAGATTACAGAAACCGATTCACATCACCCAGTCAAAATAATGAAGTTTGGATCATATTAAACATATTTGTATTGTATGACATCAGAAATTACACAGCTTTGCACCAGATTCTGTAGAATAGAGAGGCACTGCAGAACTCAGGTGTAACTTTAGAGAGCAGATGCAGTACAATAAATTTGGAAAGAGAAGCGGCTCTTCCGGCGCTCCCTCCAAGTTACCACGACATGGGGACAGCCGGTGGCAGCTTCCTGTCGAGTTTACGCCGAGTTCTATAGCACGAAGACGGCATATGCAGGGTGTTCTCACATGGGCGTCCTCATCATCTACCTGCGACCGCGGCAGCGGTGGTGGCAGGGTGTCTTCCTACCTGTTCCAAAGCACCAAAATAATTCAGCTTAAAAAAATGTGCATTCACAGAATATATGCAAGTCCCAAATTCGGCAGCATCTGTTCATAGTGGCAATATGGGCGTTTCCTCAAATAACTTGCCGCTTATACGAGCACCAAATATGTGAATTTTTTTACTATCATTTCATTCTTATTTGAACATCTCCACTCAGTAATCATATGAGGAACCTACAATTTCAATCCTATTAGATCTGAAACTTAGGCTATGTGAGGAAAGCACATAGTACTATGGGAAACGAAATCAGATGTAAATTAAAATGTGCATTGTAAAAGTAAATCATGATTTGCATCACAAAGACTTTTTCTTAGATGAGCAATGGAATTTTATAGGAACAAGCTCCATAAAAAATGCAATTGATCAACTTTTTGAACCAAAATATTACAAAATTCAGTATTGAGAAATGATATATACATGTAACTCAAGAATTTATTTCAGAAAAGAAATCTTTTCCCTTACAAAACTAAGCCATGCTTCCACCATTAACAGAAAACTTCGGATATTTTGACCCTGTTATGATGCGAGAAAAAGCGAGTATTTTTTCATTGATTCACGATGTATAGAATATATAGTAGATATGTTGACTGAAAGGAAAATAAAAGAATATCACCAAAACGATGAAGCCACATAAAGTAATCACATGCTAGAGCTGAACATAGACAAGAAGAGTATATATCTCTTTATAAACACCATGCGACACTGGATAACTACTCAGTATACTTCTATGTCACCACGTAGTTACACCTAAACCTAAACAAAGCACCAAGTTGATATGTCATTTTGTTAATTGTTGTAGCTACATGAGTAGTTAAAGCATCAGCTTAATATCACTATCATAACGCAAATACAGTATATAGTTTCTGGAATACTTGCAAACAATCAAGATACAGCAGTCTCCAGCCTATTTGTCATTATTATAAAAAACTCAATACCTACACTAATTATAAGACCAATGCTTCTTCTAACCTCTTAGGTGTAAATCTAAGATTTTGTAGAAATCAGTAAATTCACAAATCATACTAATCCTTTTCAATTTTTTATTTGCTAGCCTAAGATGAAAAAGTGATGCAAAAGCAATATGATCTCATGTTTCAAAAACTGATGCAACATGAGACAAATTCAAGAAAATATTTCCCCAATACTCCTCATGGTATTACTTCTCTACCATCTCAAACCTCAAAAGAGAAGGCGGAAAATGAATACAGTGCAAAACTAACTATAGAACAGTAGTACAAAGGGACTTACATGGTGAAACAAGTAGGGGCTCACCTTCATGTTCTCTTCAGCAACTTCATTATACTATGATCTGGGCCCTATACCATCCAATTGTCCTAATCTTCATAACCTATACCTGGCAGAGAACAATCTTGCAACCTGTTATCAATCTCTGCATACTCAGAAAGATGCCAACAAAAACTATGAATGCACAAATTAATAAACTTCTAACTTTCATGAGCCACCAGCAAAGATAAATACCCACCCTCATACGTAGGACTATCTATAAGCTACCAAGCTCTCTATCCAACAATGCAGCAGACTAAATTGAAAGAAATTCAGTCATGTTGGCCTAACCTTAACGTGCCAATAAAAATCAATGGCAGCACACATGGAGAAATGAGCCCATGAGCTCTACTCTACCTACACAGCAAGATACAGACCAATTTATAGCCAAAGCATGAACCTTTTCTAATACATAATGAAAGCACGAATATGAAGTAGAGGCAACCACCGAGCAAAAAAATGGGGGGAGGGGACTCACCACGAACACAACCAATAAGCCGAGGAGAGCAGAAGCGACCACCTGAGCAGGAAATCATGGACATTTAAACAGAAGAGGGCAGAACAAATAAAGCTACAGAAAGAAGAATTGGAGTATTGGACGTTAGTAAACATTTGATTCACTTAGAGTCCACAAACATCTGCACCAGAGGTGAAGTGTAAGCATATTATAATTTCCATCCTTTTTAGCTAACACGGACATATGGATATAAACAAAGGAAACGGCTTGCGTCATGCAACATCTTATTCACGTCAAAAAGGACCATGAAGTTATTTTCAAATAACTGGTACAAATAGTATGGCTATATTAATAACCAACAGTATAGTCAAAAATTCAGAATGAGGCACCGAATGAATAAACAGGACTATGATCGTGGTGCTAATTTTACAAGGACCTCGAATTGAAGTATCTTGTAAGAAGAGTGCATCAAAAGTATGACCATTTTCACCTTCTAGGCATTTGTCCTGGAACTATACGTTCTTTACCTACAGAGAAACACAGTCTATATATGATATTCTATACAGAGCTAAATACTGTTAAGAGACTAACTTAAAATAGCTGTATTAGGTATTAAACTTGATAAACAACACAGATCAATGAGCCGTCTTTCTAGTCTTTCTATCCGTAACCAGTGAAATCTATAGATAAAAATAAACATTAATAAAGAACCCTATTGGTTCCTTTACCATCAGTATGTATTGTCCAAAAGATGGTTTCACGCGAGAGAAAATGAGCAGTTAATAAGAAGCCCAATTTACAGATGAGTACTGAGTATGTGCTTGAAATGGAGCCTCACAAAAACCTTTTTGTCAGAGGAGGTTGCTTCGTGTTAAAAAGAAAAGAAGTGCAGATGAATATGCAGACAAAGAAGTTCCTCCTCCTTGAAAGGATGCACACCCAAAAATGCATAGGAATCACTGAAAAAATATCCACGTTCCCATGTCAACTTCTCACATTCTGTTTCACCCAAATAAATTCGACATAGAGCATTCCTTGTGAACATTACTTCAGCCATCATACCACTACTGTCGCAGCAAGCATATATGTGGTCTTCCCCCTATGCTAAAGTAGAAGAGAAAGGACGGGAGAAGACAATGTCAAAAGAAAATGAGAATAGGTGAACAAATAGAGCTAAAAGTCAAGTACCAACAGAAAGGGGAGCATATGAATAGTGGCACTGATCCACCTAAATATGAAATTTACAAAACAAATATAGCACTGCATCTATATCATTTGGAGAATATAAGAAGACCATGGAAATAATAAAGAATGAGATGTATTCAAAGTAGCCGTTTTCAGAATAATATTTCATGAGCTAGATCTTCCTAAATATTAAGTACAACAACAATTGGTTCCTTTGTTCCTGCTAAACAACACAAGAGACACAAAGGAACAAAATATCCAGGCACCTAATAAAGGGTCATTCCAGATCATGATCTACCGGGCATCAATCTTGAATAAACCCATGCATCTTACACAAAAGATTCTGCACAAACAAAAATGGGAAGCTATTGAGATTAAAAGAATCTGCGGCCCTGGACCTCATCACATACTCTTGATACCCTTTGATCATGGTCAGTTCATTTCCAAGAAAAATATATAGCTAGAAACCTGTAGGAAGATAAACACATTATTGAGATACTCTAGCAAAATATACAGGGGGAAATACTAAATTTACAACATAAATTGATCGGCGATATAACAAAGAAGTGAGGTTTAGCTCCCATTTTATGCTAGTAATTCTTTAAGGGTTAATATAATGTATAAATGCAGCACACGTGATAATAGGAAAATAATTTCCTTGGATATATCAGTGGGACCATATTGTATATAAATGTAGCATCCATAATACGAAAGGTAACGAAGAACAAAACCTTTGACTTAAGGTAGTTTCATATAGCAAACTTGTTCCCAAACAATGCAGTGTTGAATATCTGGGATGCACGGATTCAGCGACACGATACATGAGTATATATAAATAATCAATAAAATGCCATGTATTTAAGCTAAAAATAGTTCAAAATACCACCTTATTTATAGCGTCCATGCCTCCTTTCAAGTGCTCGATGGCTGAAGTATCATCAATTTCATCAAGCCTCATGGTACTTGTAGAAATATCGTACAAGTGTATTACAATTTGAGCTGGGCATAACACATGAGTAAAAGAATTAAAAAGAAGTTGGCTTATAGCTTGCCTACCTAAGGATACATGGTACCCATCCTCCAAGCTAACATCAGTAGGTGAGTAGCAGAAGCATCAGTTACTAATCCACCATAACATAAATGGAGCAAAATCCATCGGAACTCTAGCAAGCAAAATATCAAGCACACATGTTGCATACAGCAGCCCTACAGCAAGCAATCGCACACACGCATTAGAAAGCACACACGGTGACACATACAAATCAAGTAGCGCAGACGACACCAAACAACCATAAGGAGAAGATGGATTGCAATTTGGATGCTACCTTGTGGGGCCCTGGCCACGGAGCAGCGGCAAGGCGACTCCTGCACCCTGGTGCCTTCCTGTGGCAAGCGTCGCGGTGAGTTTTCTAGGGTGTCCTCCGCTGCTGGATGGTCCGCGACCTTCTCGAGCTCCCCCAGGTCCCCTCCGCCGCCGTATGGGTTGCGACCTCCCCCTAAGTTCCATGTGCCGCCGGCTGGGCCGCGACCTCCCCTAGGTCCCATGCACCCCACAACTGGCGCGTGCCATGGGGGAAGGGCGTGGCAGTGGCTCTTGCTCGAAAGCTCAAGTTCGAGAGAAAAGGGGCTGGAGGAGGAAGACGAGGAGAACCAGCCGCCACGCTGCTGGTAGACATCCTTCTACCTCTGCACCGTCTCCACCACCAGCGGCTCCATGGAGGGCTTCATCGTCCGCCTCCTCGCCTGCTGAACCAGCCCCATGGAGGGCACATGTGGGGGTGGGGCGTCGGCGACGGGAGGATTCTCGTGGGGTGGGGCAGCGGCCATGGAAGGACGCCCGTGGGGCGGGGCGACGGCCAGGAATGGCTCACGCAGAGGTGGGGCGGCGGCCACGGGATTGTGGGGAGATAGAGAGTGCGGGGATTCGGGGAGAGGTGAGAGACGGCTAGGGTTTGGGGCTGGTTTTATATGACGTGGTGTAAAAAACATGGACGGATGAGATTGATGGAGGCGAGATCTAGTGGCCCATCAAATCTGATTTTTGTGTGACGCCGTAGTACCCCTCCACTTATAGGTTAGATTTGCATATTTACCAATTTTTTTGTGTCACTGATATATGTTGATCATGTGATAAATATGTAAATTTTAGAAAAAAAGTATGATAAATATGAAAAAATCCCATCGGCTTGATAGCACGAAGTGAGAAAGTTAGGGATCGAGTTCATCCAACAACATTCGGTGACCTCCTGTGTACAGGCTAATCTCGCACACAAATGACCCGACATATTGGCTGCTCGTTTTACATGCTGAATATGAAAAGATAAAAACGACAAAGCTAGCCCTTTTATTTCAGATAAATCGGTGCTACCACTAAGCGTGAACCGCATCGCGAGTTCCAGAGATCAACAATCTGCAAGCAGTCAACTTCAAGTACCACTCGCGAAAAATCCGGAGCTTCGCGAAAATCACCCCATCTCTTAGAGCCATTGCTTCAGCTATCATTGAGTCACTGATTTCTGGTATAATTTGCACCAAACTCCGATGAAACCAGTAGAGGATCACGCGACCCCGCATGCTCCACCCATCAACGCATCTAAAGAGATGCCTGCATTTGTATTTATCTTCACCCAATCAGGTTCTAGAGGCCGCCAGTCATGGTCTGGCAAGATTGCAGCATGCTATCGAGGAACCTCAAGCATAGCAAGTGCATCCCTTATTATTTTTATGGATTGAATCGGATCCAAACTATCTTTATCATGAACCATGTTGTTCTGTGACATCTAGATTACCCACATCACCGTGATAATCTTTGTCTGATCTTTAGTAGCAAATCTCGGATCACAGAGTATGTCTCTGGACCAAGTAGAAGGATGCAGCTCGGAAGCTTGACATCAAGCTAGACACGAGCTTCAGTCCAGAATTTTTGCGCATGACTGCATTTTATGAATGCATGCATCATGTGCTCATTTGTGTCACTATAAACTTTGCAGCGTGCAAGTAGAGTATTACGGCGATAATGCATTGTACTCTCCACCGGAAGAATTCCCCGCAGTACATGCCACCATAACACCCTCACCTTCGGTATCACTTGGAGTTTCCACAGCTTGTTCCATAAATGTTTTTCAAAATCAGAGTTTTCTGTAGCCATTCCTTCCGCTAGAGAGCTCTGCTCGTTGTGCGTCATTAGAGAGCGGTACGCTGATTTTACAGTATAGGTGTCTGTTTTCTCCAAGTTCCAGGCCAATAAATCCTCACTATCCCCTTGGCAAAGTGGAATGTTTAAAATAGCAACTGCTTCAGGGGCGTGAAATTATTCCTAATCAATCCCGATTCCCAGGACCAATTGTCAGTATCAATCAAGTTTGCTACTTTCACCAACTCATCGTGTCCAGTCGGAGCCGAAGGAGTCATAGATAGTAGTCCTGGTATCCATTTATCCGTCCAAATGGAGACTGAAGATCCATCCCCAATACGATTGATCAAACCACCCGCTAGGGCCTCTCTACCAGCCACAATAGCACAACATGTCGCTGAGCCCTCGCAGGTACTGTTGCATGCGTGAAATCAGTGTTTGGGAAATATTTTGTTTTCAAAACCCTAGCACACAATGACTCCGGTTGGGTTACAAAACTCCATCCGTGTTTACCAAGTAGAGCTCGGTTAAACAACTCCAAATTACGAAAACCCATTCCTCCCTTGCTCTTTGGCTTCGTGAGAGATTCATAAGCGATCCAGTGCAAGGATTGGCGATCAAGGGAGCTACTCCACTAGTATCTCGCCATATAGGCCATCAACTATTGACAAACCTTCTCTGAGAGCAAAAAAAGCCCATAGCATGTAGGGGTATGACTTGTAAGACATCTTTCAAAAAGACTTACCGACCTGCACTCGCAAGCATGCGCTCAGACCCACCATGTACCTTGCTATGGATCCTTTCTCCTATATGGTCAAAGGTACCACTAGTAATGCAGCCAACAGTAGTTGGAAGATCCAAATAGCGTTCATTGAACACCTCCACTGAAATGCCCATTTGATTCTTCAGATCTTGATGAAGTGTTGGTGGTGTGTTTGGACTAAAGAAGATGGAGCTTTTCTCTCTGTTAACACACTGTCCCGAGCAATTTTCATATATATATATATATAATATCATTGAGCCGCTGAGCACTCTCTGAATTTTCCTTCATAAATATCAAGCTGTCATCAGCGAACAAGAGATGATTAATCCAAGGTGATCTTGGACTTACTTTGATACCTATGTCGACATAGTTTCCACCAAACAAATTCAGCAATGTGGTGAAACCCTCTCCACATATAAGAAACAGGAAGGGATACATGGGATCCCCTTGGCATAGGCCTCTAAAGGATACAAATAAAGATAACATCTCCCCATTGACACACACTGTGAACCTCACAAAGGTTACATACTTTATGATTAGTCTGACAAAATTCAGACTAAACCCTAGCTTCAGCATGATAGCTTGTAAATAGTGAAATTCCACTCAGTCGTAAGCTTTCATCATGTCAAGCTTAATTGTACTCACATAATTTCTCCCCTTCTTCCTCTTCCTTATCGCATGCACACTTTCATACGCAATGAGAATATTATCAGTTATTAAATGGCCAGGAATAAAGGCACTTTGTTCCTCACCAATAATCTCTCCCAAAAAAACTCTTCTCTGTTAGAAATGTACTTGGAGACAATCTTGTACAAGACATAACAAATAGAAATGGGATGATATTGGGAAATGTGTTGTGGGTGTCGTACATTTGGAATGAGCGTAATTGAGGTGTCATTCAAACACTCTAGTAGCTCCCCACCATTAAGAAAATCCAGGACAACATGTATAATATCATCCTTTAATAAGTTCCAGTGTCGCTCGAAAAAACCCGATATGAACCCATCAACTCCTGGAACTTTTGATGGTAACATCTAAAATAGTGCCATTTTGACTTCTTCAGCCGAGAATGGTTTATCGAACTCCAAATTCATATCTTCAGTAACTCGAGTTGGCACAATATCTAGTAACTCGTCCATAGGCCAAAATCCTTGTGAAGTATATAAATACTGGTAGAACCCCTATATTTCTTCACAATTTTCATTCCATATCACACATTTGCTCCCATCTACATGCTCAAGATTAGAAATTATATTCATCATTTTCCTTTGTGCAGCTTGGGCATGGAAAAATGTAGTGTTACGATCACCCTCTCGTAACCACTGTACACGTGATCTTCGTCTCATCCAGATCTTCTCCTGACATAAAGTTTCTCTCAGTTTTTTATGATAGCCTTTTATTCGTTAGATGGGCCTCTGCCCATAGATCGGCCTCGCAATTGGTTCAGCTTTTGTCTAAGTTTCCAAGACTTCCTTGCCACACAATCGAACTCCTTTGCTCCCTAGGTGCTTAGGCTAGATTGCAAAACATTGAGAGCTTAAACAATGCCTCTCAGACCATCATCTCCTGCACCCTTCTACCAGTTACTCATGACCATCATGTCATAGTCAACATGAGTCTGCCAAACATTATCATAACGAAATTGTTTGCCACCCCTCTCTCTTCCCTCATTCATGCCCTCACGAAACTCTACCACCAAAAAACAGTGATCAGATTCAGTAGTGACAACATGCCGAATTTTTGTGTACTCAAATTTCTGTAGGAACTCATCATTACCGAAAGCATGATCAAGTCTGGCCTTCACATTTGCATCACCAGACTGACCATTATCCCATGTATACTCCATCCCTAACCACATGAAATGAGAAATCTTCTACCACCTCCCGGAACGCTCTCTTTTTCCACTCATGCTGAGTTGCTCTGGAGAAGTGCTCAGATGCATACAATGTTTCATTAAAATATCTGAGGCAGAGCCATTCTTTATGTTCTAACGAATTTATTGTCTACATAAAACTCCATCTTTGGTGTCTATCTTCTACTCTAGGATCTCCATAGAATCCACTCAAAACCAGTGTGATCATCACTTCTCTCACCATAACATCAACATGGCAGGAACTATAATTTTTCAAGTCAACAGAAACATCCACTAACCAAAAGATTGCAACACCCCCACTAAGTCCATTACTCTAAACTGCAAAATATCCAGCAAAGACAAGTGTGGTCTGAAGACTCTCTACTATCTATCCTTCGAAATTTTTTAGTCTCCATGACATAGAGCAGACTGGGTCTCTCTTGTTGTGAAGCTCACGAACAGTCGCCGGGTTCCCAATCCCCCGACTGTTCCAGCTCATGCAAATCATTGATCCAGGCAGGCTGACCTGCAGCCACTACCGTGTTTTAAGAATTCGTTGGAGTCGGCTTCTTCTTATTTGGTTCTGGCTCACCAGCTGATCCTCTCACTTCCAATCCTCCTGGTAATTCAGTAACCGGAGCCACCATGAGTCCATCACGGTCTACAACATGATCAGTCAATAGAAAAGTAGGTGTTTGCACCTTCTTATAAACTCGAGTCCCTACCTTGCGCTTATTCAAATTCTTCTTCTTCAGAAGGGACGTAGCATCAGAGCCAACCTCGACCCTGTTAATGGAATTATGTGTTTCTGCCTTATACTGCTGGCCTGAGCTAGGTTCTCTAGTCGACCCTCACTGTATGACGATGTCACATCCAAAATTTTAGATTTGGTACTGCATAGCATACATGTCATTGCATCATGAACATCATTGCAAAAAAATTTAGTTTGAAAAGCTTTTGGCAAAACCCCTCACTTGCATTTGCATTTTGTCACCTACACTAGAGTGCTCGGATTCTACCTTGCACCTGCTAGAAACCCTGAGTCTAGTATTTTGGTTAGCACAGATACGTAGAGGGTTCCTTCACGAACCCGTAGCAATTTGAATCACCTCATTTGGAGCTACGGTTCAAAAGTTATGCCAAACTAAAAATTTGATTAAAAACTAGACAATTGTGTCATATTCAGACTTTAGATTCAGATAAGAAAATGCCCAGGAAAAAGAAAAAAAGAAATAGAAAAAATAGAGAAGAGAGCAGCAGCGGCGCAGGCGGCCGGCCCGCTAGCCCAGCAGCCCACCGGGGGCCTGCCAGCGCAGCCACGCGAGCGGCAGCTAACGCATCGCGCGCGCGCTGCCCGCAAAACGCCGCTGCTCAGCCAACCCGCCTTGCCCAGCGCCACTGACGAGCGGGTCCCGCCCGACCGCCCTCGCGCGCCACTGCCACGTGGGCCCCACATGTCAGCTTCATCCCCAAAACGAGTTCTTCCCAGACTCAAACAACCAGCGGGATTTCGCGAGGAAATCGGACCGAATCCGAACGTCCCCCGAGTATTTGGTGCCCCCCATTAATCCCAAATCCCCCTCTTCAAAAGCCCCCAAACGCCATCACCCGGGACGCCTCCGTATTCGCGAATCTGCTCGCCGGAGTACCCCTCGCACGCCGATGACCCTCCTAGCTTCCCCTCTCTCGACTTCGTCTCCCTGACCCCTCAGCCTTTGCCGCAGGTCCCGCGAAGCCCCACGCGAGCTCGCTGGAGCCACGAACCGCCGACGCCGCTCCAGCAGCTCGTTGCCGCCGCCCGCGGACGCGAGGACCGACGCCGCCGCCACGTCGAGCTTCGCCGCCTCCCCCCGCACATCGTACGCTGCCCAGCCACCGCCGTACCCCGCCGGAGCCGCCGCCCCTCGCCGACCCGACGCCGCCGGTGAGCACCCTCCTCCACGCGCCACCCCTGCCCTCCGATCGTGGACGAACGGTCCAGATAGACCGTGGACCAGCAGTTTGACTGCTGACTGGTTAGCGCTACGCCACGTCAGCGTAGACCAGTCAACAGACTGTTGGCTGTTTATTTAACTCGATTTAATTTGACAGAAAATAGATAAAACTTGTAAAATCAATAGAAATTAATCTACTGGGCCAAAAATTTCAAATAGGATATGGATGGATTCAGTTTTTCACGTAGAATATTTCTGTACAATTGTTTCATACTTTTGCAGCAAGGTTTTGCCGTGATTAATAAAATAGTTTAATGTCCTTTTAGAGTAATAAATTCATAGTAAAAGTTCTACAACTCCAAAAATTGCAAATGAGATGTCCCTCGAATCAGTAGAAGAAGAGGAATCTTTTAGTGGATTAAAAAGGTAGACTTACAATATTGGAATTTGCAGAATCTATAAAAAGGATTACCGGAGTATTTTAATTACTCAGGAAATTCTATAAATCCTTTTTGAGTGATTCCAGTTGGTACTAGTTCTATTTTAGGTTGCCTACACAGTAGCTATTTTTATAAGATTTTACAAGCTGTTTAATAACAATGTCTTAATAATTGGGTTATAGCTCAATTGTTGGTCATTTAAAATTGCATGCTTTATTTCCAAATGCCTCTAAAATGTTTTACCTGCATGCATACAGTAGGTATACTGAAAAGATTGTAGGATGCTACTGGAGCTTTGTTCAACTTGTCATGCATGCATCTTGCATTGTTATGTTTTCATATGATGGTGTTTGGTTTGTTTATGTGATTGCAATTTATCGTGTAGATTGTGACGAGTGCAACGCTTGCTCGTGTGAGGATTGTTCGTTCGACCTCTACAGCCAAGGCAAGTAGATGCTACTTTGTTCATGATGTTTTCCTACTATTTTCAATGCATTGTCGTGTATTTTGTAGATGCATGTGTAGGAAAGTACTATCGCTATGCTATGTCCTATTATGTGGTAGGGATTCCTGTAGATGAGCCACCGTTGGTAGATGTGCTTAGCCATGCTATGATGAACTAGGGCTGGGTTACATCACTGAAAGTTGTTTCTAAATTTGTTGGTTTGCGAAAACTAAAAACAACTTAATCAATGAATCTCCTGGGTGTGATGGGATTTATAAATTTTGGTGGTATCATTGCGGAAAGATACCTAGGTATCAAGAGAAAATGATTGGCTTCTTTATTTTGTAGCTTACGTGTACAACCATGTGCCAATAATGAAATGGACGGTTGGTTGTACTCAGTAGGTTGTGGTAGCTCGAACCCACGTATCCAGAGATGTAGAATTTTTGTAGGTTGGACCGGTGCGTGTCGGGTTTGGGGAGCTACTTCTCGAACGGTCCCTTCTTAGACTTCTCCCTATCATCACCCAATATGAGAGTGGTGGTACGAGCTGGGCTGGCCAAGTCACATGGATAAAGTGTACTAACCCCTGCAGGGTGTATAAACTAATCGATTAGCCGTGTCCCCGGTTATGGACATCTGAGTTTCTTGATATTGAGTTCATGACATGTTTCTCGCTCATTCTAATTTCCTAATTGCTTTAATGTTGATGGGTTAATTTTATTGGGATCTTTTTAAAGAAAATCAAAACTGTTTATGAAAGTAGGGCAAAGATATTTGTAAATGCAAGCTAGCCACAGCTCCACTTGCCAAATAAGCATGTAGATGCTAGTTTTATTGTCTCCTTTAATAGCTCTACTTGCCATACATTCCATGTATTGACCCTTCGGGGTTGCTACGTTCCATATTGCAGGATATTCAGATTCTAAGTGATCGATTTATGCCACGGTACTCCACTCGGCACTTGTTCACTTGTGGGCAATTTGAAGAATGGAGGAGTTATTTCATTTATGTTGCTACTTGAATAAGCTGAGCTAGCCTAGAGCTAAGACCTTATTGTAATAATGTTACTCTGGATCTTCGTTATTTATGATACCACGGATATTTTGCTATGTTATTCATCTTTATTCTATTGTGGGCCAATGAACCGATCCAGGGATTGGCATGTCACATAGAAGCTACGGTCTTTTCAGAACCATAGTGTTACAAGATGGAATCAGAGCCCGTGTGTCGACTGTAGGATCGTGACCTAGGTTTGAATTAGGAAGCCATGGAATTACTAAAGCTTATATTAACCCTGTCTTTCATCTTATGCCTTTCACCCTCGTAAATCTTTAGCATATGCTATTCTCACACTTTCCTCTTTTAAATTGATAGATGGGAGAAGTCAGGACTGAGTATGCTACGATTGAGTCACCAAGGCCCTTTGCAAGACAGTTGGCACAACTCTCACAGTCATTGGGATTGCCACTGCCCATGTTCAAGGGAAGAAGGCTATACACCTATGGATATGGTGAGGACGCCTAGGAGATCACCACTTTCATCTTCAGGGATATCGCCTTGCCAAACCCTGTGCATCTGGTCTACACCAAGACATATTGCAACTGGGGGCTTGGAATAAACTTGGCCCTGCATGAAGCCCTGTCACGCCAGTGCCATCTTGTTCGACACATGCTGCCAGAAGACTCACCTTACCGTGACTATGGAAGGCGGGATGAGAATGGGAACATTGTGGTTGTTGGAATTATGCCCTAGAGGCAATAATAAAGATGTTATTGTTATAATTCTTGTTCATGATAAAGTTTATATTCCATGCTAGAATTGTATTAAGCGGAAACTTTGATACTTGTGTGGTTTATGAACAACAACGTGTCCCTAGTACGCCTCTATGGACTAGCTCATTGATTAATGATGGTTAAGGTTTCCTAACCATAGACATGAGTTGTCGATTAATAATGAGATCATGTCATTAGGAGAATGATATGGTGGACAGACCCAAATCAAGCAGAGCAATTAGATCGTGTCTTCGTGTTCATCTTTGCGAAGCTTTTTCTTATGTCAAATATGGTATTTCTTAGACCATGAGATAATGCAACTCCCTGGTATCGGAAGAAAGCTTTGAGGTCATCAAACGTCATCCTATGTGAGGGTGATCATAAAGGTGTCTCTCAGGTGATCGGAAAGTACTTGTTGGGTTGTATGTATCGAGATGGGATTTGTCCCTCCCAAGTCGGAGAGATATACTTCGGGCCCACTCGGTAATCGATATCAACACCGCTTGCAAGCACATGATTAAGGAGTTGATCACAAAGTGATATCGGGTTACGGAACGAGTAAAGTACTTGTCGTGAACGAGATTGAACTAGGTATGTCGATACCAACGATCGAATCTCGGGCAAGTAAAATATCGCGTGACGAAGGGAATATATATGGGATTAATTGAATCCTGGCATCGTGGTTCATCCGATATGATCATCTATGAATATGTGGGAGTCGATAAGGGTTTCCAGATCCTGCTGTTGATTATTGATAGAAGATCATGTCTGCATATTCTCGAACCCGTAGGGTCACACACTTAACGTGCTTCGACGCTAGGATAGAATGGATAATTGGTTTGTGAATTTTTGTTCGGAGTCTCTGATGAGATCCAGGACATCACAAGAGGTTCTGGAATGATCCGGAGAATAAGATTCATATAAAGGAAAGCAGTTTTTGGATTTCGGAATCGTTTCAGAATGTTCGGTATTATACCGGAAGGTTCTAGAAGCTTCTGGAGTGGGACCAACGTGGCCCCACTTGTAGGAGGGGTGCGTGGGCCTACGAGGGAGTGCCCTGACTGCATTGGGCCAGGGGCACAAGGCCCCATAGGCCCAGCCGGCCAAAACCCTAGGGGAAACCCTAGGAAACCTTCTAGAAGGGGGGGAAGACTTGCCCTCACTCCACCCTTGGGGCCGCCGCCCTAGGGCTTGGAGGAGGGGGCAAGGGGGCCGGCCAGCCCCCTATATAAGGTGGGCAAGGGGCGCACCCTCCCCTCACCCCAAACCCTAGCCGCCATACTGCTGCCCTCCCTCTCTCTCCCGACTGCGCGTAGGCGAAGCCCTGCCGCAGAAACTCTCCACCATAGCACCACGCCGTCGTGTTGTAGATCCAATCTATCTCTCCACCCCACTTGTTGGACCGAGGAAGGAGGAGACGTCGCGGCACCATACGTGTGCATCTCTCGGAGGCGCCGCCATTTGCGGCGTTGGATCGGATCGGATCGCGAGGAGGAGAAGGCGAGTACGACTACACCAACCACGTTCTGTTGAACGTTTCCTCTGTGCGATTTCTTCAAGGGTATGAAGATCTCATCTATCCCTCTCGTTGATTGCATCTCCTAGATTAGATCTTGGCTTTCCCGTTCGCGTCCGTAGAATTTTTTTGATTTACTATGTTGCGAAACCCATCAGTGGTATCCGAGCTAGATCTATGCGTAGATGTGTTTCACGAGTAGAACGCAACGTGCTTGTTGCGGGCGTTGATGTTTTCTGTTGCAAGCCTCTTGTTTTGTACTTCTTATGACGCGGGATAGTGAGATTGAAGCGGTCCAGGCCAACTTTACGCGACCTCGTTCGCGAGACGGGCCCCGCACTTGACGTGTGGCTTGTTCCATACATGCGGCTGGTGGATGCCAGTTTCTCTCACTATAGTTGTCATGGGATTTACACCGGATGTTGGCAACCATAATATCACCGTTGTGGCTTTCCGTAGGTAAGAATCGTTCTTAGCTTGTTACTCCCATAAGCCACGTAAAACATGCAACAACAAAGTAGAGGCGTCTAACTTGTTCTTGCAGGGAGTGTTTTGTGATATGGTATGGCCCAAGATGTGATGTGTATGTTGTATGCAATGATCATGTTTTGTAATATTTCACGACTTGCATGTCGATGAGTACACAACCGGCAGGAGCCATATGGTTGTCTTTATAATTGTGTATGACCTGTGTGTCAACTTCTTATACGCCATGTAATAGCTTTACTTTATTGTTAAGTAGTTAGCAATAGTTGTAGTTTCTATTCGTGGTGGAGGCAATCATGGTGGAGTGATGGAGATCATGCTGGCGCGCACAAGATGGAGATCATTGCGCGGAGATTGGCTATACCATGTCACATAAAATTATATGCATGTGATGTTTATCCTTTTATGTATCTTATTATGCTTAGATCGCGACGGTAGCATTATAAGATGATTCCTACTTAAAGATCAAGATAAAATTGTGTTCTCCCCATGTATGCACCATTTACGAAAGTTCGTCGTGTTCAAGCACCTCGTGATGATCGGGTGCTATAAACTCTACGTTCACATACAACGGGTGCAAGCCAGTTTTGCACACGCGGAAATACTTGGGTTTGACTTGACGAGCCTAGCATGTACAGACATGGACTCGGAACACACGGACCGAAAGGTTAAGCATGAGTCATATGAATGATATGATCGACACTTTGTTGTCCACCATTGAAATCACATCTCTTCTCGTGAAGATCGGATTAGGCGTGGTGAATTTGGATCGTGTTCACTAAAGAACTTGAGGGATGTTGAATTTAGTGGGAGTTCATCTAGTAATTTGATTAAGTTGAACTAGTTGTCATGAACATAGTCTAAATTGTACTTGCAAATTTTGTAGATCAAATGGCTAAGTCCAACTTCAACTTCAACGTTTTTGCTGAGAAAGAAAAGCTTAATAATAATGGGTATAACTTCACCAACTGGTTCCGCAATCTGAGAATCATTCTCGCTGGCGGACAAAAGGACTATGTCCTTGAGAAAGTGCTAGGTGACGCCCCTGCTATTGATGCGCCGGCTGATGAAAAAGCTGTTTATCAGTCACGGAAAGATGATTATGGAGTGATTAAGAGTACCATGTTGTTTGCTATGGAATCGGACCTTCAAAATCGTTTTGAGGAGTTCGTCGGGCCCTTTGAGATACTTGAGGAACTGAAAATCATGTTTCAGACTCAGGCCCGTTCTGAGAGATATGAGATCTCTGAGAAGTTCTTTAACTGCAAGATGGAGGAAGGGAGTTCTGTTAGTGAGCACGCCATTAAGATGTCGGGCTACACTCAACGTCTTGAGCAATTGGACTGCAAGATTCCAGAAGAGCTCAAGATTGACAGAGTTCTGCAATCACTCCCTCCTAGCTACAAAGGTTTTGTAGTTACTCATAATCAGATTGGTTCCCCTGATACGATCACTGAGCTCTTCGCTAAGCTGAAAGCTGCGGAGGTGGATATCAAGAAAGATAATCATGTGTTGATGGTCAACAAGACCCCTAGTTTCAAGAAAGGTAAGGGTGCAAAGAAGTCCTTCAAGAAAGGCAGAGGCAAGCGCGTTGCCCCTGCTAAGAAGAAGCTCAGGTCTGGACCTAAGCCAAACACTGAGTGCTTCTATTACAAGGACAAGGGTCACTAGAAGCGCAACTGTCCAAAGTACTTAGCGGACAAGAAGGCTGGCACCATTAAAGGTATATTTGATATACATGTTATTGATGTTTACCTTACTAGCGCTCGTTGTAGTGCCTGGGTATTTGATACTGGTTCAGCTGCTAATATTTGTAACTCGAAACAGGAGCTACGGAATAGACGACGGCTAGCAAGGGATGAGGTGATGATGCGCGTTGGCAACGGATCAAGAGTTGATGTGATGGCCGTCGGCACGCTCTCCTTAGTTTTACCTTCGGGATTAGTTTTAAACCTTAATAAGTGTTATTATGTGCCTCCGTTGAGCATGAACATTATATCTGGATCGTGTTTATTGCAAGACGGTTATTCATTTAAATTGGAGAATAATGGTTGTTCTATTTATATGAGTAACATCTTTTAGGGTCATGCACCTGCTATGAATGGTTTATTTCTTCTGAATCTCGAAAGCAATGAAACACACATCCATAACATTGAGGCTAAGAGATGCAAAGTAGATAGTGATAATTCAACTTATTTGTGGCACTGTCGTCTAGGTCATATTGGTGTAAAACGCATAAAGAAACTCCATTCTGATGGACTTTTGGAGTCTCTTGATTTTGAATCATTTGACATGTGCGAGCCGTGCCTCATGGGCAAGATGATCAAAACCCCATTCTCCGGAATAATGGAGCAAGCAACGGACTTGTTGGAAATCATACATACCGATGTATGCGGACCAATGAGTGTTTCGACGCGCGGTGGATATCGCTATTTTCTCACTTTTACTGATGACTTAAGTAAATATGGGTATATCTATTTAATGAAACATAAATCTTAAACATTTGAAAAGTTCAAAGAATTTTAGAACGAAGTGGAAAACCATCGTAACAGGAAAATTAAATTTCTACGATCCGATCGTGGAGGTGAATATTTGAGTTATGATTTTCTCACGCATCTTAAAGCAAGCGGAATCGTTTCGCAACTCACGCCACCCGGAACACCATAGCGCAATGGTGTGTCTGAACGTCGGAATCGAACTCTATTAGATATGGTGCGATCGATGATGTCTCTTATAGATTTGCCGTTATCATTTTGGGGTTATGCATTAGAAACCGCTGCATTCACTTTAAATAGGGAACCATCTAAATCCGTTGAGACGACACCGTATGAACTGTGGTTTGGTGCTAAACCTAAGTTGTCGTTTCTTAAAGTTTGGGGATGCGAAGCTTACGTCAAGAAGTTGATGCCGGACAAGCTCGAACCCAAATCGGATAAATGCGTCTTCATAGGATATCCTAAGGAAATGATTGGCTATACCTTCTACCACAGATCCGAAGGCAAAGTGTTTGTCGCAAAGAACGGATCCTTTCTTGAGAAGGAGTTTATCTCGAAAGAAGTGAGTGGGAGGAAGGTAGAGCTAGACGAGGTTATTGAACCTTCTCCCGAGTTGGAGAGTAGCGCAGCACCTGAAATTGTTCCAGTGCCGTCTGCACCAACAAGAGAGGAAGCTAATGACGAGGATCATGAAACTTCGAACGATGCTACTGCTGAACGTCGCAGGTCGACAAGGTCGCGTGCCACTCTTGAATGGTACGGCAACCCTGTCTTAACTGTCTTGTTGGTAGACAACAGTGAACCTATGAACTATGAGGAAGCAATGATGAACCCAGACTCTGAGAAATGGCTAGAGGCCATGAAATCCGAATTGGGATCCATGAGCGAAAACCAAGTATGGACTTTGGTGGACCCTCCTAGCGACCGTAAGGTCGTTGAGTGCAAATGGATTTTCAAGAAGAAAATGGACGCAGATGGTAATCTTACTGTCTATAAAGCACGACTTGTCGCAAAAGGGTTTCGGCAAGTTCAAGGTGTTGACTATGATGAGACTTTCTCTTCCGTAGCGATGTTTAAGTCCATTCGGATTTTATTAGCAATTGCTGCGTTCCATGATTATGAAATATGGCATATGATGTCAAGACTGCGTTCCTCAATGGCAACATTGATGAAGAGTTGTATATGATGCATCCGAAGGTTTTGTCGATCCTAAGGATGCTGATAAGGTGTGCAAACTTCAGCGTTCCATTTATGGACTGAAGCAAGCATCTTGGAGTTGGAACCTTCATTTTGATCAAGTGATCAAGAGCTTTGGATTTGTTCCAAATTGCTTCAAAGCTTGTATCTACAAGAAAGTGAGTGGGAGCTCAGTGACATTTCTAGTACTATATGTGGATGACATATTGATTATTGGAAATGACATTGGTATGCTTAACGATGTGAAGAGTTATTTGAATAAATGTTTTTCAATGAAAGAACTAGGAGAAGCTGCTTATATATTAGGCATCAAAATCTATAGAGATAGACAAAGACGCCTAATAGCTTTAAGCCAAAGTACATATCTAGACAAAGTTCTGAAAAGGTTCAGAATGGATAAGGCAAAGAAAGGTTCAGTGCCCATGTTGTCAGGTAAGATATTGAGCAACGCTTAGTGTCCAGCTACGGTAAACGATAGAGAAACCATGAGCAAAGTGCCATATGCCTCGGCCATAGGTTCTATCATGTATGCCATGCTGTGTACTAGACCGGATGTGTCCAATGCTCTTAGTTTGACGAGCAGATACCAAAGTGATCCAAGAGTGGAACACTGGATAGCCGTAAAGAACATCCTAAAGTATTTAAATAGGACTAAAGAAATGTTCTTGGTCTATGGAGGTGATGAGCAGCTCGTCGTAAAAGGTTACGTCGACGCTAGTTTCGACACCGACCCGGATGATTCTAAATCTCAGACATGATACGTTTATATTTTGAATGGAGGAGCTATGAGCTGGAGAAGCTGCAAGCAAAGCGTGATCGCGGGATCTACAGTAGAATCGGAATACATGGCTGCTGCAGAAGCGTCAAGTGAGGGAGTTTGGATCAGGAACTATCACTGAGCTTGGCGTGGTTCCAAGTGCCTTGGACCCACTGGAGATATTGTGCGACAACACTGGCGCCATAGAACTAGCTAAGGAACCAAGATATTATCCAAAGACCAAGCACATCAACCACCGGTTTCATATAATTCAAGATTATATAACAGATGGAGATCTGAAGATTAGAAAAGTACATATGGATCTGAATGTCGCAGATCTGTTGACTAAACCTCTTCCACGAGCAAAACATGATCAACACCTTAATGCCATGGGTGTTAGATTGTTGCCAGATGTAAACTAGATTATTGACTCTAGTGCAAGTGGGAGACTGTTGGAATTATACCCTAGAGGCAATAATAAAGATGTTATTGTTATAATTCTTGTTCGTGATAAAGTTTATATTCCATGCTAGAATTGTATTAAGTGGAAACTTTGATACTTGTGTGGTTTCTGAACAACACCGTGTCCCTAGTACGCCTCTATGGACTAGCTCATTGATTAATGATGGTTAAGGTTTCCTAACCATAGACATGAGTTGTCGATTAATAATGAGATCATGTCAATAGGAGAATGATATGGTGGACATACCCAAATCAAGCAGAGCAATTAGATCGTGTCTTTGTGTTCATCTTTGCGAAGCTTTTTCTTATGTCAAATATTGTATTCCTTAGACCATGCGATAATGCAAATCCCTGGTATCGGAAGAAAGCTTTGAGGTCATCAAACGTCATCCTATGTGAGGGTGATCATAAAGGTGTCTCTCAGGTGATCGGAAAGTACTTGTTGGGTTGTATGTATCGAGATGGGATTTGTCCCTCCCAAGTCGGAGAGATATACTTCGGGCCCACTCGGTAATCGATATCAACACCGCTTGCAAGCACGTGATTAAGGAGTTGATCACAAAGTGATATCGGGTTATGGAACGAGTAAAGTACTTGCCGTGAACAAGATTGAACTAGGTATTTCGATACCAACGATCGAATCTCGGGCAAGTAAAATATCGCATGACGAAGGGAATATATATATGGGATTAATTGAATCCTGGCATCGTGGTTCATCCGATATGATCATCTATGAATATGTGGGAGTCAATAAGGGTTTCCAGATCCCGTTGTTGATTATTGATAGAAGATCATGTCTGCATATTCTCGAACCCGTAGGGTTACACACTTAACGTGCTTAGACGCTAGGATAGAATGGATAATTGGTTTGTGAGTTTTTGTTCGGAGTCTCGGATGAGATCCAGGACATCACGAGAGGTTCCGGAATGGTCCGGATAATAAGATTCATATAAAGGAAAGCAGTTTTTGGATTTCGGAATCGTTTCGGAATGTTCGGTATTGTACCGAAAGGTTCTAGAAACTTCCGGAGTGGGACCAAGGTGGCCCCACTTGTTGGAGGGGTGAGTGGGCCTACGAGGGAGTGCCCTGGCTGCATTGGGCCAGGGGCACAAGGCCCCATAGGCCCAGCCGGCCAAAACCCTAGGGGAAACCCTAGGAAACCTTCTAGAAGGGGGGAAGACTTGCCCCCACTCCACCCTTGGGGCCGCCGCCCTAGGGCTTGGAGGAGGGGGCAAGGGGGTCGGCCAACCCCCTATATAAGGTGGGCAGGGGGCGCACCCTCCCCTCACCCCAAACCCTAGCCGCCATACTGCTGCCCTCTCTCTCTCTCTCTCTCTCTCTCTCTCTCTCTCTCTCCTGACTGCGCATAGGCGAAGCCCTGCCGCAGAAACTCTCCACCATAGCACCACACCGTCGTGTTGTAGATCCAATCTATCTCTCCACCCCACTTGCTGGACCGAGGAAGGAGGAGACGTCGCGGCACCGTACGTGTGCATCTCTCGGAGGCGCCGCCATTTGCGGCGTTGGATCGGATCGGATCGCGAGGAGGAGAAGGCGAGTACGACTATACCAACCACGTTCTGTTGAACGTTTCCGTTGTGCGATTTCTTCAAGGGTATGAAGATATCATCTATCCCTCTCGTTGATTGCATCTCCTAGATTAGATCTTGGCTTTCCCGTTCGCGTCCGTAGAATTTTTTTGATTTACTATGCTGCGAAACCCATCAGTGGTTACCCCAGGCAACATGAACAACATGCCGCCCCGTCGAAGGCACATAGAGGATATGGAGGTGGAGAATGGGGCCCTAGATGAGAAAGTGATGATGGTAAAGGAGATAGCTGACTTTGATAGCAAGGGTCTGGTGGTCCAGGGACAGGAGATTGATACATTACATGAAGCTGTGGATGTTCTGAATCATGCACTTATTGGCAGGGACGCGACCATAGCACAGCTGAATGGGACCGTCCAGGAGAATAATCAAGCCATAGCACAACTGAATGGAACCGTCCAGGAAAACAATCAAGCCATAGAGTAGTTGCAAGGGACCGTCCAGGAAAGGGACCAGACTATTGTTGATATGGCAGCCCAGATTGCCGCTCTCCAAGCACAGTTGAATCCACCCCCTGATACCAATTGAAAGGATACAGATGTCGCCTAGAGGGGGTGAATAGGCGATTTAAAACTTTTCCGCGAGTTTCTCAACAAAGGCGGAATTAAACTACCGTTTACTTTGTCAAGTACAAAACCTAGAACAACTAGGGTCACCTATGTTCACCAACAACTTATGCTAAGCAAGACAAACAACTATGTGATAGCAATATATAGATTACTTCAAGCACAAAGGCTATCACAATGTAAAGTGCATAAGTAGAGAGCTCGGGTATAGAGATAACCGAGGCACGCGGGGACGACGATATTTTACCGAGTTCCTCCCAACATGGAGTACGTCTCGTTTGGAGAGGGGGTGGTATCTAACCACCTATGCCACAAAAGGCCTCCCTTATTCTCCGGTTAATCTCACCCCAACGAGATCGATCCATGCTTCCACTATCGGTGCTCTTGTCGGTGGCAACCGGAACCTCTCACAAGGTTGGGGAACTTCTCCACAACTTAATTGGAGGCTCCCAACAAACGCCACCAAGTCCTCGACCTGCAACACAACAAACCGTCTAGGGTTCCAAGAACCCAAGAGTAAAAAGCTTCTCACCTTTCACTCAAACGAATCCTCACCGAGAACTCAAACCGATGCAACAAATGCAATGGCAAGAACACAAAAAGTGCTCAAATTGTTCTCTTCCAAATTCCACCAAAGCTACAAAAGCTTGTGGGGGAATAAGAGAGGAAGAACAATGGAGGAAATCCACAAAAGACTCCAAGATTTAGATCCCAAGATGTTCCCCTCACTCAGAGGAGAGATGGATTGGTGGGATTGTAGATCTAGATCTCCTCTTCCAAATCCCTAAAGTATATGCAAGAATCAAGGGAGGGATTGAAGGGAGAGAAATCTCAAGAGGGTCAAGAATGGAGGAGAAATCATGTAAAACTCGAGCAAGAACATTGGGGAAGAAGGGCCCCTTTTTATAGGCCCATAGATTTCTGACCGTTTTCTGCCCGTTAGGGAAAAGTCAGACCGGAGACTCCGGTCAACACCGGAGATTCCGTCCCAACCTCCGGACCAGCCTCCGGACCGCCCATCTGAATGACCTGGGCCATCCATGACCCAACAAGACCGGAGACTCCGGTCTTCCAACACACGATACTCCGGACTGAGCCAACACCGGAGACTCCGGGGTAGCCTCCGGACCTGGCTCCGGACCCCCAAACAGTATGTCCCAGCCCTGATTCTGAAGTCACCACCAGAGACAGTTCCGGAAACTCCGGACCACACCGGAGACTCCGGCCCACTCCGGTCTGGACCAAATAAGAGGTAAACTTCAAATGGCGATATCTAGAGTTTGGAAACTCCGATTGACCCAAAACCAATTTTGTTGGAAAGAGGACAACAAGAGTTACCCAACAAAAAGTGAAAATATTGGATACCACCAAGAGAGAACATTTCATGTATTATATTGTGAGATACCTCTCTTGGTGAGAAACCGGAAAAACCTCAAGGATCAAAAATGCAATATGATATAAAAGGGAAATCCGTTTTTGATGAACTAGAGCTTGTTATGGATATTACTACAAGATCTAGAACCTCAAATGGATAAGATCCAAATAAAAGCCATGAAAGGATGATGCTAAGTATGCAAAGGTTTGAACTCTCTCTGAAAGATATGATCGAGTTACTCACTTGAGAGTCCCTCTTGATAGTACAGTTGTCTATCCTATAAACCGGTCTCCCCAACTAACAAAACGAGACCGGTAAGAAGGAAACCCTATCAAGATCATACCTTTGCCTTGCACATATTCCACTTGATTATGATGTAGACGGTCTTATCCTTCTCAAGATGGAACACCTTTCTTGATTGCTCTTGTACGCACTTGCTTGATGAAGACTTGCAAGTTACTCCCCCATACAACATGGGGAAACCTTCACTTTGACCTTGTCTTCATCGATCCATGATCACCGAGGATGGCAAGCTTCAACCATGAGATCTTCTAGATATTGCACATCTTTAGCTCGCACATCATTTCTTCTTTTCTTCATTATGTTGATGCCTTGAAGGTGCACCAGAGATATTACTCCATCTTATTCTTCAAGACATACTTGCCATAGGTTTAACTCTCACATGACCAATCTGTGGATCACTCTTTGAACACCTTGGTCACCACTTGATCCTCTTCACTTTCTTCTTCTCCAAACCTTGAAGCCAACATATGGTTCAAGCATTGCCTATGGACAATTCCTACAAGTACAACTTGATACAAGCATTATTCCATAGAGATTGTCATTAATTACCAAAACCACACATGGGGGCCCACATGTTCTTTCAACAACAATGGAGATGATGGCAACGATGATGATGATGATGATGATGACGGTGGGAACGATGATGATGAGGAGGACGAAGATGATGATGATGATGGAAACGACGATGGTGGAGGAGATGAAGTTGTTGCTACTGCAACAGAGGATGAAGAAGAAGAGGAGGATCCAGAAGAGGTGGAATTTGAGGTTTCAAGTGATGATTCAGTAAAAGTGTATACACCACCGCCATGGATGGTCCGTGGACAGAAGCGCCAACGCATGAACGCAAGGACCTACTGCAACCTCTTCATGAAGTAGTTAGATGGCCACCAATTAGTCTTCGTTAGGATACATCGTTAGCTTAAGGTCTCGATCAATGTAAAACGTAGCTTCTGTTAGTTTAAAATGTTTAGTTGTTCCTATGTGTACTCTAAAGTTTCAGGATTATTTGTGCGAATTTTATAAATGAGTTATGGCAAGGTTTTAGTTGATATTCGAGTTTTTCCTGATGCAGCTTTCTGCTGACCCTGCTGTACTGTAAGATTTTTCATATTTTTTGGGTAACTGGGGAAAATCTGAAAAAATAGGTTCTGGCTCGAAACTCTCTATACTGTATACAAAAAAATCAGCAAAAATTCTTGACGAGTTTAAGTCAGATAGAAAAATTCGTGAACACTGCTGGACTGTTCTGGTAGATTCCTGTTTTAATGCTTTGTTGGCCTATTTATGTTCATAACTGTTGCCAACGCTCTAAAACTATTTCAGTAGATATATATTGCTAGGATAACCCCTGGAAGATCGCTTGATCGCTTGTTTGCTGATGCGTTGCTTGCTCATGATTGTCTGTGATTGCTTTGTTGTTGTTTGATCATAATGCATGGGTAGAATCTTAATTTTGTAATCGATTCTTTCTAAGCTTACATGTGCTGAACCGCAGATGCCTCCCCGCCATCAATGGACATGACCGCAACCGTGATCGCAACTTTGTGAAGAAGGACCTGAGTGAGGTGACATGCTTCAAGTGCAACCAGAAAGGGCATTATGCAGACAACTGTCTGGAGAAGAAGGGACTGAAGCCAGGCAACAACCAGAAGGCCACAGTGAACCACATGAATGTGGAGGAGATCCCAGATGAGCCTGAGCTTGTGGTTGGTAAGTTTCCAATCAACACTCACCCTGCACTTATTCTTTTCGATACTGGTGCATCGCATTCTTTCATATCAAGGGCATTTTTGGATAAGTATAAGCTACCTATGGAGTCTCTAAAAGGGTCTATTAGAGTAATCTCACCTAGAGGGGAAATGATAGCTAGCGCGGGATGCCGCGACTTAAATGTGAGAATTGGAGCACACAATTTTATTGCACATCTGGTAATATTGGAGTCACAAGGTTTAGGATTGGATGTCTATGCATGAGGGACACATAGATTGTGCACAGCAAGCGGTTTCGCTCAAAACCCCGGATGGTAAGAGAATTAGGTTCAAGTCGTCGGTGTGACTGGGAAGGTGTAAGCTGAATTCTCTTAGGGGGTTAGCATGGATACAGTGCCTGTAATAAAGGAGTACCCCGACGTGTTTCCGGAGGAGCTGCCAGGGATGCCACCTGACAGGGATGTGGAGTTTCTCATCGATGTGATGCCGGGAACAGGACCTATAGCAAAGAGGCCATACAAGATGGATGTGGATGAGCTGAAGGAATTAAAGAAACAACTAATGGAGCAGTTGGACAAGGGATTTATTCAGCCCAGTTCGTCGTCATGGGGTGCACCTGTTCTGTTTGTGGAGAAGAAGGACAGTAGAAAGAGGTTAGTGGTGGACTATCTCTCGCTGAATGAAGTGACCATCAAGAACAAATACCCCCTGCCGAACATAAATGATTTGTTCGATCAACTGGAAGGAGCAAAGGTGTTTAGCAAAATTGATCTGTGATCAGGCTATTTCCAATTGAAGATTCGGGAGGAGGACATACCAAAAACTGCTTTCACCACTAGGTATGGTTTATATGAGTATACAGTTATGTCTTTTGGACTAACGAATGCTCCGACATATTTCATGACCATGATGAACAAGGTGTTTATGGAGTACTTGGACAAGTTCGTGGTTGTGTTCATCGATGACATACTGATATATTCCAAGGATGATGCTGAACATGAGAGACATCTGCGACTGATTATGGAGAAGCTGAGGGAACATAAGCTGTATGCCAAATTCAACAAGTGTGAATTCTGGCTTAACACTATTGGATTTCTTGGACACATGGTGTCAGGAGAAGGAGTCGCTGTTGACCCAAGAAAAGTGACGACATTTGCTGAATGGGAAGCGCCCAAGAATGTGGGCGATATTCAGAGCTTTTTGGGACTTGCTGGATATTACAGGAGGTTCATAGAGAATTTCTCCAAGATCGCTAAGCCAGTGACGGAACTGCTGAAGAAGGAGAAGAAGTTTGAGTGGACAGATGTGTGTGAAGCCAGCTTTCAGGAACTGAAGAGTCGCCTAGTGACCGCACCTGTGCTGTGTTTACCTGATCTTCAGAAGGATTTCCAAGTGTACTGTGATGCATCTCGACAGGGACTTGGAAGTGTGCTGATGCAAGATGGAAGAGTGGTGTCATATGCCTCACGGAAACTTAAACACCACGAGAGGAATTACCCCACGCACGACTTGGAATTAGCATCGGTTGTGCATGCACTCAAGGTATGGAGGCACTACCTAATGGGAAAACACTGCGATGTGTACACCGACCACAAGAGCCTGAAGTACATATTTACATAGAAGGAGCTGAACATGAGGCAAAGGAGATGGTTGGAGCTTATCAAGGATTATGATATGAATTTGCAATACCACCCAGGAAAAGCCAATGTAGTAGAGGATGCTCTAATCC